>OX467709.1:1495000-2095000 GCA_950111635.1 Agelastica alni | reverse complement strand
TTTAATATGTATTGATGACTTGTTCAGCATATCTGGTTTGGTTAATAAAAATTCCTTTTTCATTTTGGGAGATTTGCATTCCGAGATAGTTTTCTGGTTTTAGATTTACTGTTGTTTCAAATTGTTGCATCATCTTTGACAGGAATTTGTTTATATGTTGCATATCTTCACCCATTACAATCCCATCATCAACATGGATTCCAACAAACATCTTTTTTCCAGACATGGATTTGAAAACACATGGATCAGTCTGAATTTGTTTAAGACCTTCATTCTTGAGAAAATCTGTAAGGCGCTTGAACCATTGTTGTGGAGCCTGTTTGAGTCCATAGAGAGCTTTTCTTAGCTTACACAGTTTTCCAGGTACATTGAAATCTTCTGGTAAACGCATATAAATTTCTTCTTGCAGATCTCCATAAAGAAATGCAGATTTAATGTAAAAAGTGAATATTTTCAGATTTTTAGAAGCAGCAATAGCCAACAACATTCTCAAGGAGTTAGACTGTATAACAGAACTATACATGTCTTTGTAGTCTAAGTATGTCTTCTGTTGACAACCTCTAGCTACTAATCTGGATTTATAGCGACCATCATCTTTAACTTTAAATAACCAACGGCTAGTGACAATTTCTTTAACTTTAGCATAGTTTTCACTGACTAAATCCCAAGTGTTGTTTTTCTTGAGACAGTCTTTTTCATCTTGGATGGCCTTCTTCCATTTTTCTTTATCTTGTCTTCTCATACAGTCTTCATAGGTAAGAGGTGAATCTTCAGTAAGCAGTGCATAATCTTCAAATTTCTTTGGTAATTTTGTTTCTCTTCTTATTGGTCTTTGATTCTGTTGAACATTAGATATTTCTTCTTCACCTTCAGATGGTTCATATTCAGAAAAGAAATCTTCTTCATCAGTTTGAATTTCTGAATCCTCACCAGAAATTTCTTCAATATTTTGCTCATTTTTATTGTTTTCTGGATTTGCCTCATTTTGATTTTCTTCAACTGGATTGTCTTCTAGGTTTTCTTCATCTTCTTCTAAGAGATTTTCAATTTCAATATTTTGGTTTGAAATATTTCCTTTAGCTTCTTGAATGCCAAAGAATTATACATCTCTTGACACATATATACTGTTTTTCTCCTCATCCCAAATTCTGCAGCCATTTTCAGCATAGCCCACAAAAATTCCTCTTCTTGCTCTAGGATCTAATTTCTTAAGTATTCCTAGGTTTTTGGTATATGCTACAGATCCAAAGATTTGAAGTCTGGATAGGTCTGGTTTTCTTAAAAACCATTTTTCAGCAGGAGTTGTGTCAATTGTTACTGTGGGGCTTCTATTCAATAGATAAGCAGATGTTTGCACTTTAGTTCCCCACATTTTGTTTGACACATGAGATTCAAAAAGCATTGCTCTTGTTTTGTTGCAGATTGTTAAATTCATACGCTCTGCTGTCCCATTTAATTGGGGAGTATGAGCTATGGTATATTCCAAATGGATACCTTTTTCTTTGCACCACTCTTTAAAGACATTAGAGCGATATTCTCCACCATTGTCAACTCTTATTTTGGACACTTTAAGGTTGTGATGGTTTTCAGATTCCACAATGTAATTTTTTAAAAAACATTCATCTTCATTTTTGGTTTCCAACAGATAAACTGTTACAAAATGTGTATAATCATCCACACAAGTCATGAAATAATTCTTGTTATCAAATGTTGGAGGTTTGATTTGTCCACACACATCAGTGTGTATAATTTCCAGAGGCCTTTTGGCTCTCTGCCTCACTGTGTTAAAAGGGCTTCTGTTTAATTTAGCCATAGCACAAATTTCACACAAGAGTTCAATGTTACAATCACTCAGAGATGGTGGCACTCCCTTATACATGTTAGAGATCTTTTTTAGATTTTTGAAACTGATATGTCCTAGTTTTCTATGCCACTCCATGTATTCTTCATCAGTCTGAGCTAGGTGTGCTTCTTGATTTGGTTCTGAACACAGATTGACAACAAACAATCCACCAGGGGTTTTTTGTCCAGAAAGAATGACATTTTTATCTTTGATGATTGTGACTTCTTTTTCTTTAAATCGAACTTCTCCACCATGTTCTGTTATGGGATGCACAGAGAGTAAATTCCTTGTTAACTGAGGCACATAGGATACATCTCTAAATAGCACATTTTCAAGTTCAATATTTCCAGATAATACAGCATTCATGGTTTCTCATTTCTTAGCACTAAGAATTTTTGCACCAGAATATTCAGTGTCAGTTAAGATATCACATTTGTTTGTTAAATGTGATGTACAGCCACTGTCAACAACAAAGAGATTTGGATTTAGATTTTCACTAAATAGAGCTTCATTTACAGGCTCTTTCTTTTCCATTTCCACAAAGGCAACTCTGTCTTTGTTTTTCTTATCATGCTCTTCTTTGAAATAGCATTGGTCAGATGCATGATTTGTTCTCTTGCAGTACACACAAGGAGAATATTTAGAACTGTTCTGGGTGGATGTGCTTTTTCTCTTAAAACAGTCTTCTTCATTATGAGTGTCTCTTTCACATTTTTTACACCATTTTTTCTTTGGACATTTTGGTTTTATATAACCAACTTCACCACATTTGTGACAAACAATTTTTGCTTTTGATTTTTGTTTGGTTTTGTAGTTTTGAGCACCAAAAGCCACATTCTGATCATCAGATTTGCCAGGTTTGTTAGAATTCTTGTAGTTTTCTTCCACACAGAGTCTAGCAATGAGATTGTCCACAGTTCTTTCTGCTACTGGAGTAGAGTCCCATGCACTTGCAAAATAACGGTATTGCTCTGGCAGTGAGAACATGATTTTTGCAACTAAACTGTCATCAGAAACTTCTTGCTTGAGTTGTTGCAATTTATACACAATATTTCTCAGATAACTGAGGTTTTGCATCATGTCTTTGGTTTTATCAAATTTGTAGCCATGAAAATCAAGTAGAAGCTGCTGTTTGAGTTGGCTAGTATCTCTTCTGTAGATGGTTTTCAATGTATCATACATGTCTTGGGCAGTAGAACATGTCAGGATATGATTTTTCACCAATCTATCGATGGTTCTGATGATATATAGTTTTGCTTTGGCATCCTTTGTGTGCCATGTAGATATTTTTGTTTTATCTGTTCCACAACTGGTTAGAGATTCTTCACCAGAAACTATGTCCCACGGCTGCTTGGCTTTGAACAGGATAGTGATTTCAAAATCGCAGAGTTGGAAAGTATCTGGACCAGACAATATCGGGAAACCTTTTAGATCACTGTCTTCAGACGCCATTTTGTTTTACTTTTATGTTGTACTTTCCAGCAGGATGACGCCAACACACAATTTGGAAGTTTGTTTTGTTTTCACAGTTTAAACAGTAACTTTTGATGTTACTGGGCCCATAACCTGTTAAAGTTTTTGATATTACAGGAAATAAATTTACTTTTAACTGGTTTTTTATTTTAAATTCAATGTACAGTAACGCAGACATTCGACATTATTTTTACAAGATTCAACGATATCTTTTTTGTTTTTAAACAAGACAACTGACAGTCTCACATTTTTACATTTGACAAATAATTATTAACAGAGAACACAAGTACCATTTGTTCTAGTCTTGCCAACGCAACATATTTCAACAAACAAAATATTCCGGGCCAACTGAAAAGGAAACATCCAGGCCACAGTTCCAATGAGGTTCCAATACACCATCTGTTTCGGGATCTGATTCGACGTTTGATGTAGAAGAAGAATGCAATGCAAATTATAAAGATAATGACGATGTAACTGAAACCTCGAACGAAACGTATGATGAAGTTTCGAATTTTTAGAAAGTAGAACTGAAGAGGGCATCGGCAGTTCCAAAATTTCTCTGATGAATGTGCCTCACAAAAATATCAAATGGGCAACAAGAGGTAAAAGAAATAAAATCAAATTAGGTGTCATCCCCGGAAATCAAACTTTCATAACACAATTCTTCCCGATATTTGAAAAAATAAAAGAAATATTTTGTGTTGATGACGATTTGAATACAATGTTGTACAATATGGCAAATAAAGTGTTGAATTTGGAAGGGGACAAAAAATCAAAAATTACTGGAAGAATTAGTATGATTTTGTTGAGAAAATGTTTGATACAAAGTGTATCTCTTCATTATGGAACGCCCCAAATATATTCTTTATTTTTGTTTTTTAGAAATGATGTTTATTTTTTTTATCTGATTCACATTACTTAGATTTAAAAATAAAATTATTCATAGTATATATATTTTTCTCGATATTGTCAAGGATATTGTTATTTAAATCTTTTGGTCAATTGCCTAATGTATTTTTTTTTGTGATGTCTGATGTATTTTTTTGCAAATAAACTATTATTATGATTATATCATTATTATGAAGGATTGCTCTTCAGTTATAAGATTGGGAAAAACAAATAGAGACTAAAGGTTTTATTTGCAATAAGCGTACCTGATACGGGAAAGACAGGAAAAATGCGAGGCATGACCAGGAAACATTGGGAAATACAGTGCAATAAGAGGTAATACGGGGCAATACGAGGAAATATGGGGCAATGCGAGGCTATACCAAGAAATGTTGGGAAATGCGGGGCAATAAAGGGAAAATGGCAATATTTCGTACATTAATTTTGCTCGTGGCAAGCCCTTTAACCTGACTACTGTAGTGTGTATTGAGCCAAAATGACAGCCATTACCGAGGCAGCTGTCTGGATACTCGCATTGAAGGGTTAAGCAAGATATCTATTCTTTGCGACAGCCAGGCTGCTATCAAATCCCTGAACTCAGTTTACTTGACCTCTAGGGCAGTGGTGCAATGCCAAGCCGCCCTGAATAAGCTAGCAGCTAAGTTTAGAGTTCACATTGTCTGGATACCCAGACACAGGGACACATACCAGACAACTTTAAGGCGGACGAGCTAGCAAGAAATGGCACCACCCTCCCAGCTGTAACTGCCTCATCTCAGCAATGAGAACCAATTGCAAACTGCCAGCTCCTCCAGCACAGCAAAGTAGTTTAAAAAGCCAACTTGAGGTGCCAAAATAAACCCACATGCACACCATCGAAACCGATTTGGCCTAAACTAGATCTACGAACTAATGATGTTTTAACTCTATCCAGGGAGTCCATTGGAAATGAGATTGCAGCCATAACAGGACACTGGGCAGGTGGATGAGGAAGAGAAGGAAACAATGGTACATCTTCTCTGCCAATGCCCTGCCTTAGGCAGAAAACGTCTTTCTATACTAGGGCAACCGAACTTTGATGACTTTTCTGATCTCAGGTCAGTTAGCATCAAAGACCTCACACTTTTTATTAAAAGAGGGGGAAGGCACCGCTGTCCATCAAGGTATCACAACGGGCCAAAATGCCTAAGTGGGTTCACTCCGTACCGCCGTTTTAACCAACCTAACCTAAAGCGTTGCCATAATGACTTTTATTTTCCTAAAATTGACACTTTATAATAATTGCTCCTTAAGCATTTAGTTAATCAATTTGTAATACTTCGGCATTTATTTTTTTAGAATACTGTTCTGCAATATTCTAAAAGATTTTAACGGTGTTTCTCTAAAATATATATTTTATGGAAATGTTACATTGCCTAGTATAATTTATGTTTCTTGGGTGTCAATGTTGGTATGGTGTTGTGCCAGGTCCTGTTGAGGGTCCTGTGAAATAAAAATAATTTAAAGTATTTCAAATTAAATCAACATTTTAAGTAATCCGACCTATTACTACCGAAACTACTGTAGTACTTTACTGTATATACTCTTTTTGTTAAAAATCAATATTACTTTGTGTCAAATAAAACTATATTAAATTAGGCAAACAAGTTCAAAAACTGAAAACATTTTACCTGCTACCACTTGATTCAAATGTTTTAGCATAGGAGATTCTAGGATGTCTTTGAATTGTGATTATGTCCCTTGGGCTTCTGTATGAGGTTCCAAGGGATATTCTGCATGGGACATTGATGTTGAGGACAAGTTTGATATCGCCAATATGTTAATTCTACCTGCAACAATAAAAAGTATTGATATTAAATGAGTATTTTTAACATCTTACTTAAATAGCTTGTAGAACATCAAAATAAAAGTTTACAAAGAAAACAACTCACCTTGCAAGTTTAATGTAGGTATTGCATGTAAAAGCAACATGTTGGATATTGTTGAAATATATTTATCTTCGAAATGAAGGTGGCAGACTCTTTTTGATGCATAAACACTTGTGGGTGCAATGTTTAAAGTTGGATTATTTATCACATCTATCCAGTTTTTATATCTAACCATGTCTTTGAATACGGAAACCTATGTCGAATATCCGATGAATGCTAATTTTCGCCACACTGAGGGACACAGCAATTAATTAAAGTCATTTTACTTGTTTTACCAAAAATATTTAATATTTAATCATACGTTGCTTTTACGAAATTCTCAGAAAAAATTAAACATAACCTAACAAAGCATTCAAACAAGTACGTCATAAGTCATACGTCAAATTTTTGCTATGCTCGCCCTCTACAATTAGGAAAGGAACTAAAAGCAAATATAATTCGACCTTGACTATTTAAGTGATAGAGGCGTGATTACAATCACTTAAAAACTGTATTTTTTAAAAAACGTCAATGTCAAAAAAAAATTCTTTCTTTTTTTTGTTGCTATTGGTCTCGATGACTACAATAGAAAAAATCTCGTAACGCGAATGGCGCTGTCAATGAAAAAATGTTTGATCGAGGTGTGAACAAATATTCTGTCATTAAATCACTTGTAAAACCAAAGTTTTTGATATGTAACATCTTTGCTCTCGCTTTCTGCAATTTGTGGGATTGAATAAAATACAATTTTTATTAAAAAAAATTGTTGTTTTTTATAAAAAATCATTTCAAATAATACCTGACCCATTTTTTTCAGAATATAATTTTAAAATTGCTTATTACCAAGGTTCTGCTGTCACTGGAATTCTTGTTACAATGCCTATGAAAGTCGAAATATTAGGATTTGAAGGAAATTTATGAAAAGATATAATCGAATTGCCATATGTAGAGCATTGTGGAACAGAGCATATTTTTATCTCCATATCACCTTTAATCTTTTGCATTTTCGGATTTTGTGGTTTATTAACACCAATTCTTCACAAAATAATGTTTAAATATAATACTTTCAATGCTTAAATTGCTTGAAATAATATATAAAGTTCGCTTTTTACCCATATAAACAAATTAAGGTTGGTTTGTTGTTCACACCTCGAGATGATCATACGATCAATAATAAATGTCAACCACTCTGTGATTTTTCACTATGTTAATATTGCGGTTGAACAAAAATGTTTACTATAAAAAATTCTTTCTTTAATAAAATTGTAATTTCAATAACACCAATGGAGTTATATGAAAATTGTTAAAAGTACCCTTGCCCTCTTTTGATTTCGGGATTGTCCTCTTGGATATTTATCGGGAAGCAAGTGAGACAAAAAAAAAAAAAATATTCATCATACCATCTTAGTTAGTAAATTAGGACAAGTATTTTTAATATTTCGTCTTACGTCTCAGTAAGAAACAGATTCGTGGTTGAGTTTAAAATTTAACAAGACAAAAAAAAAGGTTAACAGAGCTGATCGTTAATTAGTCAACGAGGTCTTTTCTAGTCCAGCTACTTCAGGCACATCGGCGTTCCATATAATTACTTCATACCGAGCTCTGTACAATATTTTTAGTAAACTAGCAGACGACAAGTACTTTCTGTCTCTAACAAGAATCCCAAATATTGCTACAGTGGCTATGCCGCATGTACATATTGATGCCAACATAGCTCTTGATTTTGTTTATAATGACAAAGTGAGATTTAAATAATGCAAATAAAGAAATATAGATAAAGTAAACAGAATTAATTCAAATAAAGCAAATGATACCGATAATGAAAGTAACGCAATTAGTCATCATCATGTTCTAAAGGCAGGGCATGTCAATTGCGAATTGGCTAACTCCAGTCGTTGCTCGATTTCGAACGTCGTGACTATTCATGGTGCAAGGCTTCGCCATGCTTCTCTATCCTTTACGGTTATCATAACTTCTGCTATTGACATATTTGTAAGGTTCTTGATTTGGTCCATGAATCTTACAGGAGATCTGCCTCTCGTTCTTTTGCCGTCCACTTTCCCTTGGATCACAATTTTCTCCATCCCGTCCTTTCGTATCACGTGACCGAAATATTTAAGTATGCGCCTCTGGATTCTTGGGAGGAGCCTTTCATGATCCCGAATATTCAGTTCTCTGCGTATGGATATATTTGTTCTATGAGCTGTCCAGCATCCTGCAGTAACATATCAATTCAAACACTTTTATTCTCTTGCGGCATGCTGCGTTTAACGTCAAAGCTTCTGATCCATAGGATGCGATGGAGAATATCAGCGCTTTGAGAAGTCTTATCTTGGTCATTTTCCGGATATTGTGGTCTTTCCAGATTTTAACTAGTCTGTCCAAAGCTTCTTTTACCATTTCAATCCTTCTCCTGATTTCTGGTTCGGAGCCTCCTTTGTTGGTTATTTTTGCGCAAAGATAAATAACAGTGTTATTGGTTTCTATATAGTGGATGAGTCGAAGTGGCATTGGGATTGTCTGAAGTCTGTCCACAATCAACAAACAGCATTTGGTCCTATTTAGTCATAGGCCTGATTCCAAACTAGTAGCTTCTACACGTTGAAGTATCTCAAACATTTCCTGTTTGTTTTGTGCCAGAGCTATCGTGTCATCCGCATATCGTAGGTTTGATCCATTTTTCCGCCAATAGAGACTTCACCCTCTCAGTTTTCTAGAGCCTTTCTAATAATCCATAATATACATGCACATATAGTCACGCCTTTTTGCCGTTGGGTTGTTATTCCTTCCATTTGCTACGGTTCTTACACACATCTTTCGCTTTTTCTACTTGCATGCAAGCATTCCTTTATCTATCTTTATAACCACATCTTTCACACCACAGCGTTCTCTTATCTCACAATTCTTTAGTTTATTCAACCGAGTCACTCTGGCTATACTTTTCAGACAACTCATCTCCGCAGCATTAATCCTATTTTCATGCTTCTTCTGCCAAACCCAACATTCACTACCATACATAAGTGTAGGAACCAACACACCTCTATGCACCGCCAGACGTGCCTTTTTTTGACACTTTCTGGCTGTTCATAAAGTTATGCAGTGCCCCATTCATCTGTTTTCCTGCCAACACCCTTCACTCAATGTCACTGTCATACTTTCCATCTCTCGTAAACTTTGAACCCAAGTACACAAATTCATTTACTTGGTCCACTCTTTCTCCCTCAATCGAAACTTCACAGTTTGTCAGGCTTTCTTCTCTTTTAAAAACCAATACTTTCGTTTTGCTAACATTTATTTTTATCCCTTTAATTTTCAGGGCATCATGCATAACATTAACCATCGCCTGCAACTCCTCATCATCATTCATTTGCAATCCATACGCACTATCTTTCGAATATTTTCAAATAATATTTTAAACAATCGTCTATGTATAAGTTCCCTGTCCCTGTCTCACAAGATATACAGTCGCTAATACACACCGCAAAGAACAGAGAAGCAATGGAAAATGTTATCGCAAACATCCGTTAGTGGATACGCATTAAAAGAAGAAAATTAGCTCGTATTTAAATTTTATTTATGTGTGCCCATCCATACATAAATTTTTACTAAAAAGGGGTAAAGGGTGTAAAATTTTATTTTGTACATAGGCGGCCGCATGGCTTGGCGCGCCCCCGATTCTAGCATATTCGTTTAAAATTTTTGAGTACCCATTGCACATATTGTCACAAAAAGAAAAAAAGGTTAATAAAACAATTTAGTTTATTAAAAACTTAATAAATTATATCGTCAATAATATACAGTCCCAACAAAAACAACAATAAATTATATAACTCATGACACATGAAGATGCACCTAACATATTTCTGAAGTTTTAGATCTTTTAAATCCAAACGATAAAATTTGAATAATGGTAGTAAACATTTATAATTTACCAACAATTCCATACTGCAAATACACAACATTCTTACACTAATTTAATGTATAAGTTACGGTGATTTTTTTTTACTATCCCATATAAACATTTAAATGTACAAATCAAATTTTACAAAATAAAAATTTCAAATCATTCGACAGATAAAGTAAAAATACAATCGAAACAAAAATCCAATAAATCTGATCATTTTTAAATTCTTTAAATATTTTAATGAGGAACATCCCGTACTCTCTAAAGCAAAAATTAGTAATCACAAGAATTCTTTGAGACAAAGAATAGGATTAAATTAAAAGGCTTTTCGGGTTAAGACCGCAGCTCAGCAGATAGTGACAGTAGAGGATACAGTTATGTTAAAAAACTGAAATTACGAAGCTGTAGGCTTTGGATGACGCTGAGTTCAAATATTGACATTTTAACCTTCATTTTCCCGCGCTGTCATTCTGTCGAAAAACATATGTTTTTGACGCTGAGTGTGATTGCATTTGCTATAACCTATGTGTTTACTAAGATAAGTATACATTTTAGTGAAAATTTCGATATTTGAACGTTATTAAATTCAATATTTTATATTGGAAGGAATTCAGATATGTTTCTACCATTGTCCTTAATTTTTGGCTGCAACTCCAAGTAATCGATGCATCGTGGAGGGTGAAGATGTTCTTGCAGCAAACCACATTATTGTTTGTGATGTCAAAGAAAAAAGGATGATAAGTCGATAATCAGATCTTATTGATGCAGGCCAGTGCTTTTAAAAGTGATCCTTATGAAATCAATCACTGCTAATCACTTTCACTATTAACAAATTATTAATTACTATTAAACAACTATAATCTTTGCACAAATGCGAGTTTATTTTGTCAGATGGCTTATTGCTTAGCATTAAAGGACAATAATGTTGTCCTGAATGTGGCACTTCAGGTTATACCGGAAGTAGACATCAACTTTGTTATTTTAAATGGAACCTAATATTTTTTATATTATTTTCGAATTCTACATGAAATTTTAGATAAAATTTGTGCACAATGTTCTATACCAAAAATGAAGTATTTTCGAGATATTTCGATATTTTTCAAAACTTAAAAAAAAATCCTAGTCCACATTGAATAACAATATCTCGGACATAACGGCTCTTATTTAAATCATCTACGCTTTGTTGATGACATTGTACTTATTAGTTGCGACATAAACGAACAATGCTAGAACATCTAAAGCACATATCATTGGCAGTGGGACTCGAGATGAATGTCAGCAAAACTAAAATAATGAGTCCAACAGGAGAACATTTGGAAATTCAAGGCCAAATAATAGAAAACGTAGATCAGTACATATACCTTGGACATGCAGTAAAGCTTGGAAAGGAAAATCAAACGGCGGAGATAGGCAGAAGAGTAGCTTTGACATGGTCGGCTTTTGGAAAGCTCCAATATATATTTAAAGATGGCAATATGCCCATAAGCTTGAAACGGAAGGTATATGAAGCCTGCATACTGCCAGTCTCAACTTACGGTCTAGAAACCGCCAAATTAACAGAAAGAAGCGTAAAAAAAGACGCAACGAGCAATAGAACGAAAAATGCTTGGGATAAGTCTGAGGGACAAAGTACGAAATGAGACCATTCGACAAAGAACCGAAGTCACCGACATCATAGAGCGTGTCGCACACCTTGAGTGACAATGGGCTGGTCATGTGGCTAGACAAAACGACAGCAGATGGACGAAAAAGTTAATTCAGTGGAGACCCAAAGAAACAAGGAGGAGCATAGGTAGACCTCCAAAAAGATGGCTAGATGATGTGAAGAGAACAGCGGGCACCCTTTGGCAGCAAACAGCTCATGACAGAAACGCATGGAAGAGGCCTATGTCCTGCAGTGGGCAATAATTGGCTGAAGAAGAAGACTATAATTAATGATTTAATTGTGGAGATAATGCTACGTTACCAGCCATTGTTGATCAAAACGGTGCGAAACTTTTGATTAACCGTTATTTCAATAAAGCGGCTGCGCTTGCGCTTGTCACATGATGCAAAGGCCTATTCTCGAGAGTTTCAGGAAGAGATTTTTGAAACAAAGTTCCTTAACCCGGCTTACGGGTAGTGCGAAATAGTAGAAATCGTTATGTAACGAAATTGGATCCTTTGCATGAGAATAAGAGGGATAGGAAGCAAGAAAGTAGGCCTAGAAATGAACATTTCCAAAACCAAATTCATGACAAACCAACACGTCTTCAACTCCAATCTACCCCTCAAACTAAAAACCAAGGTTTACATGGAATGCATTCTCCCGGTAACAACCTACGGATCCGAAACATGGGTTCTAACAAAGAAAATCCTAAATAAATTAAAGGTTCTTCAAAGAGCAATAGAACGAAAAACGGAATAACGCTTAAAGATCATAAAACCATTGAGTGGATAAGAAATAGAACCAGGGTCAAAGATATAGTGAGGCGAATAGGTGGTCTTAAATGGAATTGGGCCGGATATGTTGCCCGAAATACAACCAATTGGAGCGGAAAAACAACATGATGGAGACCTTGGGGGGAGAAAAGAAGCACCGGCAGACCACAGCAAAGATGGTATGATGACCTCAAAAGAACAGCCGGACTTAGCTGGTACTAAGTGGCACAGAACAGAGAAAACTGGAAAAATATGAGGGAGGCCTATATCCAAAGGATAGAAAACGGCTAGAAGAAGAAGAGGGATAGAACTAGTGCGTGAACTACGCATGCGCGCAGAACAAATATTAACACAGTTCATCGCATCGGTGGTTCAGTGACAGAATGCTCGCCTGCCACGCGTGCAGCCCGGGTTCGATTCCTGGCCGATGCATTCTTTTTGTGCTTTTACCATTTAATACATAATTTTTTTAAATTATATTAAGGTATTCGCGAACTACATTCTAAAATTGGCATATCAAAACGAAGACTGATAATTTTCTTGATAAATGGAATAGTTTACTGACGAGAAAATTAATGTTGCTGATCTAAAAGCGTGGGGTGCTTTGTATGACAAACAGAACAGCGACATTATTTTTTCGTCATTAATTTTATTCTTATGTTAAGAATTATTTTTTACTTTTTAGTGTGATTAACTCTAAAAGGTGTTTTTAGTTTTTCTAAACTATAATTTATTATCATATAACCTCAACACAGGGTTGTACAGACACGTGGAAATTTTTTGAAATGGCATTTGTTATTTGTGTTAGATCATACGTGAATATTGTTTTATTATTGCAATTAAGTTTTGAAAAATGGAAACTGCAGCAAATGTGTGTAATACTGATTTAGAAAAGTAAGTTGATAAAATTGTATAACTTGATACAAGTCTTTACTGTTTACATTCGTTTATTGTACATGTGATTTGAGTGTTTACTATTTAAATTATAGGGAGACAATAGTGAAATCATGTGTTCAGAGTCCAAAAGAGTATAAAAAGCGCAAACGTCAAAGTGTAAATAACAAACCGAAAACCAATGCTCAACGCCAACAACAATTCCGACAGAATAAAAAAAATACAAAAAAGTGAAACGTTGAATTCGAATCTTGCCAGGTATTATTATATCGTTTGTATGAGAATCAGTAACAATTATATTTGTTTTTCTTTCTTTTTTTTACAAAATACCTCGATCAGAATTTATAAATAGCGTAAGGAATTTTGTTCCTATCGGATGTCCAATGACACCACACGGCTTTTTTTATTTGGTTTGTGCTAATCATTTCGGAAATATTAGCAAAATAAGAAATAATTATAAGTAGGTAGTTTTTATCAATTATAAACTTTTATTTTCTCCATTGTAATCTGGCAGTATAAAATTGAATAAAATATATGGAAAGTAGTTATGTAAAAATGAAATTGTAATTATGGCGGACATTTTTACATAACAGGAATGTTAATTTTGCTTAATATAGTTACACAACATGTGTTACCAGTTATATATGGCATTCATGTCGATTATACAAAATTGTGTTTACTGGTAGACAATCGACTTGAAATATTTTTTTTGGACACAAGGAAGCTGACAGTAGCCACTATGCAAATTTTCACGACACTGGCATCGATGTAAAAATAGGGGATATTCCTCCTTAAGGACGTTCCGCGCGAGTGCGATGGCTACAATAAAGAATAGTTGAGATGCAGTACACAGTCTTACATGCGCAGAAATACAATAATAATCCCGTTGCGTCTTTTCTCCGACTTGGTAACGTAGCACTGTTACTCGAAATATTTTGCCGTTTGGAAAACACGTGTTGTGGAGAGTTTTAATGTTTTAAATATTTCGTTAAAAAAAAATGCTGATTAAATTAATAAAGCCTTAGCAAGTATGTCTGATGCTAAAAAACAAAAAGTCCAAAATGCACTCCATGAAATTGCTCAAGCTGAAATTCCTGATGAGAACGGTATAGTAAGACATTCCAAATCACGTGACTGAATATGACGTCTGAGGGCAAACAGCTGTCTGAAGTGTCATAAGAAAGCCTTTGGTACTTGGTGAATAAATTAGAAGAAGAATTTTACATCATCCCTGTTATAACGACCTCTACAGTCAACTACAATAAGGCATGTAAGAATACTACTAATCAGCCCTAAAAAATATAAAATTATTTGATGCAGTCGCAAAAACAAAAATCTCACAACTTTTAGATTAATATAACACCGAAGCATTTTTTGCCTTCAGCCGCCATATTGAATTTGTTTTGACAGGTCATTGGAGTGCCTAACGTGCAACGTTGCCAAGTCACTATCTCCCACTTGTCAGGTCATGAGAAAAATATAGAAAACCATCAAAAGTAACTAACTTTAAATATTATTTATAACAAAATTAATACCTATCGTTTTTCTTATTTTTAACGAGGTTGTCGTGGTACAATATTGTCAGAAAATTTTAGATTATACGGACAGTAAAAGTATACAAGCTTGTAGCGAAGTAAGTCATAATTTTTATGCTAGAGTGTACCCGTGGAGATGTTACTCATACAGTTTTCATATGTATGCATACACTAATAATAATGTACAGTATAGATCGATACGTAAATTCACAGTGGAAATTTCCGTTTTATTATATGTACATATAAAACTCATCAAATATTTAAAATTTTTTGAGAATTTATGACAGACAATATGGATTTTGACAACTTCGGTCTACTGGAGATTTGCTGGCTTATGTCACTCAGCTCTGAAGAAACATTATTGAGAAGTTTGGTAAATCCCGTGCAATAGCCCTCGATATATCTAAAGCGTTCGACCGCGTTTGACACCAGGCATTGTTAAGCAAATTATCTGCCTACGGTCTCCTAACCAAATTGCGCCAATGGCTCAGGAACTTCATGCAAGATCGCTCCTTACATATGGTAGTTGATGGTATTTCTTCTGATGCGTTGAAAACCAATGCCAGGGTCCCGCAGGGTTCTATCCTGTTCTCCATCCTATTTATTTAATACATCAACAACCTCTTGAAAACCAGCACGAAACCCATTTACAGTTTAGCAGACGACAGCACACTTGTCTCAACTTTCACATCTTATCGATCACTTTCGATTTTCGGAGTCACGGTGCCTAATAATATGTCTTGGCGTGACCATTTTACTAACATCGCAAAGTCAGAGGCTGGGTTTTCTGTAGAGAGCTAGATCAACTGTTGACGACGTACAAGGCTCAAATCCGAGTAATGCTCGCACATTTCAGGTTCAGCACCAAAGCATTCTCTTCGTCTTCTAGATTCCATTTAGAAAAGGGTCATTTGGTTGATAAACTCAACTCTCACATATATCCTTCACCCATTAGAACATAGAAGAAGAGTTGCAGGCCAGACATTACTCTACAGATATTTCCATGGCAGATCCTCCAGAGAAATAAAAACTCTTATACCACCACTGGCCACATTCGGCCGAAGAACTCGGCACGCTGATCAGTCTCACCCATTTACTCTCAAAATTGACATTTTAAGGACCAATCTCCATCAAGAATCCAAAATCAGTTTTTCCAGAGAACCATGACCTGCAACTTTTTTATAATCCCTCTTCCTTCTAATAGTCGCATTTCCGCGGTCCACACGATAGGTCTACCCTTTTTACGACTATTTTTAGTAAAAAAATGTGTTTAATTTATTTTTAATATAAAGATTATATTAATATTATTTTTGTTTTTACCAAAATGCAGTATATTCTATTTGTAATGACTGCATATTTAGTTTTACGTAAAATTCTATTACATATTTATTCTTTTTTGTTTACAAGAAGTCGCTAGAATTAAGCGTAAGGATGCGCATACCTACACTTCTTGAAATACGAAAATAAATGTGATTGAAGGAAATATTTATAATTCACGTAAAATTTATATTGTTGACTAATAATATTTATAAGTTATTTAATTTAATATAATTTCAGACAATTCTGTAAAACTTTATGCTGTGTTCACTTTATATTTAATAAAAAAGATTGTACTAATATTATTTTTTGTATTACTCAAAATTTGAAATTTTTTACCCGCAATAAAAATATATATGTTCTACTAAATATAATTTTGAATATTGATTTCTCTATCAGTTCGTTTGAATTTACCGCGCAAGTAATATCTATACTCGCGTACAGCGTTGCCAAGTATGTATACTTTTTTATAAATTAAATTTTATAAGTTGAACTTTACACGGTTATTTATTAACAACCAGCTGGTCAATAATTTTTTTTAAACTTAGAAAAACATTAAAAGGCTGTTAGTTTTTTTCTAGAACTAATCAACTGGTACAGAACTACAGCGAGCGTATACTCTCCATGTTAATTATCCAATTTTTAACTGAGTTTTTCTCGGGTTAGAGGTGGTCAATTGACTTCAAATTTTAAGGGTAAATGCATTATCATATCCTTAATAAGTATACAAAAATTTAGAATTTTCTGACGCTATGCCTACACCACGACAACTACCTTAAAGAAAGATATTCGTTTCAACTTTGGTCAGGATATAGATGGCTAGTATGTAAAATGTACCAATTTTAAAAGTAAATATTTGCAAATTTAGTACCGCAAGGACTATTGAACAAAATTTCTACTTATAGAGGACACTCATAAGTATGTGTATTTTAAGTTTCAGAAGGATTTAAAAAAAACTGAATTTTTGCGGAACGTCCTTAAGCCAGCTTAAATATTAATATTTTTTATGCTTTATTTTAGTTTCCAGAACTTCTAAAAAACTTGTAACGTATTTCTTAAAAAAAAATTTGAATGTAGATTGGAGGTAAAGTATTCTAATGCCACAGCGAAAATTGGTAATTAAATTAAGAAGAGAGAGAACCGGCTCTAACCTAACACGAGGAACGCTTCGAAAAATTCTCCACCGCACAAAAGATTCGGCTGATCCAAAACTTCTGAGAAAAATTCCTAAACGAATTCCGTGTTCCTCCAAGATTTAGTGGTGCACACTCCGGGACCTCTCCACCAGTCATTGACATCCTCGTAGTGTCTTTGCGTCGATTGCGGAGCGTGCATCATGGCGCATAAGCGACACCAAAAGTAGGTGTTGATGAATTCACCAGTGCCTTTCCATTTAAAATAGGAGTTGTATAGATTGTTGTCGTTATCTAAACGATTGAGGTAGGCTGCTAGTTCTTTCGGACCTGCGAATTCGTCGACGTGAATATAGGAACCTAAAAGAAAGATATTGTTGTTTATAAAAACAAAGTAATTTTATCATTCTGAGAGGTACAATATACAATAACCCTGACAAAAGCGCGTATTAAACTTGATGCAGCGCCAACTATCCGTATAGTCAGAAAAACTGTTGCTACATTTGTAGTTTCACAAACTTCTTATGAATGTATATGTAGAAATCGGGGATTTATGATTTCTCCTTTTTCAAATTTGATACAAGCGGACAGGAAAAATCACAAATTCGGATGGTTTTTAAACGTTTTTAATTAAGAAAAAAATATAAACTCTATTTCTATCTTTAAAGAAAACAATGCACTTGTCCTGACCAGTTTAACTGCTGCAAACAATGTAATTAATTTAAAGCAATGGGATGCACCCAGAATTTCTGACCCATTGCGGCAAATAAGCAAGAACATGGTTAGCTAATTCTCTAACATACTACAGTCAGCTAACATCCCAAAAGCACTTAAGCCAGGAAAAATCATCGCCTTACTAAAACCGGGCAAAACAGTAGATCTATCCCAAAGTTACCGCCCTTTCGCAGTGCTAAGCGTATTTTACAAGCTCTTGGAAAGGCTTGTTTTTAACAGGATCAATCAAAAAATATTAGAAACGATTTCTGTCGAACAGGCTGGATTCCGCCCGGGCCGCAGCTTCACAGACCAGGAGCTCACGCTTACTACATACATCGAGGTCGGTTTCCAGAAACAACTAAAAACCTCATTGGCATTTATTGACTTGACTGTGGCCTACAACACCGTTTGGAGGCAGGGACTGATATAAAAGCTACTCAAGACAATACCCTGAAAGACAATAGCAGGACTGGTTGAAGCAATGCTAACCAATAGGTCATCATTTGAAACAATGGAAGATACCCTTACAGCCGATTTGGCAACAATGACCCGTTTCTTCCGTAAATGAAGACTCCAGTCCAGCGTAGCAAAAACTAAAGTGTCCAGTTTCCATCTTAACAACCGAATGGCAGCTAAGAATCTAAATGTCTACCTTGAGGGCCGCCAACTCTCTCATAAAATGTACCCAAAGAATCTAAGGGTCACACTTGATAGAACGTTATCGTTTAAAGAACACTTGTCAAAAACCGCAGCAAAACTAAAAACGAGAATCAACATCCTACAGATATTATGCGGAACCTCATGGGGATCATTAGCTGCAATGCATCAGTCACTCGACGGCGGAGTACTGTGCGCCGGTTTGGTTAAATAGCTGCAATACACACCTAATAGATGTGCAATTAAATAACACGATGCGCATTATTTCTGGTACAATCAAACCCACCCCATCTTACTGGCTACCAGTGCTCAGTCACATACCACCGACGAATCTATGTAGACAGCATGCTCTCATTAAAGAATTTGGGAAAATAACAGGGAACCCGCAACCCCCAATAAACGCTGACTGTGACGACTTAGAGGTGAGCAGTAGACTCCGCTCACGAAACCCTCCCATAAAGACAGCCAGAGTGCTCCATGATAAAGATTTCAACCTGACCGAATCCCCCTTAGAATCATGATATGCCCTGCATAACCGAAAAACCCCCAGGCTTTAACCTGTCATGCAGGTTTTGGTCGACCATGGACAGAGTACAAAAGAATCACAGCAGATGTGCGGACTTCCTCCACAGATGGGGCAAGATTCTATCACCGGAATGTGGCTGTGGGGCCGTCTGCCAGACTATTTCGCATATCACACAGGAATGCCCGACTAGAGCATACCTTGGCAACCCTGAAGATTTCCTGATGGCAACGGACGTCATAATTAACTATTTAACTTCGTTAAGTGTTTGTTTATGATTAAATGTCACTTTCGTCCAGATGTTATATTCTGTTATATATATTATATATGTTATATATATTCTGTGTTGTAATTGATCATATACCTATGTAACTATGTTTAGACTGTTTGTGAAATCACTTTGTTTAGATTGAGTACTGAAAACCATACAATTAATAAATAAATAAATACTAAGCCGAGGAAAAATAGGTATTAAACTAACGAAATAAAAGGAAAAACTTAATGACTCGCCACTATCGACGGACGAAAGAATACTACTTATTGCAAATAACCAGCGATGTTTAATCGCTGTGAAAAAAATAACTGTCTCGGTTTTTTGTCTCCCTCCGCTACAGCTAAAATCTAATACTTTTTCAATTGTATAATAAATAACCATTATTAAAATCAACAGTAGTATTTGCGTGATGCTCGACAAAAAAACAAACAAAAGTTAAGACGCAGCTTAGTGAATATTTGCACGCAGGGCGACATTATGTCGATGCTCATTAGGGAAGAAATGTAATAATTTGGTTATCGAGTTCATCATACTGCTGTACGTTGGCTTAGTTGTGGGAAAGTCCTTCAGCGCTTTTTTGAACTTCGAGTAGTGATCGAAATTTTTTTGAATGAAAAGCATCGCCCTCTTACTGAATTACAAAACAACGCATGGCTGTAGAAGTTAGCATTCTATGTTGATTTGACAAAACATGTGAACGAACTGAATTTGAGATTGCAAGGAGAAAACCAGCATCTTCCTGATTTATACACTAATATCAAATCATTCCGGAAGAAATTGATACTGTTTCAATCACAACTACGAAGTAAATGTTTTTCACATTTTAAAACATGTGAAATATTCAGCCACACCACTGAGACTGAGTTTCCTATCGATTGAAACCCTAGCCTCGGAACTTCAAATGGAAATGATTGATCTACAGTGCAGTGATATAATTAAGAACAAATATCAAAACTCATCTTTGTTGGAATTTTATAAGAGTCTTCCACTGACACAATTTGATAATTTGCATAAAATTGCTCGTGGGCTGTTTTCTGTTTTTGGTACTACTTATTTGTGTGAGAAGACCTTCTCCAAAATGAAGTACACAAAAAATGTTTACAGATCTAAATTAACTGAAGAGCATCTTAAATCTCTTTTAATAATTGGTACAAGTAAAATTAGTCCACAACTACAAACTATTCTCAGTGGAAAATCTCAATTACATAAATCTCATTGGTATTTCATATGTCATTATGCTTGTTATAAGTTATGTTTTTATTTAAAATGTATAAAATGTTAGTTGGATTCATTTCAATAATTTGTTAGTTATTATATACTGAAGTTAAATTTTCTGCATATTATAGTCTTTACTCATTACAATTCTGTGTTTCTTTATCCAACTTATCACAAAAACGATAACAATAAGCCTACAACAATGTTATGAGTAGTTAGCCCATGACTATATCAATGTAGATGTCATATTAATAATTATTCAACATAAAAATAGGATACTTCAGTAAACTAAATTTAATTTGCTATAAAAAATATGTTCTCTAAAAGGAGTTTTCAAGTATGCTAGCTCTCCGCGGGCCGGACAAAATCTGTCCGCGGGTCGGATGTGGCCCTCGGGCCGGAGTTTGGAGACCCTTGGTCTAAAGTATTGGCAATTTGGATATCAGGGAAAAGCTGGGTCAAATCAGGAATTAATGTTTTATGCAGAAAATCCAGAGAGAATTTTCCTGCTAAATTTTCATCAAAAAAATATGGACCAATAATTGTATTTCTCACAATACTAGTCCATGTTGATTTTTTTGTGGTCTTTGCATTACTCAGCTTCGATATAGTGGACTGAAAATGATCACACTTGGCTGGTTTTTTAAACGTTTTTATTTAAGACAAAATATATTTCTAAAGAGCAAACCATCACAGATATAAAGGGAGAACTACAAACATGGCAAAATTACATAAAAGAACTTTTCGAAGATGAACGGCCAAAAGTGGAAATATCTAAAGATAACACAGGACCTTCCATATCAACAAAAAAAGTTCGTAAATCCATCTCTCTAAATAAAGACGGGAAAACTTCTGGTCCTGATGAAATACAAGGAAAACTTCTCAAACTCCTAGACGACAAAAGTATTGATAAATTAACTAAAATATTCAATAAAATATATATTACTGGAAAGATTCCCAGAGAATGGCTTAAATCTACCTTCATTGCTATACTAAAGAAATCCATTTCAAGACGATGCAATGATTATCGTACCATAAGCCTCATGAGTCATCTTCTTAAAACCTTCAAAATTCTACATATGAGATTATACCCAAAATGTGAAGAGTATATGGGTAACACTTAATTTGGATTACAAAAGGCAACAGGAACAAGAGAGGCATTGTTTTGCATACAAGTTCTATTTCAGAGATGCAGAGATATGGACTGTGACATACATGCATGCTTTGTGGACTATTAGAAAGCTTTTGATGAAGTAAAACATAACAAGTTAATAGAAGTGTTGAAGAAGGTAGGTATTAACATCAATGACCTCCGGATGATAAAAAATCTTTACTGAAATCAAACAGCACAAGTTAAAAACAAAAGTCAGATGACTGATGAAATAAAAATTCAACGGGGCGTGCGACAAGGGTGTGTGTTGTCACCACTTTTATTTAACATATATTCAGAAGTAATATTTAATAATGCGCTGTGTGATTCAACAGCAGGAATTCTTATTAATGGTAAACGAATCAACAACATCCGATTCGCGGATGATACAGTAATATTCGCCGATAAACTAGAGGACCTACAAAATATGATGAGCCAGCTTTCAATGCACAGTCAGGAATATGGAATAGATATAAATATGAATAAAACTAAATACATAGTGATAAGCAAAAATCCATCACCACCCAGGCAGCTTATTATAAATAATACAGTTGTTGAGACTAGAGACTGGAGATTACAACATATTTGGGAACTACAATCAACGAGAGTTGGGATCATTCTCTAGAAATACGTTGTCGAATAGAGAGGGCTCGTGCTGCATTCCTTAAAATGTCGAAATTGTTTAAATGCCACTTTCTGAACTTAACAACTAAAATACGACTTCTCCGATGCTATGTGTTTCCTGTGCTCCTATATGGAGTTGAGTCATGGACTGTAACAGATGCAGCCAGTAAAAGGTTGGACGCATTTAAAATGTAGCTGCATCGACGTATACTAAGAATCTCTTGGCAGTCCATGTTACAAACAAAAGAGTGCTCGACATTTTAAACAAGGAAATGGAGATCATGAGTACAGTCAAAAGTCAGAAATTGGAATACTTAGAAAACACAGCATAAGAAACAGCGAAAGATACGGCCTGTTGCAGCTTATCCTACAGGGAAAGGTGCTTGGAAAGAGGGGATCAGACAGAAGAAGGATCTCATGGCTTAAAAACCTGATAACTTGGTTTGCAACCTCCACCACGGGTCTATTTAGGGCCGTAGTTGATAAAATAATTATTGCCAGAATGATCGTCAACGTCCGGTAACGGACAGGCACTGGAAGAAGAAGATATTTCTAATCTTTAAAAACACAATGCACTTGTACAGACTAGTGAACTGCTGCAAGCAATAAAATAAATTCAAAGCCGTGGAAAAACAGGAATTAAACTAACGAAATGAAAGGAAAACTTAGTGACTCGTCTCTATTGACGGTCGAAGAAATACTACTATTGCGTCGACTTGAGATGGCGCGTTGAGAGAGGAAACTTACTACTGCGCCGACTCGAGAGTGCGCGTTGAAGAAGGGGAGCGAGTTTATCGCATAGCAACAGGCCAGATGGCACGAGTGAAATGCTAAAAGCTGAATCGGAAACATTGGAAAAAGCAATGCTTATATTGCTGAACAAATGTCTCGAAGAGAGCAAGATCTCCAAAATGTGGCAAAATACCGAGGTAATACTTCCATTTAAGAAAGATGACCCTAAAAATGTCGCAAATTACCGTTCAATCAGCTTACTAACTACATTGTACAAACTGCTGACGAAGATACTAACAAATCGCCTGGACAGAAAATTCGACTTCTACCAACCTATAGAAAAGGCCGGTTTTAGGAAAGAGTACAGCACAGCCGACCATATTCAAGCAGTCCGTACACTGAAAGATAAATGCACTGAAATACCGTGCCTCTGCATATGGCATTCGTTGACTATCAAAAGGTCTTCGACTCTATTGAGATATAGGCATTGCTGGATGCCAAGAACATGTCAAGAATCAATTCTAGATACTTAGACTTAATAGAACATATTTATAAAAATGCTACGTTCCCAGTTAACATTAAGAAAGATCTACGAACCAAAAAAATTAACATCCAAAGAGGCGTGCGACAGGGCGACACGATTGCCCCAAAGCTTTTCACACTGGCACCAAAGGACATATTAAAAAAACCCAAGGTGGGAACAAAAAGGTGTGTGTATAGACGGAAATTACCTGAATCATGTAGGTTTTGCAGACGACATTGCAATTATGAGCCAAGATATAAACGAACTGGATGAAATAATGAACAAACTTAAGCAAGCTTCAGAAGATGTTGGCCTGCAGATGAACTTCCAGAAGATCAAAATCCTCTCTCATAAAAATGTCCAAATAACATTAGATACCACTTGCACCACTTGAAAACCGTAAAGCAGTACATATATCTGGGGCAAAATATTATATTGGGCAGCGACAACTAAACAGTGAAAGTCACAAAGCGAATCGGCTTGGCTTGGGCTACCTTTGAAAAACTAAACCATATTCTCAGAGACCGTAAAGTCCCAATCTGCCTCAACAAAAAAGTGTACGATGCTTGCATTCTCCCCGTTGCAACTTATGACCTAGAGACCACCACTCTCACGGTCAATAGCATAAGCCGTTTAAGAGTCTGCCAGAGAGCAATGGAGCGAGCGATGCTGGGTATCAGCCTAAGAGATAAAATACGCAAAACGGAAATTCGTAAATGCACTAAAGTATCAGATGTCATAGAACTAATTGCAAGACTAAGGTGGCGATGGACAGTTCATGTTGTCCGAGATGACGTAAAATGTACCAAGAAAATAATGCAGTGAAGACCCAGAGAGACAAAAAGGAGTGTTAGTAGACCCCAGACGAGATGGCGGGATGATCTACCGATGCTAGCCGGGAAGAACTGGATGCACACCATTCAAAACAGATCGACCTGGAAAAAGATGGAGGAGGCCCATGTTCAGCAGTGGACGTCTAAAGGCTGAAGAATAAAGAAGAAGATGGCGCGAAGACAAAAACAATGGGTGTTCTCGGAATCTGTCTGGGGCTATACCAACGGTTCTCAAGACGCTGGCGTGCAGAGTTGAATCGAAAAAGGACTTCAAATCGGAAACAAATAACATTCAATAGAACAAAAATAATCAAACGAAGTGTTGCAATCTGTAATCGCAACAAGACCAATATCGGGTGTTTTGCCGGTTAACCTGCCCGTTCAAATAAAACGTTGCCTCATCCGAAAATAAAACGTTATCAATGAAATTGTTATTAAATTTATTATCGTTTAGATTCATTATGTATTCGCATAATTCAGTTCTGCGATCACAGTCATCTTAAGTCAACTCATGGATGATACGTACTTTATAAGGATGGTACCTATTTGATACTAAAGACATTCCATTATCCCAATCCCTAGATAATACCCGCACTGTACAGTGTGGATTATCTACTGCCGACAAAATTACACCTTGTTGAATATTTGTATTAAGTATACGTCGATTTTGCTTCGGTACATACATGCTCGTCGGTTTATGGTACTCTTGACCTGGCCTTTCTTCAAAACAATGTCAATTTGATCGAGATATGCTCGCCGAGGTCAACCTCTACCGACTTGTCCATGCACACTCGCCTTATAAATCTGTTTCATCAATTATTCTTCATCTATCCTTTCTGCGAGTCCAAACCATCAAAGCAATCCTTTATCTTCTTTTACACCACAGCGTTCCATTATCTCACCATTCTTCACTTTATCCAACCGAGTCACTCCGGCTATACTTCTCAGACTACTCATATCCGCAGCATTAATCCTATTTTTATGCTTCTTCTGCCAAACCCAACATTCACTACGTTTCATAAGTGTAGGAACCAGCACTCCTCTATGCACAGCCAGACGTGCCTTTTTTGACACTTTCTGGATGTTCATAAAGATATGCAGTGCCCCATATATTTGTTTTTCTGCCAACACCCTTCGCTCAATGTCACTGTCATACTTTTCATCTCTCATAAACTTTAAACCCTAACTTGTTCTACTTTTTTGTATTTCCTTTCTTTTCTGCTTACCGTGGATTGAGAGATAACTTTTATGAAATAATGTGCATACCTCTTGTTGAGTCCGCATCCCATCGGTAACACCAATCATCATTAAAATGTTAATTCTCTACTTATTTCAAATCTCAGTTCAAAAAAATATAAAAAACATCTTATTAAAAGCCATAAAATCTTCAAAAGAAACCGACTAGTGGAGTATCAATTTTATTTTTAAATCAGATACTTAAAACCACATTCTATTAAAATTTGTCGTAGTGTTTCTAATAATTTATATTTAAAATTTATTAAATATAAATGTTGGGACTTGATTTTCTTTGTACGTATTGTAAACCGTTTGTAGAATCACATCTTTAGATGCATCATCTATCTGACGGCTGACGATACGTTTTCGTTTTATATCGTGTTTAATCACAACGCCTCGTTTAATTACTAAATAAATTGTGGAATAAGTAATTTTCGTTAAGTTGCATATTCTTTTTATTATTTCATCTTGAGATGAATTGACATTTTCAGCTTTTAAACATAAATATGTATATTTAAAATTACTTGTTAAACTTGAATATGCAAATCTCGATTTATAAATTTCCAAAATTGTGTTTTATTTTCATTATTATTAATAAGAATTGCATTATTAAGATGTATTTCATCATTAATTTGGATATTATCATTACTTTGAATTACATTATTATCAAGAATTTCATTATTAATGAGAATATCGTCACAATTTTAAGCAATTCGTTAGATTACCTCAAACGGTCTCCAAAAATCCATTTCACAAATATCACAAAAAAATAAAATGCAAACAATAAAAATCTCCTGAAAAATTATTGAGAACCAGCGCGCTAATGTTTTTAAGTGAACACCTGCGAGCTAGATAGTCGACCGATGATTTAATAAATGCGTATTAGCGACGTTGATATTAAAAAATAAGCTGTGCTAACAGTAGCTTCTAAAAAGAGGCGACCGATATGTTTTGCTAAATTTATCGATATTACTCAGTACAGAATAAAGTGCTTATTACCGGAATATAGCAGTGCCCTGGTAAAATCATCTTTTTTAAACTGAGATTGGAAATACTATATTTGGATATTTATGATAATTATGATAATAATGAATGTATGCATTACTTTATGGACGCACTGTATATACATTACTATCGCGTGCATTTTTGAATATTCCACATGTGTGGTAAGTTTGCTATGTTATGTCAATACAGAGATAATTTTGATTTCAATTATTAAAAATTAATATTTTTTAATGAAATAGTTTTTCGTTAAATTTTTCTTACCTTCTGGTGCACTTCTTTGGTAATCTTCAGGCCTCCCCCCCATAACGATAGGAAGAACGTTCTGTCCTAATCCGTTTACATAAAACTTTTCAGTTATATAATCACGACAATTTGAATTTTCAAATGCTAAATAAAATTTATAATCTTTTTCTAATATCTCGAAACATTTTTTATCTGATCTAGGACACTGAAAAAAATAAATTAACTCAATTATACATATATAGAGTTAGTGGACACGGAATTTGGTTTAGATCGCGTAAAATGAGTGAATCATAAAATGGCGGATACAGTTATGTTAAAAATCTGAAATTACGAAGCTGTAGGTTTTGGATGACGCTGAGTTCAAAAATAATGTTGTCCTGAATGTGGCACTTCCGGTTATACCGGAAGTAGACGTCAACTTTGTTATTTTAAATAGAACCTAATATTTTTTGTCAAATTTAACATGAAATTTTAGATAAAATTTGTGCACAATGTCCTATACCAAAAATGAAGTATTTTCGAGATATTTCGATTTTTTTCAAAATCCTAGTCCACGATATCCACGATATCTCCATTAATAACGAAGCTAGTGACATGAAATTGTAACCAATAAACAACAAGCGCTTGCCGGTTAACTCCAAATATCCAACTCACTGATATTTATAACAGGGTGTTTTAAACTTAGCCGCCAACATGCACATTTTAAATCATTTATAAGTTGCTTACTTTACGTATTTTATTACATCTTCCGCTTTATTTTTTTAAGTCAGTTTGTTTAGTATCGGTACTCCCTATACCTAAATCCAACCACTTTTGAGATATTTTATTATCTTAGTTAAAACATAATACTACTTAATTCTTTACATTAGTAAAGGGTAGGCCATGATTTACATTAACCAATAGCATGAATGGATTATTAATTGTGGATATCATTAAAAACGTTGAGTAGGTATTTTGTATTAATTTAATTAGATAACTAACAAACAAAAATAACTAAATGTAATAATAAACAAATAAAGTTTTATAATAAGTGTTCTCAATTAGCACCACCTACTTCTAAACATTAATGAATCCTTTTCAATAAGTTATGTCTTATAATTCTGGAAATATGGTCGGGTGTTGGAGAATTAAAAGCAAGTAAAACTCTCTGCATCAAATTTTCCTTTGTCGTAACAAGCAATCCATCTATCATCAAACATGTCGTAAAGATGCGATAGGCCCAAAATTATGGGGTGGTGCTCCATCTTGCTGTTACCAAGCTGAAGCCGCCTCTCTATTTCTTAAAGTATGTAACGCCGGTCGTATGGCTTCTTCTAAAATGTGGCAATATCTTTCACCATTTAAATTTTCATCATAAACTTTTAATGCTAAAATTTTATCGCCTTTTATTGCACAAAAAACTTTAGAACTCCAACTATCTTGGAAGTAACGTTCTCTACTATCATGCGGATTTTCAAAAATGGGAATTATGTCGATTAAATAATCCATTTTTGCTAAACTTTGCTTCATCACACCATATAACTTTTTCATCCTCTTGGGTCTTCATTAAAAACCATTCACATAATTTTACTCTTCAAGGAAAATCACCTAATTGTAAGTGTTGCACCAAATGATATGAAAATGGTTTCCATTTGTGCTTTTTTAAAATGCGATGAAATATTCTAGTCGAAAAAGTAAAATCTTTCTCACAATCTCTAATGGAGGCCATAAAATAATCCAAAACATTAATTTCGTTTATGTCACTGTCCACTAGTGGTTTATTTTTATTAATTTTTGTTTTAAATTGACCAAACTGACGGCAGTTTTTAAACAATCTTCTTTCAATATCATCAGTTGCATTTGGTCGATTTGGAAATCTTTTTGCAAAAACACGGCAAGTCTGTTCAACAATTCTATTACACTCGCTGTAAATAATAATAAGATTTAAAAAATCATCATTAGTAAATCGTACATTTGCCATTATTTACTATAAAATTCAAACTGGTAAAGAAAACTGTCAAAACAATAGAAACAATTAACGTTCTAACTATCAAATCTTTGATAGCCAAGGCTTACCCTTTACTTATGTTGACTAAAAGAATTAAGTAGTGTTATGTTTTAACTAAGATAAAGAAATATCTCAAAAGTGGTTGGATTTAGGTATAGTGAATACCGATACCAATCAAATTGGTTAAAAAAATACAGCGGAAAATGTAATAAAATACAGAGGGTTTTATTTAAAGTAAGCAACTTATAAATGATTTAAATTGTGCATATTAGCGGCTAAGCTTAAAACACCCTGTATGAAATATTAATGAGCTGGACATATGGAGTTAACGGGCAAGCGCTTGTTGTTTATTACTTACAATTTCACGTTACTAGCTTCATTATTAATGAAGATATCGTTATTCAATGAGGACTAGGATTTTTTCAAAATTTTGATAAAAATTGTAATATCTCGAAAATTATTTATTTTTGGTATGGACAATGTGATCGAAAATAAAATAAAAAATATTAGGTTCTATTTAAAATAACAAAGTTAACGTACCACGTTCAATACAACATTATGTTTGAACTCAGCGTCATCCACAACCTACAGCTTCGTAATTTCAGATTTTTAACATAATTGTATCCGCCATTACTTTTAATCAAAACTTTTCGCGCCACACCCTGTATATGATGGGTACCTACACAATGTGCCTCAGTTCTCCGAGTGGACGGTTAGCATAACCTGGGTGTTGCGAAAAGTCATCAGAAATGCGATTGAGTGGTATTAAAAATCTTAAAGTGTCATTTGCATGAATATTTATGCGGAATTTTATATAGTTAGCACCATAGTCCACACGAAATGTCTTTCAAAAGGAAGATAATAATAAACATAATGCAAGGAAAAATAGCCGGAAAGCGTTCAGTAGGAAGGAGAAGACATTCATGGATGAAGAATCTACGTGATTGGTACAACTGCAATAACAACAATCTATTTAGAGCAGCAGTTTTAAAAATAAGAATAGCCTTAATGATTAACAAAGAAAAAATCGGACGTTTCGAACGAAAAATTCTCAGGAAAATCTTCGAAGTTCACCACAATCTGACAACAAATCGGTATCGTGTTAGAACGAATATTGAAATACAGGAGCTATACAACGATAGCGATATCGTGCAAGAGATTAAATCCCAACGATTAAGATGGGCAGACCACGTACGCAGACTTCAGGATGGAAGAGTTGGTGTGGGAGGAGGATTCAACAGGAAAGAGATCACTCGGACGCTCCAGAATGCGTTGAAGAGATAATATTAAATCAAAACTGCAGAAAATGAATGTCCCTTTTGACCAAAGATTGATGGAAGACCGTATCAATTGGAAAAAAGTTGTGCAGTCAGCCAAGACCATAGACCTATTATCCAGAGGAGACGCAACATTTCATTCATAAAACTCTGTTTGTTTTGTCGCAATGGTAACATGAGAGCACCGTCATTAAAAAAAGACTTCAGAGAGGCAACCGAGCCTACTTTGCCAACTTGAAACTCTTAAAAAGCAAACTGATTACAAGAAAGACAAAGCTAAAAATTTACAAGACATTAGTTCGACCAGTAATAACCTATGGGAGTGAAAATTGGACACTCACGGTACTAGATCAGGAGAAGATAAGAAGGTTCGAACGTAAAATAATCAGAAGAATATATGAAGCAGTCAGAATCAACGAAGCAGAATGGCATACCCGCAACAATCGGGAAATAACAGAGATACTGAACGGTGAAGACATTGTGAAATTTATAAAATCCCAGAGACTCCGTTGGTTTGGACACGTCCAAAGAATGAAAGACGCCAGGATGCCAAAGAAAATTTTAAACATTAAAATCTATGCTACCAGGAAAAGAGGAAGACCACGGCTCAGATGGATGGACCAAGTACTGGGTGACCTGAGGGCAATGCGGATATCCGGCTGGGAGACCCAAGTCAAGGACCGCATTGCTTGGTGGCGAATTGTGAAGGAGGCCAAGGTAAGGTAAGATTACAAGAGAATGGCCATGAGTATGACAAAGAATACCAATCGATTCTCTTTGTCCCGTCCTCGTGCTGGCAACGCTGTAACAATATTGTGAAGTTACGACCACGCTTGTAATCAGTGACGTGCTGTTTGTTTAAAATGAGAATATATCTATCGGGTGATATTTAGTTTTTTATGAGAATATATTTATAAATAGATGATACTCAGTTTTTTATCAAATTGAATTGTTGTAGCCTACTAACAATCTGAGATATGCCGACGACACACTAATTATAACATCTATTGTAGAAGAAATGGAATTTATTATGCACTGTCTTCAGAAAAAAAGTGCAGAATTTGGATTGAAATTAAATCCCAATGAAACTACTGTCATGATTGTGGACCGACAAAATAACAACCAACCCCACATAAAAAACATAGCTGGATTTGCGGTGGTTAATAAATACTTGTATTTAGGGTCTCTAATTGACAACAGCGGTGCATGCGAAGGTAAAATAAAAAGAAGAGTTGCACTGGCTCTAACAGCCGTAACTAAGTTAAGCAAGATCTGGAGAGATACAGCCATCACCAAAAACACCAAATTAAGATTGTTGAATTCACTTGTGTTCCCTATTGCCACTTATGGAGCAGAAACCTGGACACTCAAGAAAAGCGATACCAGACGGATAAATGCCTTCGAAATGTGGGCATACAGACGGCTACTGCGGATACCCTGGACGGCCCACCGTACAAATGAATCTGTTCTTTAGGAATTCAACTAAATCTGTCCAAAAAAAAACCGAAGCTTTTTAACATATATCGGCCACATTGCAAGAAGAACAGACTCATTGCAACTACTAATAGTTCACCCAAGAGATGGGTGGACCAAACTAAAGATCTAATCGGCCAAGGCCTACATGAAACTGTAAATATGGCCTAGAATAGAGAGGAATGGCACAATACTAAAAGTGCTGCTACAGGAGCATCATAGTCACTAATCCCTTCTCAGGGTAATGGACCAGAGAGAGAGAGAGAGAGAGCCTACTAAGAGTACTAAGTATTTTTCTAAACCCCAAAAGTTGGGCGCCAAATTGTGTTACTATAACTAAGCTGTTTTTCTAAAGTTTCAAAAGTGGAGTGCCAATTTTGTGTAACTTTAAAAAACTAATTCCCCAAATGTTGGGCGACAATTTTGTGGTGTTACGTTAAATTTTCCTTTCTATAGCCAATTGTGTGTAATGTTATAAGTTACTTATATAAAACTAAATTATTCCAACTTAAGGGCTGCTAATTGTGTAGCGAACAGTTTTACTAATACCCTTTAAACTACATTATTTTATCAAATTAAAGTACTAAAAAAAAAATTTTAAATAATTTTACCTAAGTGTCTGAAATAAAAAGAAACTTAAATAATAATTTCTATTAATCGTACAAAAAAAATGTAATGTATTTTAAATTTTAATTTTAATGTTCAAACTATTTAACAGCTAAGTAACCTTAAGGAAAAAATTTAAATATTTTATTTAGGGTTTCTTGACTCCTTGATTTCTCAATTGGATTAAATTTAAGATGATGTATAGATTTCTTATAAAATACTACTATAAAATGGATCAGGAAGGTATAGAGTTCTTTAACTAACAACGAAAGAAGGATGATACCTCTAAATAAGTGTTGCTGAGTAACAGGGAAATAATGACCTTTTTTGAAATCGTCATCGCTACACCACTGGATGAAAATATAGTAAACAATGAGATGTTCCAACTTACTTGTGAAAATAAACACTGGGGCTTAAATAGTCCGGTTTTTTACACACTCGGCAATGACGAATCATTTCTTTCACTAAATTTCACTGAATTTTTCCAATAATTTGCTAAAAATCACCGATAATACACCAAAATCTAGTTGCAACACCTTCGGCAACAGCGCTACTAATAATAGACGATTTCGTAGTAAACACACATTTTTGCACGTGGAATGATCCAGACAAGCCGTGCGGCGTTGTCGCTTATTGAGTAACACATTTCTATGATCTAACGGAATGAAATAGTTCAATAGTTTAACATTCTATAAAATGGGTTGTATTATTCAGGTTGTCATAATTCATGAAATATTAATAAGAAAAAGCATTATGGTCACAATATTGTTACAAATATAATCAACAAATACAATGGACGATTCAATAACAATCACAAATTTCTTGCCATAACTAGAGAGCAGGCAACATCACAGCACATCACATTCCAGTCGACCGCATAAAGACAATACTGTCGACCAGAAAGTAGGGATATATGATCGTGTTTAAAAGTAAATAGTTCCGTCTCCTCTGATAATAGGTCTATGGCCAAGACCCACCCAGGGTTGTAGCGCTAGAAGATGATGATGATGAATTAAGTAAATCTATAAACTAAATAATATCTCAAGTGTACCTAATAAAAATGTGTAAACGGTTTACCTTTAACGGTCCACATGTGCCATAAATGTCTACAGAAATATATTTGCCAAGTTCCCTGGCATACGCTAAACGACCGTTACGTGCTCCGCAGTTCGATACGAACCAAGCAACTTTTTTCGTTTTATTAACAGTATAGTCTCTCGTTTGGACTTTCTGGCGGACCTAAAATGCAAATTATTTAATATAACATTGTCGATAACAAAATGTTGATGATATTTTCATACAAGGTCTGACAATGAGGAAACGTTGTTTTGGACACACCAACTTCATGTGACTTTTTCTCGTTTTCTAAAATAAAAAATTCTTTAAAAGGGACCCATTTTTATTCCGTGGATAAAGTTAAAAAAATCACATGGAACGGTGTGTAGATAGGCATATTTATAGGGAGCAGAGTAAAATTGTACTTCTTTTATGGTCAAACCTTGTATAGGGTGAGCGAAACTCGACGTTTCAGCTCTATTATAAGAAAAGGAAAGACGATCAGTATTTAATAGATGTTTTGTACATAATAAAGTTATTTTATCATTTTGTGAATGTCTCGACGAGCTACCCCAAATTAAATATAAAAGGATTTTTGTGCATAGTCCAGAAGCCGAGATACTCAAAATGTTTCAAGTGCAAGCAACTTTGAACGCACGAAATGAATTTTCAGTTGTTCTGATGTTCTGCAGTAATCGGTATTTTTCGCCTCTCATAACATGTCCGAAATATTGCAGTTTCCTTCTTTTGATGGTGGTAAGAATTTCGGTGGATTTATGTTTATGTTTTTAGTAGTTTCGGCAAAATCGTAATAAATGTGTGTACCGGCATCCAACAGTATTTAGAAAACCTGACTCCAACAGAGGCAACTGATTAAAGTCTTTGGAAAGCAACAAAAAAGTTAAATCGACCACAAAAACACAATCCCCCATTCCGTTCAGATGAAGGTGAATTGATTAAAAGTAATATAAAAAAAGCATTACACTTTTCCAATCATCTAAAAGAGGTGTTTCAACCATACAATACGCAAACGGAGGATTATATTGAAAACGAAAAAGAAGTATTTGAATACTTAAATACCACTTACCAATTGGAACCTTCCTTAAAAAAGTTTTCTGTACAGCAAGTGGCCAGTTTTATACAGACTAAACTAAATCCAAAAAAGTCACAAAGCTATGACCTCATCAGAGCTGGGACCTTGCAAGAATTACCCTACAAAGCAGTGAAGTTCATAACCTTTATAATAAACGCATGTCTCAGAAGAGGTTATTTTCCAACGCAATGAAAAGTTGCCAAAGTAATCCTTATACTAAAACCAGGTAAACCGACAACAGATGTCAAATCTTATAGCCCCATAAGTCTGTTACCTATATTGTCAAAGCTCTTTGAAAAACTTCTTGTAGAAAGATTACAACCAATAATCGAAAAAAATCTACTATTACCTCACCATCAATTTGGCTTTTGACAAAAACTATAGAACAAATACACAGGGCCGTCCAGAAGATCAGTGAAGATCTGGAAACAAAAAAGTTCTGCGCTGCAGTTTTCTTGGATATAACGCAAACCTTCGACAAGGTCTGGCATCCAGGCCTTCTATAGACACTCAAAAAAGCCTTACCTTTAAATTACTTTACCATCCTCAACTCGTACCTCACAAACCGTCATTTCCTAGTAAAACACCATACACACCTTTGCAAAAAATAGAATCTGGAGTTCCGCAGGGCAGCATACTAGGGCCACTATTATATCTTTCATATACCGCCGACTTACCTACTAGCGACAAGAGCCTGTCAGCAACATTCGCAAATTATATGGTCATCCTTACATCTCATGAAGACAAAAACATTGCTTCCCAAAAATTGCAAAACCACGTATATAAAATAGAACAGTGGCTCAGTAAGTGGCACATTAAAGTTAACATCACCAAATCTGTCCAAGTTACATTTACGACCGTCGTGGAAACTGCCCTCCAATTAAACTTAACAACAGTCTACTACCACATCATGAAAGCGAAATACTTAGGAGGTGACCTTGACAGACGACTCACATGGAGAAAACATATATTCTCAAAAAGTAAGCAGCTGGGTTTTAAACTAAGGCAGCTCTACTGACTGATTGGAAGAAAATCAAAATTAAACTTGAAAAATAAGATTTTAATTTATAAAGCCATCCTCAAACCAATATGGAGTTACGGGATCCAGCTGTGGGGAACGGCATTATTATCCAACATAGAAATTTTAGAACGTTTCCAATCAAAGGTTCTTCGACTGATGACCAACGCTCCATGGTTTGTTCCAAACTACATAATAGCGAGAGACCTGCAGATAAACTCTGTGAAATTGGAAATAACGAACTACTAAGATATTCGTTTAAATAAGCATCCAAACAGATTAGCTCGAAACCTAACGCATAGACCAACTGTGATACGAAGACTTAGGCGTTATATGCCGTGGGATTTAAAAAACAGATTTTTATAGTGTAGTGATATGTACTCCCAAATTTTAAACTTACTTTTTAACTTTTGTTTTAAGTAATAATTTATAGGAAATTGTCACAGGACACTTTTCCTACACGACAAATTTATAAACAAACTATTTGCTTATTGTTAAAATTTGTAACAGATTGCAAATAAAGTGGGAAAATAAAAAAAAAAAATGTGTGTACATTTTTTTTAACGCCCTTTATCTTGAATACGGATAGCGTTACGAAATTTTTTTAGGTTTCTACCTATTCTAAAGACGGGGTCACTTTTTTTTTAAACACTCTTTATATGAGAATATAATAATAATAAAAATAATAATAAACTGGGAGGGGAGGGCAGTTCCTTTTGAATCCCGTAGGAGGAATTTGAAATCAGTTATTATGGAGGGGTAGTCGTTTTATATAGGTGGTCGCTTACGGGGGTTTTAGTGTAGTGTTATGGCTAAAAAAAGAAATAAAGATATTAATTTTAAGCTATAAGCAAATATCTGTTATTAATCAATATTTCTTTAACAACCAATATTTGCAGGCAATATCAGAAGCAACAGATAAATTTAGTTTTATGGGACGCGTATTCAACTCCACAATGGGAGAGACCACTAAATTTTGGAAACAGCCTGATCGAAACCTTCATGTTTAAAAACTACCTATCATATAATGACATTTTATATTTTTTATTCGTTCTGTAGTATAGTTTGCTCTCATTGGTGTAATGCAGTGTGACGTGCTAGTCCCTACACTTCCATCGACCTTGAGCTGACTAATCGTAAGTATATGTTTCATCTTAGTAAATCCATGCATATCCGTGGTCATGAGATTCTGCGTCTGACTATAACGTCATAGCACCGCCCACCTGATTCTGGCATTTTTTAATTTTTAATTAATGTACTGATTTTAAAACGCTGAAGAATCCCTTTGCTTATATTTTGACTCATGATATTGTTTGTACATTGAACCAGCATACACGGTGTGGCGCGAAAAGTTTTGATTAAAAGTAATGGCGGATACAGTTGTGTTAAAAATCTGAAATTACGAAGCTGTAGGTTTTAGATGACGCTGAATTCAAATATAATGTTGTTCTGAATGTGGCACTTCCGGTTATTTAAAGTACATAATAATATAATATAAATGTGTATCAAAAGCAGTGATGAAACAGCAAAAAAGAGCAACTCACCTAGGCAAAATTGCCTGTTTTGTTATTGCTACTTCTGCTAGTTTCGGTAGTGCTATATACATAGGTTGATCGAAACAAAGACGACAAAAGAAAAAAAAAAGGAAAAAAAAACAGAAAAAGAGAAAAAAAAAATAACTGACTTTTAATTGTTTAAAATTTTTTCCTTTTTTCTATGTAGAATTGAACAACAAGAGGTAAGTAGAGAAAAAGAAAATATGTTTATTTATTTACACATGGAATTGACAATCTAAATTACTTTATTATTTCTAAAAATTTAAGTTGATTTGTTACTATGTAATTTTTAACATTGATTTTAAATGACTTTAATTTAGGTATTTGCTTCAGATGTAATGGAATTAAATTAAAGAGCCTGGTTCCCAGGAATAGGAAAGATCTCTGCGTTAATGTCTTTCTACATAATTCAGTGAATATATCCTTGTTGGCTGCAGAGCGGGTGATGCGAGTATTTTTATATATTAAATGCTTACGATTTGTGTACATTCTCAAAACACATTGATAAATAAAAAGCAAAAGGAACATTCAAAATGTTTGCTTCACTATATAATTGTCGAGTAGAAAAAAGCTTAGGTTTTTTAAATATAATTTTTAGTAAAGTATTTTGAACAGTTTATAATAAGCTTAGATTACTTTTAAAAGCACCCCCCCCAAGCAACAACACAATATCTCAATATGGATTCGACTAAAGCGATATAAAGAATTATTAGGTTTTTTTTGGAAAGGATTTCTCTTAGTTTGTAGAATTTATGACACAAAGCTCTTAACCATTTACTAACATAAATTATATACTCAGACCAACGTACATATTGATCTAATATAACTCCCAAGTATTTTATAGAAGTTACTTTTTCAATAGAAGGACAAGGACAGTTATTACTTTGACAGCTATGATTATGAAGTTTAATGACAGTATCATCGGGTTGCTTTGTAATAGTTGGGCTGAATGTTATAAATTTGGTTTTTTTAACATTTAATGTTAGTTTATTATGATTTAACCACAAACTTAATTTTCTTAAATCTGATTCCGCGAAAATTGTGGATTCTTCCCAATCATTACCAGTAATAATTAAAGCCGTATCATCAGTATAACATATGAGGTCTCCAGACAAGTTCTTGATTTTTGCAATATTATTTCTGTAAACAAGGAATAGTATTGGTCCCAATACCGTTCCCCGTGGTACTCCCATATTCACAATGGATTCAGTACTGAGTATATTGCCAATTTTTACTCGTTGACTTCTGTTGGTTAAATAGTTAGACACAAAATCTAGTGCAAGTCACCGAATGCCATATGTACTTAATTTAGATAATAAGATTTCATGTGAGACAGTGTCAAACGCTTTGGCCAAGTCAAGAAAAACCGCCAGGCATGTCAAAGACTTGTCCAAGGTATCGACAATTTTCTTTAGAAAATCGACAACTGCATTCTCCGTATTAGAATTTTTTATAAATCCTTACTGTCTATCTGTAATGATATTATGAGTATAAAAGAAATCAATTAGTCAATAAAGCCATTTCAAAAATCTTTGCAAAGTTATTAATAACTGATATGGGCCTATAATTAGAAAATTTACTTGTATCACCTGCTTTAAAAATAGGAGTGACTATTGAGTCTTTCCATTGTTGAGGAATTTTTCCATGCTGAAAACATAGATTTATAATGTGTTTTAGTGGTAACGCAATGTATTCATGGATATTTTTTATTGTAGATATATCTATTTTATCAGGGCCTGGTGAGCAATTATTTTTTAGATTTGAGATATGTTCAATAACTTCGTTAGTTGTTACTGGCTTTAGAAATATACAGTGATTATTTTTTTCACCTTCAAGAAAATGTTCTGGTAGTTTCACATTAAAAATTTTATTCGCCATGTCGTTACCTAAGTTTGAGAAAAAATTATTCAGTTTTTCTGCCTTAATGCTATTAGTCATTGGGATGTTATTAATAATCTAGAATTGTTAAATTTTCTATTTGATTGGTTCTTTTTGAGTGACCTGTTATGTCATTGATTGTATTCCAGACCTTTTTTAAATTTTTACCAGCTTCAGAAATTTTTAACTGGTAGTAGTCGTTCTTAGTTTTCCTGATGAGGGTATTTAGTTTATTTCTATAATACCAGAAGAGACGTCAACTTTGTTATTTTAAATAGAACCTAATATTTTCTATTTTATTTTTGAATTCTACATGAAATTTTAGATAAAATTTGTGCACAATGTCTCATACCAAAAATTGAAGTATTTTCGAGATATTTCGATTTTTTTCAAAATTTTGAAAAAGTCCCAGTCCACATTGAAAAATGATATCTTCATTAATAACGAAGCTAAAGACGTAAAATTGTAACCAATTAACAACAAGCGCTTGCCCGTTAACTCCATATGTCCAACGCATTGATTTTCCGCTGTATTTGTTTAAGCCAATTTGTTTGGTATCGTTATTTTCCATATCTAAATCCTACCACTTTTGAGACATTTCACTATCTTAGTATCTTATAACACTACTTAATTCTTTTAACATTAGTAAAGGGTAGGCCTTGGCTGTCAAAGATTTGATAGTTAGAACGTTAATTGTTTATGCTGTTTTGACAGTATTCTTTACTAGTTTGTATTTCATAGTAAATAATGGCAAATGTAGAATTTACTAATGATGATTTTTTAAATCATATTATTATTAACAGCGAGTGTAATAGAATTGTTGAACGGACTTGCCGTGTTTTTGCAGAAAGATATCCAAATCGACCAAATGCAAATGGTGATATTGTAAGAAGGTGCATTTGGTGCAACACTTACAATTAGGTGATTTTCCTCGAAGGGTAAAATTCTGTGAATGGTTTTTAATGAAGACCCAAGAGGATGAAAAAGTTATATGGTGAGATGAAGCAAGTTAAGCAAAAATGGATTATTAAATCGATATAATTACCATTTTTGGTCAAATGAAAGTCCACATGTTAGTAGATGACGTGACTTCCAAGATAGTTAAAGTTTTAATTTTTTTCTGCAATAAAAATAAACCACTAGTGGACAGTGTTTAGAATTAGATGGTGCTAATTGGGAACACTTTATAAAACTTTATTTGTTTAATATTACATTTAGTTATTTTTGTTAATACAAAATACCTAGTCAACGTTTTTATTGATATTCACAATTAATAATCCTTTCATGCTATTGGTTACTTTTTAAAATTAATAACTTATAAAAAAATAATAAAATATCACCTTAAATATCACCTACCCTTTACTAATGTTGAAATAATTAAGTGTTATGTTTTAACTAGGATAATGAAATATCTCAAAAGTGGTTGGATTTAGGTATAGAAAATACCGATAACAAACGAATTGGCTAAAAAAATATTTTATTTAAATCAAGCAACTTATAAATGATTTAAATTGAGCATGTTGGCGGCTAAGTTTAAAACACCCTGTATAAAATATCAATGAAATGAATATATGGAGTTAACGGGCAAGCACTTGTTATTTATTGAGAACAATGTCACGTTACTGGTTTTGTTATAAAGGGAGATATCGTTATTCAATGTGGACTAGGATTTTTTCAAAATTTTGGAAAAAATCGAAATATCTCGAAAATACTTCATTTTTGGTATAGGAAATTGTACACAAATTTTATCTAAAATTTTATGTAGAATTCAAAAATAAAATAAATAATATAGTCTATTTAAAATAACAAAGTTGACGTCTACATCCGGTATCATCGGAAGTATCACATTCAGGACAACATTATATTTGAACTCAGCGTCATTAAAAACCTACAGCTTCGTAATTTCAGATTTTTATCATATCTGTATCCGCCATTACTTTTAATCAAAACTTTTCGCGCCACACCCTGTATATCAATTGAACAAGGTTTGGAATGATTTTATCACTTAGTGGTCTTTTCCGTTAATGTAATAATAAATTTCATCGGTATACTTGCTGTGATCAACAATTTACAGCAAAAAAGAAAGGCTAGAGAAGTGGGTTACCATATTGCTATGAGCAACTTGGAGAGCAACTCGGGGATACTGAGTAAAACAAAAAACCACCAAATTCTCGGGATGGTTCCTGACTTGCTAGCCACAAAAATACACTTCCCAGAAAATGAATACGTAATGTACACAGATGGCTCAAAAACCCCAGATGGAGTTGGGGCTGGTGTTTTCAGCAGGAAACCAAAGATTGAAATATCTACCAGTCTTGGTAGAAATGCTATAATCTTTCAGGCTGAAGTCTTCGCTATCGAATTGTGTGCAAGAGAGTTGACCAACAGACCTCTAGCAAACAAAAACATAAGTATAATATCAGACAGCCAGGCTGTATTAAAAGCACTGAGCTCCAACAAGATAAATTCTAAACTTGTATGGAATTGCACCGAATCGTTAGAGTACCTTTGTGTGAACAACAGGGTGACCCTACTGTGGGTACCTGGACACCAGGGGGTGAATGGAAACTAAAAAGCCGACACCCTTGCAAAACAGGGGGCCGAATCTGCGTTTATTGGACCAGAACCGGTTTTTGGAGTCACCACAAGTGCCACCAAAACAGTTATTTTGGATTGGGCGGAGAGAAAAATACTCACGTGCTGGTCCGATATACCAGGGTTAACTAACTCAAAGGCGTTTCTACCTAAACCCTCGAGAAACACAACTAAGCAGATCCTAGAATGGAGCAGAAATGACCTGAGTATTCTAACGGGACTGCTTACAGGACACTGTCGTCTAAGATATTACCTCAGAAAGATAGGTCTAAACCAACAAACGGACTGTCGGTTTTGCTGCGTGGAAGACGAAACTGCTGAACATATACTTAAGTAAATTATCTGCCTACGGTCTCCCAACCAAACTGCGCCAATGGCTCTTGAGCTTCATGCAAGATCGCTCCTTACATGTGGCAGTTGAAGGTATTTTTTCTGATGCGTTTAAAACCAATGCCGGGGTCCCCCAGGGTTCCATCCTGTCCCCAACTTATTTCTTTTACACATCAACGTCCTCTTGAAAACCACCACGAACCCCATTATCAGTTTCGCAGACGATAGCACACTTGTTTCAACTTTCACATCCTATCGATCACTTTCGGTGAATGATACAAATAGACTCAGGCAGAAACAGGTTAATTCCATCAATAGAGATCTTAAAGCAATCGTCGAGTGGGGAACCAACAATCTTGTTCAGTTCAACGCCCAAAAAACACAAAGTGCCACGTTTTCCAAGAAAGTGAATTCCTCAAATCATCCCATCACAATGTCCGGTAATATCCTTGAACCAAGTCCCTCCATCTCGATTTTGGGAGTCACGGTGTCCAATAATATGTCTTGGCATGACCATGTTGCTAACATCGCAAAGTCGGCAAGCCAGAGGCTACGTTTTCTGTGGAAAGCCAGAAAGTTTTTTACTCCTGATCAAATGTTGACGACGTACAAGGCTCAAATCCGACCTCTACTGGAGTATTGCTCGCACATTTAGGGTTCAGCACCAAGGCATTCTCTTCGTATTTTAGATTCCATTCAGAAAAGAGCCATTCGCTTGAATAACAGCTCAACTCTCACAGATACCCTTCACCCTCTAGAACATAGAAGAAGAGTTGCAGACCAGTCATTGCTCTATAGATATTTCCATGGCAGATGCTCCAGAGAAATAAAAACTCTTATACCACCACTGGCCACATTCGGCCGAAGAACTTGGCACGCTGATCAGTCTCACCCATTTACTCTCAAGCTTGACACTACAAGGACCAATCTTCATCAAGAATTCTTCTTTTACAGGGCTGCTACGGAATGGAATAAGCTTCCAAAATCAGTTTTTTCAGAGAACTATGACCTGCAACTTTTTAAAAAGCGCGTCCACAATCATTTCCTTTCTATAATCCCTTCCCCTTCTAATAGTCGCAGTGCGGGCCGTCCGCGGCCCACACGATAGGTCTACCCTTTTTGCGACTATTTTCATAAAAAAAAACAAGAATACTATGTTTATGCCCTGGCTTGGGAAGAATAAGGTTCAACATTTTTGGCAAGTGGAAAGAAGTGGTCTCTGCCTACCCCTATGGGAACCGTGCGGGGATGTCCTTAACCCCAACACGGCGCGTCCCAATGGCTGATAGGGAACTTCCTGGCTTACAGGAAAGGTGTCTAATATTAAAGAATAAACACCCGCGGATCAACTAAGGACATGATATAGGGCAGCGGCTATATCATTACTACCTTTGAGTACAAGGGAGTTCACTTCCTTGTATTCAAACTAGACAGGTGCGGTTGGTTTGTTTTAAGCCAGCCAAGCTTACCGCGATCATCAGGCTTTGCTCAAGGTGTCATGCGACCCGTGCCAATGGGCGTACTATATGTATGATATCTGTGCCTGCCCCAAACAGATATCGCAAACGGAGCCTCTGGGATACCAGGCAACCTCCCGGTAGTATTTTTGCCTTGCTACGGTAATGCAGAGCTCTGCCGTAGTCGACCATTTTTCTCTAGCTACTCGTGGGAACTATATGAGTAACCTAAATTCAAAAAAAAATTAAAACTATCTGCGACGAAGGCAATCCTCTCGCAGACGAACAAATGCAAATGGAGGTGTCCACTACAGACCCTCCTAGCAACCAAATCTCGCAGGAAGCTGAGAGGGTACTTTTAAAATCCCCCACTCCCGAGAAAACGGACCTGACAACAGGGGGCGAGGCTAAGCAAACGGCCAGCATAAACCTGGACAAAAAGGTCAAACTTGCCGGCGCGACGAGAAAACGTCTTAGCCGATTGATCAAGAGCGGGGTACCTTACAAAACCGCCTTAGATCAAATACTAAAAGAACGGGATGAGAAAAGGAGCGGGGATCAATCCCCCCCTGCTCTCACCAGCAAGCGAATACGCTCGGATGGTAGCACTCCAGAAGCGGCGGTGAAAAAGCCACGCACTATGGAGGACTCAAACGAGCAAAAACGCTCCTTTGCAACTGTAGCTCAGGGCATCAAGGTGGGCATAATCCACCCAGAACACCCAAATGCTCAGCTGTCAAACGAACAGCTACGGCTGCTACAGCGATCCATTATGGACACTGTAGACAAACTACCGGACGATGGTCCACAAGTGCGATTCCAGAGCTGCACCATTCGACCTGGAATCCTCCTTCTGTCCTGTACGGACGCTGAGACGGTCAAGTGGATGGAGGAAGTGATATGCTACCTTCAACCCTGGGAAAACGCCCAGCTGAAATTAGTTCAGAAGGAAGACATACCGAAACCCCACATCTGTGTGGCTTTCATCCCAGACGATGAGGGACTACCCAGACTGACGGGAGAACAGGTAACCAACCGTCTGCGGAAGATGAACCGTACCCTGCATACCCAGGAGTGGACCATTCTACACAGGGAAAACGCAGGACCTGGTCAAATGTGGACGTTCTCAATGGATGAGGTATCCATTAAAGATTTGGAGCGGCTAAATTTCCGCCCATATTTTGGCTTTGGACAGGTGCAATTCCGGTCCAAGGAAGCCAAAAAAGATCCATCAACGGTGGAAATTCCAAAGTCTTCGGAGGTAACCGTTAGAACCAAAGAGGGAGGTAAATCTACCTCGGCGGCGACAGCGGGACTGAAGAGGCCGGCCAAAACCAGCAAAAAAGCCGGAAAAGGGAAAAAACCCCTTCATGGTAAAGCGTCGACAAAACGACCTACACCAGGAAACAATACGGGGAAGGAAAGTAAACCTCCCCACTCTACCTTTAAGTAGAAATGGATAACCACATTCAATTTCTCCAGGCGAACATCCAACATGCTAGAGCGGCTTCATATGTCCTCAGCAGGAGGTTCGCCAAGGAGCAACTCGATGTGGCACTAATCCAGGAACCCTGGACTTCCAATACAGGCAGAATAAGCGGCCTAGGAAACTGCTCCGGTAAGTTAATAGCGTGTACTCTAGGTGGTAAGCCAAGAGCATGCATACTAATCAGGAAAAACATAAACTATTTTATGTTAACAGAGTTTTGCACCCCTGATGTGGTTGCAGCACAGCTTTCGATCTCAGGAGGAGACAGTAGAGTAGATGTAGTCGTCTGCTCTGCTTACTTCCATGGAGACCGAAAAGAACACCCTCCTCCAGCAGCAGTGCGAGATCTAGTCGCCTTCTGCAAGAGGAACAACAGGCAACTGATCATTGGATGCGACGCAAATTCCCACCATTTGGATTGGGGCAGCAGCGACATCAATGAAAGAGGTGAGTACTTATATAATTATATAATAGGGGAAGGGCTAGCAGTCAACAACGTAGGCTCGGAACCAACCTTCGTGAACAGAATTCGCGGAGAAGTTCTAGACATAACTATTAGTACACAGTTTATGAGTACCAAAATAGTTAACTGGCAGGTATCTACCGAGCCCTCATGCTCAGATCATAGACACATACGTTTTGACGTGAGAATAGGACAACGTCCCATAGTGCAATTTCGAGATCCAAAATGCACAGATTGGAAAGGGTATTGTGAATCCCTCCAACAGCACCTAGGTAACGGTAATAGCACTATACATAATAGAGCTGAAATAGAAGCGGCGAATGAGCATATCACATCCGCCCTTCTAACGGCCTATAAGGAAAACTGCCCATTAAAGGAGAAGAGGGACCATAGAGGTACACCATGGTGGAGCAGAAGCTTAGACAAGCAAAGAAAAGAAGTTCGACGTCTCTTCAATCGAGCTAAAGAAACAGGTTGCTGGGAAATCTATCGTACAGCTCTAACGACTTATAACAAAGAAATAAGGAAAGCCAAAAGAGAATCCTGGAGGAGGTTCTGTCAGAGTATATCAGATCTACCTGCCAGCACAAGAATCCACAAGGCTCTCGCCAGAGATCCGACGCAAGAGATTGGATCGATAAAACGACCAGATGGCTCTTTTACGGACTCTGGTAGGCAAACGTTAGAGACTCTCTTGCAGACCCACTTTCCCGGCAGTCTGCTTCTGAGGGACCAGGAGCAAATTCCACTCTCAATGGGATCGACATCACGACCCAAAAGGGAGGACTGGAGAAAGGTTTCAAAAGTGGTCACCCCAACATCTGTAAAATGGGCGGTGAATTATTTCTCCCCATTTAAGTCTCCAGGGGAGGATGGTGTTTTCCCTGCCCTCATTCAGAAGGGCAGCGAAATTTTACTACCTCTTTTGGTTAAACTATTCAGAGCAAGTTTGGCGTGGAGTTATATTCCGCTGGGCTGGTCAACGGCGAGAGTTGTATACATACGTAAAACGGGTACGGTGAATCATTCCCTACCCAAATCCTTCCGGCCGATCAGCCTTACCTCATTCTTAATGAAAACTCTGGAAAGAATTATTGATAGACATATTAGAGAAGGGAATCTTAGGGAACATCCCTTAAACCCCCACCAATATGCCTACCAAACAGGCAAATCTACGGATTTAGCTCTAAACAATCTAGTAGGAAAGATCGGCCATTCCCTTAAACATAAGGAAATTGCGCTGGCAGCTTTTCTAGATATAGAAGGAGCGTTTAATAACGCCTTACCACAGTCACTCTATACATCAATTAGGGATAGAGGGATAGACGGTAAAATCTGTAACTGAATCAAAAACATGATTGAAAACAGATATATAATATCATCACTGCATGGAGAGTCGGTTAGGTTCAGGGCGGCGAAGGGATGTCCACAAGGCGGGGTACTTTCCCCCCTAATGTGGTCACTTCTAGTCGACTCTCTGCTGAGCGAGCTTTCCATGCAGGGAGTAGATTTTCAATGCTATGCGGATGATCTGGTTATAATAGTTAGAGGTAAATTTGAAGCGACGATCTCAAACGTCCTTCAAGAAGCTCTTAACACAGTATACAGATGGTGCGAGAGGGAACAGATGTCTGTAAACCCCCGAAAAACTGTAATTATTCCTTTTACGAAAAGGAAAAAGCTAGATAAGCTTCGGCAGCCTGTCCTATACGGAGAGAGCATTCCATTTGCGACGGAAGTGAAATACCTGGGTGTAGTTCTGGATAAACGACTCACCTGGAACACGCCCACTTGGAAAAAACAATAAACAAAGCCAGGTTTTCTCTCTGGAATCTCAGAAGAGTATGTGGCAAATCTTGGGGAATGAACCCCAAACAGATTTACTGGATTTATCAAACAATGATAATATCTATGGTCACGTATGGTTCAGTAGTCTGGTGGACCAAAGGGTTACAACAGACAGCTAGAGCAAAGCTTGCTGGCCTTCAGCGGCTGGCATGCCTGGCCATAACTGGAGCTATGTCCAGCACACCAACGGCAGCGATGGAACACCTCCTACATCTCCCTCCCCTAGATATTCTCTTAGAGAGGGAGGCCAGGATAGCTTCCTATAGATTCCTGTCTTTGGAAAAGCAAATAAATGGAGAGCAACTCGGAGATCACTCCGGGATACTGAGTGAAACAAAAAACCACCAAATTCTCGGGATGGTTCCTGACTTGCTAGCTACAAAAATACACGTAGGAAAGTCGTTCGAAGTCCTCTTTCCGGAGAGAGACGAATGGATGAGGGGACAAATCCTCTTCCCAGAGACTGAATACGTAATGTACACAGACGGCTCAAAAACCCCAGATGGAGTTGGGGCCGGTGTTTTCAGCAGGAAACCAAAGATTGAAATATCTACCAGTCTTGGCAGGTATGCCACAATCTTTCAGGCTGAAATATTCGCTATCGAATTGTGTGCAAGAGAGTTGACCAACAGACCTCTAGCAAACAAAAACATAAATATAATATCAGACAGCCAGGCCGCTTTAAAAGCACTGAGCTCCAACAAGATAAATTCTAAACTTGTATGGAATTGCATAGAATCCTTAGAGTACCTTGGTGCGAACAACAGGGTGACCCTACTGTGGGTACCTGGGCACCAGGGGGTGGAAGGAAACGAAAAAGCCGACACCCTTGCAAAACAGGGGGCCGAATCTGCGTTCACTGGACCAGAACCGGTTTTTGGAGTCACCACAAGTGCCGCCAAAACAATTATTTCGGACTGGGCGGAGAGGAAAATACTCACGTACTGGTCCGACTTACCAGGGCTAACCCACTCGAAGGCGTTTTTACCGTTACAACCCTCGAGAAACACAACTAAGCAGATCCTAGAATGGAGCAGAAATGACCTGCGTATTCTAACAGGACTGCTTACGGGACACTGTCGTCTGAGATACCACCTCAGAAAGATAGATCTGAACCAACAAACGGACTGTCGGTTCTGCTGCGTGGAAGACGAAACTGCTGAACATATACTATGTTCATGCCCCGGCCTGGGAAGAATAAGGTTCAACATATTTGGTTACACTAACCTAGAACCTACCGATTTTAAAAAAATCTCACCCTATACAACCATGAACTTCGTAAGAAGGGCTGGATTGTACGGTGAACTGTAGCCTCTAGGGGTGAGCCACAATAGACCTACTAAGGGTCGCGGTGGAGGGGCGACCACGCCCCACTCACATAAAACCTAACCTAACCTAACCCCTATGGGAAAAAGGCGTGACTTTATGTATGTATGTATGCAACCTAAAACCTACCGATTTTAAAAAAAATTCACCCTATACAACCATAAACTTCGTGAGAAGGGTTGGATTGTGCGGTGAAATGTAACCTCTAGGGGTGAGCCACAATAGACATACTAAGGGTCACGGTGGAGGGGCGACCACGCCCCACTCACATGATACCTAACCTAAGCTAACCTACCATATTCCCAAAGTCGCAGTTTTCGCATATCCGATATCCAAAGATCTGACCAAATTTATGTTATCTTTCTTAATTTTTTTTGTGGCTGCTTAATCTGTTCTAATTTTCTTCTTTTCGGGACATTTTGTGAATTGTCTATTTAAAAAAATATCGCAGTTACACAAAAAGTTTTCATAATGGAAAGATTACAACACACAATAGAAATAAACCTTGGGTGACGGACGAGATTCTTTTACTAATGGATGAACGACGAAAATACAGAAATCACACAACAACATTCATAATCTAATAATAATGATGATCAGGAGAGCGAAGAATGATTGGTTGAAAAGTGAATCTAAAGAGATCGAAAACCTGCAAATGTTACATGACAATTTCTACCTACATAAAAAAGTGAAATAAACAGCTGGAATATACCGAAGAAGAAGTCTTTCTCCATGATAAAAAATGACCACAACGAAATCGCCAGCAATGTCGAAGAACGAAAAATCATCTGGGAAAACTATATTAGAAACTTATTTTCAGACGCACCAACGAAAAACGAAAGCACAGAAGAGGATATGATAGGCACTTTAATAACAAAATCTGAAATCAAAAAAGCAATCCACAATCTTAAGAATAATAAAGCACCAGGACCTGATGAGATTCCGGCAGATTTAATTAAACTTCTAGAAGACGGAGGCATTGAAGTTCTTCAGAAACTCCTAAGCAAAATATATGAAACTGGCCAGTATCCTGCCCAGTGGCTTTTATCAACAAAAAAAAAACAAAAAAGAACAATGCAAGTAAACGTGATGAGCATAGGCTTATAAGTCTTATAAGTCACACTCTAAAACTATTTCTAAAGATCATACACTAGAGAATATTTAAAAAATGCGAACAAACCATCAGTGACTCACAGTTTGGGTTAAGACAAGGTATGGGCACGAGAAAAGCATTGGTTGCAACGCAAGTACTTGTGCAAAACTGTTACGACCAGAGAACAAATGTAATCATGTGCTTAATAGACTTTGAGAAGGCCTTTGACAGGGTATAATACCAAAAATTGTTGCAAATTATAAGGCGGATGGATATTGACCAAAAAGATATCCGATGTATTGCAAATCTATATCTGAACCAAACAGCCCAAATTAAGATTGATGGTGAGACAACTAACACAGTTGAAATTCGTAGAGGAGTCTACCAAGAATGTGTTCTCTCACCCTTGTTGTTTAATCTGTATTCCGATTATATTTTTCAGGAGCACTTGAGGATGTTGAGATGGGCATCAAAGTTAACGGGGTGTGGATTAATAAGAACCGATATGCGGACGATACCGTTCTAATCTCTAATAACATGATATCTGTCAATGGGATTAATATCAACAATCTGAGGTATGCGGATGACACGGTTCTTGTTGCCGACTCACTGGAAGGACTGGAAGCCGCGTGACGGCTGCAAGCTCAGAGGCCGGACTTAGCCTGAACGTGAGAAAGACAAAGTGGCTAGCAGTAAGCAAATCAAACAACGTGGACGGACACCTGACAATTAACGGTCAATGAATTGAGCGAGTAGAAACTTTTAAATATCTTGGGTGTCAACTAAATGAGAAGTGGGACAGCATGCAGGAGATTCGTGCCAGAATAGAACAAGAAATGTTAACAATATAAATATGGACTTAGCAACAATTCTCGAATGGGGATCCAATAACTTGGTAGAATTCAATGCAAGCAAAACACAAGCATGTCTTTTCTCTAGAAAAGCCGATCTCACTGTGCCTAACATAACTTTGTCAGGAGTAACCATACCACTGAAGTCATCCATATCGATGCTTGTTATTACTATCAGCAATAACCTTTCCTGAGAAAATCACGTGAGGTCCATTGCCAAAAGTGCATCCCAAAAACTTGGTTTTTTGTTTCGTGCCAAGAGCTATTTCACCTCCAGTCAGCTGCTTATGATCTATAAGGCACAGATCCGACCTGTACTGGAGTACTGTTCCCATATTTGGAGTGCAGCACCTAATTATATCCTGAAGCTACTGGATTCTGTCTAAAAAAGGGCAATTCGTCTCGTCGGTGATGCCTCGCTTACAAACTCGCTCACTTGTCTGGAACACCGTAGAAAAGTTGGCGATTTGTCTCTATTTTATAGATATTTTCATGGGCGATGCTCTTCTGAAATATCAACAATCGTTCCTCCTTTGGCAGTCTCTTCGAGATTAACCCGTCAAGTTCAGTCTTCACACCTCTTCGTGGTCACTTTGGAGACCTGCAGAACATCACTTTCCAAAGACTCATTCATCCAACGAATTGCGAGGCTTTGTAACTCATTGCCTAGGGAGGTGTTCCCCGAGGCATACAACCTCCAAAAATTTAAGAAGAACACCAACTCCTACCTTCTTTCCCTTGGTTCCCACGATGTTCTCTGAACATTACCGGATATCCCTTTTCGTGGAAACCAGAACATAAAAAAAAAAAAAAAGCTCGTGCTTCGTTCCTGAAAATGCGTAAAGTACTTTGCAGCAGAAATTTAAGCTTGCCTTTGCGCGTCCGAGTGCTTCGCTGTTACGTGTTCAGCATACTGTTTTATGGAATGGAAGCTTGGACTTTGACAGATGCGATGTGCAAAAAATTGGAGGCCTTTGAAATGTGGACGTACAGAAGGCTATTAAGAATCTCCTGGGTAGAAAGAGTGCGTAACACCGAGGTACTTCAATGCCTCGACAAGCAGCTGGAAGTTCTGTTTACACTAAAAAAGCGCAAACTGGAGTATTTTGGTCACATCTTAAGAAATGACAAGTATCGACTTTTAAAGCTTATTATAGAAGGGAAGATCGAAGGACGAAGAGGCCCGGGTAGAAGAAAGATATCCTGGCTAAAAAACTTAAGACAATGGTATGGAGTGAGCTCTACCACATTGTTCCGCCGAGCTGTAGACAAGGTTCAGATAGCGCTGATGATTGCCAACGTCCGAGGAGGACAGGGCACCTAAAGAAGAAGAAGGACATCCGATTTAGACATAAAATATCACATATAACAAGCTCGAAGTGCGTTTGTGAAATTTAAGAGCGTTCTCACAAACGCAGAATTTGACTTGAACCTCAGAGTGAGATTTATAAAGTGTTACATCTGGTCAGTACTTTTATATGGAATGGAGGGATGGACTTTGAAAGCGGACACAATGAACAAACTGGAAGCCTTTGAAATGTGGATATACCACAGAGTACTTACAATTCCATGGACGGCACAAGAAAAAAATGAGAACGTTCTTAGAAGGATGAAGAAAGACAGAGAACTAATAACGACAATCAAGAAAAGAAAAACAGCGGACGTAGGACACATAATGCGTAACACAAAATACCAATTATTACCGCTAATTATCGAAGGAAGGTACGAAGGTACGAAGGTAAGAGAGGAATGGGAAGGAAAAAGATGTCATGGTTACGCAATGTAAGACAATGGACCGGACTTAGAACGATAGATGACCTAATACATACATTAAGAGACCGGAATAAAATGGAAAATGTGGTCGCAAACATTCGGTAATTGATACGCATGAGAAGAAGAAGAATACATTTATCACTTATTTAGATCATTTAATTAACATTGTACACAAACTTCGCGTAAAGAATTTTTTTTTACATTTTGTGAGGTGTTTTTAGTAAATTATTGATTATTTAATAATTATTTACCTGGGGATCAAAGTAAGTCCATTTTTCGTAAGGGGTAACAATATCACTGTCCCTTCTGTATGTGGCTGTCCAATTTATGAGATCAGCAAATTTAATACTTTGCGTGTGATATGGACATTCCAGAAAGTATATGAGCCATATCTGAAATGAACAAAATTTTTATTTATTTTAACACAAAATTTTTTTTTGTGCGTTACACAAAATTGATTTAATGACTGGTATTTTTTAAAAAATAAATGGTAGTCAAATACGATACATTTATTTAATTTAACAAACTTTTTATTCGTAGTAAGGTATTGTAATATGTTAATAGTTCTTTCATTATTAATTGCAGAACACAGTTATGTGAGGAATAATATGAATATACGCACGACATGTGCCAAATTAAGAAATAAAAAATAATGTTTACTGCTAGTATAAAATCCGGTATAAATCAAAGAAAGCGTCTGTCCACATTGACTTGATTGACGTGCGTCAAAATTCACAAACTAGATTATTTAACCAATGGGAACAACTAATCATAAGCTTAAACGCATTGAATTGGTCGAGGGGTGTCACGCGGTGGAAAAGCTATAAATAATATTTTTTATGTTCCTCCCTTCCTTCCAGGAAAATAGTCTGTGATATCAGTGGGGTAGTGTGGTGTATTAAATATAGAAATTTTGGAGATCATGGGCTAATGAAAAAATGAAATTGCACAGTGTAGTGAGAATAGATAGATAAATTATTTATTAACTTTTTGTCATGTTACATGTAGGTCCATTAAATAAATTTAAAAATATACAATTTATAATTTAATTATACATATATGTATAAAATAAAATTTTTTTTGTTAATATAAAAAATCTATGGCTAGTTAGAGACAGATACAGCTAGTGGCAAATACTATAGCCATGATAAAGTCAGAATTGAAAATGAGCAGTTACTTAAAGGGTAATCATTTTAAAGATAATAAATATATTTGAATTTCGGAAGCGTCATAAAAACTATTTGAGGTTAGAATTGTTTTAAGATAAGTCTTGAATTTTTTTAGGGACTCGTTTTTTAGTAATTTTGGTAGTAAGTTGTAGAGATGACTCCCGCTATTTTTCGGAGATATTTTGTACTCCCTATGATGAAACTTTTCCATGTAAAATTTTTTATGATTTCTAGTTTGTGAATTTCTGAGAACTTCTTTATAGTTTATTTCACGAATATACGGTGGTTTCGGATTATGGTTAGAAACACGACAACCAGTATTCAACTGTACATTTAAGAAGTACAAAAGTAAATTCCCCCAATATTTTTAAACAAATTTTGTACGTAACGAATTTTATTTTATTAGGGACTTCTTGTTTGAAAATTTAGGGTCAATATTTTTATTTCTTAGCAACCAAATCTGTTCTTAATGACTTTATTTATTGTACATGATAAGAGAGGTAGGTAAGTAATCCAAACAAATTTCACTAATTAACTAAGTTATTAAGCTTTAAGCTTTTTAAGTAGTGTATCTATACCTAATAGACCGCAAAAATGCCGCAACGTGTTTTAGATATAGATGCATTAATATTGAATGTACACGCTTATTTTATTGCGGAGAAGGACAATGGAGGTCCGTTGCTACCAGTTTTATCTATACGTAAGCGTGTGTGTGATGCGTTGGGTATTGCTGAAACAAAATTAACCTCAGTTTTAAAAAGTGTGAAAGATGAAAATAGTGAACAAAAAGGTGAAAAATATACACCCCGCCGACATCCAAAGACTTTTGACTTTCCCGAAGCTTACAAATTTGAAATTCGCGACATTGTGTACAAAATGCGTCTTTAGATTTAATATTAAAAAAAGTAAAAAAATATATGTATTTGTAATTTATAGAACAAGTCTTTGGAGAGGGTTTAGGGTTTAATTTTAAAAATGAGGACGGATCTTTTAGCTCAGTAATGTTTTGTGCAGGTATTTCTTTTGATGCACACACGGATGTCGTCGTGATTGACAGAGGCACGATAACAGCACGACGATATATTGCAGAGATCCTAGAAGACCATTATGTGCTACTATATGCTGGGTTTGTTGGTAATGGTTTTCTGCTAATGCAAGATAACGCGCGACCACACATAAAAAGAATGGTAACGAAGGACCTTAAAGAGATTGTTATTGCAAAAATGAACTGGCCTGCATTCTATGTCCACTCGCATGAGAAGTGTCATCCAGAATCGAGGTGGTAATACGCCTTATTGAAAAGTGAACCCCGTTATTTCTTGTCTCCTGAGTTCAATTATTGTTGTGCCAACTGAATGTGTTATTTTTCAATAAATTAATAAATTTTCAAATTTTTGCTTACTTTCCGTTTGTAACCCGTGTAAACATCATATGACATGCTAAATGTATTATTGAATAAATACACAATACATTTATTACAACAAAAATAAGCTAAATTTAAAAAATTGGATAATTTCGAAATATTTTGGGGTGGCCCGTTTTCTCTGACGCGCAGGAAAGTTTTCTTTAACAATTTACCTTAAACTCTGGAGAAAGGGGGCGCCACTATCAAGTTTCTGCCCCGGTTCGAAAATATCGTGGATCCGGGGGCTGTCCATTCCATGAAACTCGTATAAATATTTAAATTAATTATTAGATTCTTCTTATAATACATTTTTCGTGGTATCTAATATACTAACGTCTAACTGTATTTCTTTAAAACTGGTATTTAAGGGTCTTTTATATGAAATTTATAAACTATTTTACGCCCCGTGCGAGTACACGTGCTGCACCCATACCAGGAACGACCCTGAAGAAACTATTCTAAAATAAATTTGTCATTGTTGCTGATATCGGCATAATTCATGCACAACGGCTTTCGTAACCGTCGCTTGTTTTTTTTAAAGAAAACTTACAGTGTTAATGTGTTTAAAGCTACTAACATGGATGTTATACAAAATTACTTTTTATTTACATTACTTACTGAAAACCAATAAATAAGAATTCGAGCTTTGACAATAAAGTTGGGACTTTTACTGACTATTTCACGCACTTATCAAATAAACCAATCAGGAGATTAATTAAGTTCGGATTATCTATAATACCAAACTTGACTCTTGACTCTGATTTGCCTATCAAGTTCGGTGTTTTTAGATTTTTGTAAGTGACAATTAACAGAGTGGTGAGGAGTGAATTGTGGTCGACATTGTCTATGTGTGGGGTGAGCGGTAGTTTAATACGAGCAATGTAATGCTTTACGAGGATTCCACTGCTTGTGTCAGGATAAACGGAGCTTGCACGGACTGGTTTAACATCGAAAAGGTGTGAGACAGGGGTTAGGTTAGGCTTTGCCATGGCTGTTTAACTTATACATAGACTATTGTTTAAAATATTTGAAAGAGAGTGCGTATTGATTGAAAATAAATGATTTGATCGTCAAATGCCTTTTTTACGTCGATGATAAAGTCATATTAGCGTCATCTAAAGAGGAGTTGCAGGCGATGATTAATGTTATGCATGATGCCCTGAAAATCAAAGGGATGAAAATAAATGTAAGCAAAACGAAAGTAATGGTTTTTGACAGAGAAGAAAGCATGACAAACTGTGAAGTTTCTATTGAGGGAGAAAGAGTGGAACAAGTAAATGAATTTGTGTATTTGGGTTCAAAGTTTACGAGAGATGGAAAGTATGATATTGACATTAATCAAAGGGTGTTGGCAGGAAAACAAATGAATGGGGCACTGCATAGTTTTATGAACAGTCAGAAAGTAACAAAAAAGGCACGTCTGGCTGTGCATAGAGGTGTGTTGGTTCCTGCACTTATGTATGGTAGTATATTTTGGGTTTGGCAGAAGAACCATGAAAATAGGGATATTGCTGCGGAGATGGGTAGTATAGCCGGAGTGACTCGGTTGGATAAGGTAAAGATTAGTGAGATAAGAGAACGCTGTGGTGTAAAAGAAGATGTGGTTACAAAGGTAGACAAAGTAATGCTTAGATGGTTTGGACACGTAGAAAGGATGGATAAAGGAAGATTGAGGAAACAAACTTATAAGGCGAGTGGAAATGGACAAGTCGGTAAAGGTCGACCTCGGAGAACATATCTCCATCAGATCAACATTGTTTTGAAGAAAGGCCAGGTAAAGAGTACCAACAACCGACGAGCATGTATGAGAGCACTGATGAAAGTAGACAAAGCAAAAGATGTGTGTAAGAACCGTAGCAAGTGGAAGTAAGTGGTCTCTGCCTACCCCTACGGGAAAAAAGTGGTCTCTGCCTACCCCCACGGGAAAAAAGCGTGATTATATGTATGTATATGTCGTAAAGATGATCTGGAATAAGAGTGCTAAATTATTGCAAGGAAAATATAATAAATATGGGCGAAGTTTCGAGTTGCTTAAAGCATTTTATATAATAACATACAATTATAATTTTATAATTAAGAAATATTTAAGTACATTATATTGATACTGGTTTAATTAAATATGTATTTCGTTCGATGTTAATGTTTGCCGTTTATTAAACTTTATTTATTTATCTAATCAACATCTTAACTATTTTACTAATTTGCTTTAATTCTGCCGATTTTTGAATTTTTTACCTTTCACTTTCTTGTGAAATAGTCTAATAAAATTCCAATCGTGACAGAATTTATCTCAAAAGTCTGTCTTTTATTTTAAACTCAACTAAGTTGCTTGAAGAAAACACCACGAGTCCACAGCACGAGCAAGGCCAAGCAACTTAGTTTCGTTATAAAATAAATCGACAGACTTATCACGAAAATTCAAACACTTGTGGTATTACTACTAAAAATTGGTCCTTTTTAAAGATTTATTTATGTTTGGGAACTAGAAGAAGTTACAGTGAGTTAAATAAAGATGTAGGGGGTGGTCAAGGATAGCGATTTTCTTGCGATTGGCCAAAATTTGCTATGCAGAGAAGACTTGTGGGCAGGTGCATTGTCCTTATAAACAATCTGCGTTTTTTGTTGCCATAAATTTTTTTTTACTGAAAATAATCGCAAAAAGGGTAGACCGTGGATGGCCCGCACTGCGACTATTAGAAGGGGGAGGGATTATAGAAAGGAGATGATTGTGGACACGCTTTTTAAAAAAGTAGTTTTCTGGATTTTGAAAGCCTGTTCCATTCCGTAGCAGCCCTGTAAAAGAAGGACTCTTGATGTAAATTGGTCCTTGTAGTTTCAATCTTGAGAGTAAATGGGTGAGACTGATCAGCGTGCCAAGTTCTTCGGCCGAATGTGGCCAGTGGTGGTATAAGAGTTTTTATTTCTCTGGAGCATCTGCCATGAAAATATCTGTAGAGTAATGTCTGGTCTGCAACTCTTCTTTTATGTTCTAGTGGGTGAAGGGTATCTGTGAGAGTTGAGCTGTTTATCAATCGAATGGCACTTTTCTGAATGGAATCTAGAAGATAAAGAGAATGCCTTGGTGCTGAACCCCAAATGTGCGAGCAATACTTTAGTAGAGGTCGAATTTGAGCCTTGTACGTCGTTAACAGTTGATCAGGAGTAGAAAAATTTCTAGCTTTCCACAGAAAACCTAGCCTCTGGCTTGCTGACTTTGCGATGTTAGCAACATGGTCATGACAAGACATATTATAAGACTCCCAAAATCGAGATGGAGGGACTTGATTCAAGGGTATGTCTGGACATTGCAATGGAATGATTTGAGGAATTCACTTTCTTGGAAAACGTGGCGATTTGTGTTTTCTGGGCGTTGAACTGAAGAAGATTGTTGTTTCCCCACTCGACGATTGCTTCAAGATCTCTATTGATGGAACCTTTTCCTGCCTGAGTCTATTTGTATCATTCACCGAAAATGATCGATAGGATGTGAAAGTTGAGACAAGTGTGCTGTCGTCTGCGAAACTGTAAATGTAAGATCGGGTCGAAAACACACATTCACAAAGTCTTTCCAAAACTTTAAAATAGAAAGTTTGATTCCACCTCTGAGATGGCAATTCGAATTAAATTATAGCACATCAATTCGTCTAATCTGTTGTTAAAGGCTTGTTCAATATTTAAGAAGGTGACTACAACGAAGCCTTTTCTCTCTAGATGGTTTCCAATGACTAAAACATCCGAGTGAAGAGCAGTGTCGATGGAGAACCCAAAGAATGCGGGTAGCAAAATCATAATTAAAAAAATGTAATTAACGTTTATTGGAAATTTATTATAAAACACAATGCCGGTTTTAGCACTGCCAGCACCCTGGGCGAGATTTCTACAGCGACCCCTAACTGCAATTCAAATCTATACTTTACGAAAAAATGCAAAGAATATATTGAAAACCATTTATTAAAAGAAATTTTGGGCCCTGCTCAATAAGCGAAAGGATACAAAGGGGTGCATGCGGCGCCCCTTTATGACCGGTCGCTCCACCGTGCCTTACCCTAACGCCGCTACTGATAAAACATAATAAATTGTACACCACTTCTTTCCACTTGCTACTTTCATCAGTGCTCTCATACATGCTCGTCGGTTGTTGATACTCTTGACCTGGCCTTTTTTCAAAACAATGTTGATCTGATCGAGATATGTTCGCCGAGGTCGACCTCTACCGACTTCCGTCCATTCACACTCGCCTTATAAATTTGTTTCGTCAATCTTCCTTTGACATTAATAACATTAATTTTCTCGTCAGTAATTTTATTTTTTAGTGACTAAGTAATAAGTGGATTAATCAGTGAGTAATTTTCGGTAAACGAAAAAATAATTCGAACGGCTCAGACTGGGAACCGAACCTAGATCTATTCGTTACGCGCTAAGAGCTCTACCAATTAAGCTGTTTGAGACACGTAACGGAATCGTTTAAAAATGTCATACTGAGCACCCCACGATTTTAGAACAGTGACATTAATTTTCTCGTCTGTAATTTTATTCTTATGTTAGGAATTATTTTTTACTTTTTAGTTTGATTAACTCTAAATGCGTGTTTTTTAGTTTTTTTAACTATAATTTATTACTCACCCTCTTGCCATTCATCCGTTGGCACGTTTCTTACCAGTGTATTGAATTGGGTGAATTATAATATGACATTGGAACTGCGGGCATGCGGATATTTTGATCGAATTATTGCATTGTCGTCGGTCTTTGACAAGTGTGCGAAGTTTAAATTAAATCTGATCGCTTAAAATAGGGCAAATCGAGGCCAAAAAGTCAGTTACAAACAAACATACAGGTAAAACTAATAAAAGCGTGTTAAAAATACACCTGTTACATTGTTAATATAATAAAATAAATTTTATTTAAAGAAAATTTGGTTTTATCATTAGTGTTTTTGAAAAAATAAACACTATATCTTTATGCAACACAACATACAAACTACCATTTCTAGTGGCGCTATCTACTGGATAATAGGCAAACTACTTATTTTACAAAGTAGCAAACTGTCGCGTATTTTTGTTTCGCACTAGTTGTATCTCTCTTACTCTCATGCGAAGGATTTGTGAATCCTGTCGAAACTAATCAGGATAATTGAATATTTTAATAGAATTACTGCATTGTCGTCGGACTTTGACAAGTGTGCAAAGTTTAAATTAAATCTGATCTTTTAAAGTAGGAAAAAATCGAAGCCAAAGAGTTAGTACCTCTCGTGCAAAGGATCCCTGAAAAAATTAAAGAATCCTGGCAAAACTAATCAGGATAATCGGATATTTTGATTGAATTATTGCATTGTCGTCAGTCTTTGACCAATGTGCGAAGATTTAATTAAATCTGATCGCTTAAAGTAGGGCAAAAGCAAGATTAAAGAGTCAGTTACAAACAAATAAACAAACATACAGGTGAAATTAATAAAAGCGTGTTAAAAAGGGAATTACAAATCCGAATTCCTACAACTATTATTCAATCACAACTGTTGCAACTGTTATTACCTGTTTCATTGGTCGGTTGACACCAGGATGTATGAAATGGTCTTTGTACAAAATTGCGTCAGCATCAGTAGCTTTACTTCTATCATCCGTCAAGGTACATCTGCTAACTGGACAACCATGAAAAGAGGCCGACCCTGATTTTTGACCCCACGTGCCCAATCCGTTATATGCTAAAATTACTTTTTCCGGTGTGTCGTATCCTGAAATTTAAAACGAACATGTATTTGTTATTCATTCAAAACAGGCAAAAAAGAAGCTTTCGATCCAAATAAATTTTAAAGTGAATAAAAACTGCTCGACTCTACTGCATAAAATTTTTATTTTTTTATTTTATTTATTACTATACGAGATCACCCCCATTACAACAAATTATGTATACATTTAAGTAAAAATCCTTCAATCAACTTATATACTAAATTAAATCACTAACAATAAAATAAAAATATCAGAACTTAAACTCTCTTTAACCGATTCTTGAACATAACTAACGAACCACCAAATATGTCTATGCTTTTGTTATTATTTATTTTTAAAGTCCGTTCAATAGGCGAATGCATGCCATAATTTGAATGGTTTAAAGAAATATAAAATAAATTTGATTGTCTTAAATTTCTGACGGGAACATTCAAACTAATACCTTGGAGAAGTTCGGGGCAAGAAATTAAACCATTTATTAACTTAAAAACCAACACTAACTCACAGTTTTCCCGTCTTAGACCCAAAAGTTTATCTTCAGTGTATTTAAAAATAATTGTGTAATCATGATTGCTAATGCGAAGATTTAACTTATATGCACAGTATCTTAGGAATTTGTTCTGAACTCTTTCTAAAGTAGTAGAATAAATTTGATATTGAGGAGACCACACAATAGATGCATAATCTACTTGTGACACTACTAAAGCATAAAAAACTGTTCTTAAAGCCCAAACAGATAATCTCAAACAGTTCCGAAGAATGAAACTTAGAGATTTTAAGGATTTTACTAATATACTAGCGGACCCGGCAGACGTTGTCCTGCTCGAACGTTGGTTTGCCTGCTTTAAAAATATCACTATGAAAGTCAGCGATCCCGAAAACTATAAATTCGACAATAATATCGGCGTTTTTAATAGTTTTTATTTTCATTCCTTTACCACTCTTTTTGTAGGGGTGCTAACAAAATTAGGAATGTAACTATCAAACTCAGCGACCCCAAAAACTATAAATTTGACACTAATATTGGCGTTTTTAATATATTTCATCCTCTTCCCACCCCTTTTGTATATGTGCTTACATAATTGGGAATGTCACTATTAAACTCAGCGATTTTAAAAACTATAAATTCCAAACAAAATTTCATTAAAATCTGACTATAAATTCGGCACTAATATCAGCCGTTTTGATAGTTTTTATATTTCATCCCCTTCCCTGATCCGATCGCTACCAAACTTCACAGGAACACCTGCGGGGCTAATCTGGAGATTGTCTAAAAATTTTACTAAAATCGGTCAAAAGGTATTTCAGTTTTTACGATACTAACGAACGGCGATTCATTTTTATATTATAGATATTTTTTGCACGAACAAATTTTATGAAATTTAGAAAGATACTTTACTGTCATGATCTAAATTTGGAACTTTGCATGAGAATGGTTCGCTGTTATATATTCCCAGTATTGCTTTACGGGGTTGAGGCATGGACCTTGACTGAATCGCATTTGGAGAGACTAGAAGCATTTGAGATGTGGGTAGATCGCCGTATTCTGAAGATCAGTTGGGTAGATAGATTCACAAACGAAAAGGTATTGCAATGCTTAAATAAAAGTTACGAAGTCATGAACACGGTTAAACGACGTAAATTGGAATACTTCGGTCATATAATGCGTCACTCAGAAAAGTACAACATACTACACCTTGTTAGACAAGGCAAAAACATGGGAAAAAAAAGTGTGGGCCGCCGTACTACTTCCTGGCTTAAAAATCTAGGCCAGTGGTTTTGAAAAACTACCAGTGAATTATTCCGCGCAGCTGTAAATAAGAATATGATTGTTAATATGCTGTGCAATATGAGAGCCTACGATCGACAAGCGATCACGGCACCTTAAATAGAAGAAGCTTTTCTTTAGAATTTTTCCCAATATTTTTTTTCAAACCACCACTGTGATTTAAAATAAGATAGGTAAGCTTGACGTCCTTCAAAAATGTATACCTACACTTGTTCGCGAACAAAATTTACACTATCTCTTTGATAGATAAACTTGCAAAAATCTATTACCCTTTTCGGAATTTTTTAGCTTTTATTTAGGATTTTTCCTATTACTTTTCTTTTTAAACTACCCCTGTGATTTAAAGAAAGATAGGTTAGCTTGACGTTCTTTAACACAATAAATTTTATTTTTCTCAAATCACTCGCAAAAAACTCCCTCAATGAAAGAAAGGTTAACTTCCTTCAAAAATGTATACGTATACAGATACACACATGGACTTTTATATATATTTTCAAGCTTTTCTTTAGGATTTTCCCTATTAGTTTACTTTTTAAACCACCACTGTATTAAAGCGAACGAAACAAAAAAAATCATTAAAATAGATCATGACATTTTTGAGTTTTAGCGAGACTAACGCACGGCAATTCATTTTTGTTTATATAGATTCGACAACAAATTGGCACTATTTTGCAATTTTAAAATCTAAATACGCGATAATCCGAATGTGGATATATGTTGTAGATTCGAAACCCTTATTTAATACCATATTATATATCTTTAATTTTAAGAGACCCGAGTTTACCATACTGACGGGACGAACATCAAATGTTTGACAGGTAGGAACAGTTTGTATGGGAAAATTAAATTGTACTTTCCTCGCAATTTTTATGTTTCTAAAAGTTATTCTGCTATTCGGGATGGAGACAAATACAATAAATTAAAAAACCATTTCGAGTTATAAGTGTTCGAACAAACTTGACTTTGTTTTATATAGATAGATAAAATCCGGTAAAATTGTCACAAATGTATAAAGATTTACTTCTTTATGCTGCTATTGCCTTATGTTGCAAAATGATGCTAAGTCCTTTCATTCGCAATGTTTCGTATCCTTCTTGCATTACGGATTTGTCGGGAAAGATTCGATCGTCTAGGTCGCGGTATTGGTAATGATAATTCAAAGATAATACAAATTACTGATTATTGATTTCTAACAAAACTTATAATTATCAAATTTTCAACCATACTTAACCATAGACAAAATTACTATCAGCTGTCATTTGAGTTTTGTTATTCCATGTCAGATGCGTTTTTGTTATACCACGTTTTATAGTGACTTGTATTCTCTATGACGTTTATGTCACGTCACATGGGAACGCGCTTGAACGGGATAAAAAGTCTCCTATTTCCGTCTCTTGGTTCTAAGCTACATCCACACCAAATTGTATTCGATTCTAGGGACCTTGAAATGTGTAGATATGTCAAAATCGCAAAATCGGACCCATTACTATAACTTCCACTGGGAAGTTAATAAGTTGGTAGGTATATTCACCAATATGATATTTTTGTACGGAACGCCACCCTTAAAAGTATAATTCACGTAAGAAGGGTTTTATAGTGTAAATCGTTAATTTCAATACCTATTAAAGGTTGGGAACTACTTTATCACAAATTGATTGAGAAAAAATATATTTTTGTTTTTTTATCACTTGTAAATAAAATGTTTTTAAATTACAGCTTAGATTTCTTCCCTTAATTTTGATTAATTTTTAAGAGTGCAGATTAAAACAAAAGGCTTGTAAATTAAATCATAACGTCCAAAATTTATTGTTTTTTTTTTATTATTTAAAGAAGTCCATCTGGTTGTCATCAATAAAGCAACCCAAAATTTGTGAAATTTTTAATGCGAATTTTTTCGGTTATTTAAAAATTGTTTTATTTATCAATGAAATCCTCTTCCTGTTGCATAAACGAAACGCTTATTTTTAATGAGGTGGTTAAATGATACTAAAAGCTTTAAAAATTAAAAATAGCACCAGCACATAATACTAAAACACAAGAGTCCTTAATTAACACATTGAAGTTAACAGCCCTAAATAATACTCTCATCATCCCCTTCTAGAAACCACTTCAACTAAAAAATCGGTTTTTAAAACACCCCCAGTTAATATGCAGTTAATATACAAGAATTTCAAGGCTTCCGAGGACATCATATTGATTGATTGGTTTGTCATTTAATATACAGGGTATTTTAAAAAAAGGTGACCCCGTCTTTAGGATAGATATAAAACTAAAAAATAATTGGGGTTTGCTTGGTAAAAAATTTTCGTAACGCCATCCGTATTCAAGATAAAATGTATACACATTTATTACGATTTTGCCGAAACTGCTGGAAACATGGTAATGAAATTTTATACGAATATGTTTTGAAAGCTGCTACATCCCATGAATTTGTTTTTATATCTGACTCTCATAAAGGGCACTAGTTACATGGTTCGTACCAAGTAGTATTAAATAAAACTTTTTTAAGGTTAGATTTATTAATCGAAATTTTAGGTGAACTTAAACATCATTCAATTTTACACCAAAAAGGTACACTTGGTAAAACTCGATACTGTGTACCGTTCTCGAAATATTTTGATTTGAAAATTATGAAGTAATAATCGATGCTGGTATAAAGTAATAATGTTTCAAAAAAAGGTGACCCCGTCTCTAGGATAGGTAGAAAACTGAAAAATAATTGCGGTTTGCTATGTAAAAAATTGGTTTTTACTTCATAATTTTCAAATCAAAATATTCCGAAGACGGTACCGTGTAACTAGCGCCCTCTATGAGAGTCAGATATAAAAACAAATTCATGGGATGTATCAGCTTCTAAAAAATATTCGTATAAAATTTCCTTACCATGTTTCCAGTAAGTTCGGCAAAATCGTAATACATGTGTATACATTTTGACGCCCTTTATTTTGAATACGGATGGCGTTACGAAAATTTTTTGCCAAACAAACCAGTACAATAAACTGCTTATCCTTATTTTTGTGTACTACGAGAAGGCATTTGATACTATTGACGAACACAAAATGATCCAAGCTCTTTCTGATTGCCGAATAGACAACCGATACACCGCTATAATTAAAAATATCTATGAAACCGCAACATCATGTGTTACCAAAGCCACACAGATGCTATACGATCTAGAAAAAGCTACAAAAAGGCACCAAGTGGTTTAAGGACAGCTGGTCGTCGGCAGGAGGGACAAATAAATGGGTAAAACAAGTCTTAAAGCTTCCGCAAAGAAGAAGAATAAGAAGAAGTGTTTTATTTGTATACAGAGTACTTGCCATCAGCGGCAGGCTGAGTTAAAGTGACCTGGTGAGATAGAAATAGTGGGGTATACCATGGCAAAGTAGTAGTATTTGATCCCCCTATGTCTCGCCCCTCATTCGAACCTACAAAGACCCCTTTAACCATGTATATGAGGCACGAACCTTCTACAGCCCTTATACGTAGAAATTAAATAATCACGGAATAATCAAGCTCCGTTTATCCTGACACAAGCAGTGGAATCATCGTAAAGTGATTTCAGTGCTCATATCAAACTACCGCTCACCTCATACATAGAGAATGTTGACCAAAATTCATTTCTCACCACTCTGTCATAGGCCTTTTCCAAATCTTTGAAAGCGCAGTAGACCTTTTGACTTCTTGCCAAGAATTTTGCGACTATGCCTTGTAATAAAAAGACCATATATTACCTTCTTCTTTTAAGTTCTGTTTGCACATCCCATATTTTCATTCGTCACTCTTTTAATCAATACCTTTGTACACAGTTTGCCAACGATGCTGAGTAAACTAATACCTCGGTAGTTTTTGCAGTCCTGCTGCGAACCTTTATACATATAAAGGAAAGGTTGAAAAGGCGGTACAGCAGACTAGCTACCACGTCCTGTCCAGCTATCAGCATTTTAATCGCAATCCTGTCATAACTTGTAGATATTTTCAATTTCATACTGTTCAACGCTTCCATAATCTCTTTCATACTAATTTCACTTTCATTGCAGCTCTTATACCACCAAATTGGGCTTGCGTATCTTTTTTTTCAAATAAACTTTCAAAGTATTTCTTCCATCCCTTGAGAACACATTCCTTTTCTCTCACCATACCACTCTAATCTTATCTGATACTTAAACTTCGATCCATTTTGATGATTTCTCCGATCTTCTTCGTACTGTCGTCATCATTAAAAAATGAAGAACGTTTCTAATGTTAATCGTCTTTCACCAACAACTCTCAGCCATAAAAAAAACTTCTTGTGACAATAAACTGTTGAATCAAAAATAAAATTCTCTCCGTATACCTGCGTCAACATTTGTTGGTATTCCAAGAATTTTAAATTTTGCTTAATTTTCCCTCCCGCAGTATTAGACGTGACGCTTGTACTGGTTTTTTTTTTAATATTAGTGTTCCAATCACAGATTACAACACTTTTATTAATTTTTATTTTTTTCCAATTAAATCATCACTGAGCCGTCCCTGAGCAACTTTAGGAAATTCATTGTTGTTCTGTGTGAACCGTGGACTTCTCTCCGCTCGCCACTCGCGCAAGTCTGCCGGCTACCTGTATCATTCCAACCGTCGACCAGAGGCGGTCGTTCCTATTATTCAGAGTATCTTCAGAACATCTGTGATTGACGGACGTCAAATTTCAATTTATTTCACAACGATCCAACGATTGCTTTTCCTTTTTATTCAAAGTATTCGTTCAAACGCTGACCAGAGAGAGTCGACCAAGAAATCAATCTTTCCTATTTTTCCACGACATCGAATTACTTCGGTGTTTGCATTCTTCCAATTCATCTAGTTAAGAAGAGTAAACGTAAAAAGGCAATTCATTAGTGGTACAAGTGCATAGTTGATTTTAAGGAAGAAGTTTAATAGAACCTTTTAAAAACCAGCGATCTATGATTTAATTGCAGTCCACTATCATCGAAGTTAAATATAATTTCTCCTGTGTACGGAAAAAGTTAATTATACCGTATGATTAAATATTGCTGAGTAGTTTATATTGCCAGACTAAGTGTGGACAGATGGGTATCAAGGCTTGTACACTAGAGACCAGGGCTAACAAAGAGGAGTGTCGGCAGGCCACAAAGGAGATGGTTGGTTGATGTTAAAAAAATAGCAGGAGAAAGATGGTACCATATAGCGAAAGACAGAACAGCATGGAAACAAATGAAAAAGGCCTTTGATCAGGAGTAGACAGATAATGGCTGACAAAAAAGAAGCAAGAAGAGTAGTTTATTTGACCATATTATGTACATAAAACATTTATGGCAAAGACAATATTACTTTAGAGTTAAGAATATAAAAAAGATATTATTGATAAAATATTTCAGCACTTTACCTATATAATTTAGCTGAAAATCGAAATCAGCGAACGTATAAAATATTGGAAATAAATAATTACTTTCGTTTTACGCACAATCTGTTCAAGTGTTAATTCACATAACGCTGTTAAAAACAAACAACGATTTACCGCTTTCACCGTGGTAAATGTTTTTGATAGCCCATCACAAACATTCCACACAATTGCCTTCCAATCTTTTGAGACGGGTTTGCATCGTTGCGACCGCGTATCACTAAGTCCTGCCGTTGTATCCATCTTGCTGAGGTAAGCAGTAAAAACTAACTGGTAATCCAAATATTTCCACAGTATTATTAACACGCTTATATTAGTTTTATGGGTATGTTTGTTTATTTGTAACTGACTCTTTGGCCTTGATTTTGCCTTACTTTAAGCATTCTCTACAGACTAATTGTTATCATTGTTTCGCCGCTGCATACAGACCCAGCCGGTTAGGTTACCATGTAGTAACCGGGTGATACCGGATAAATTCTGCATCGACGTTCACGTGATACAAAATAAATCACCTTTTCCAATTGTTTGTCGTAGTATACACCAACAAATGGACTGTCGGTTTTGCTTCGTGGAAGACAAAACAGCTGAACATAAACTTTGTTCATGCCTTACCTAGTAAGAATAAGGTTCAGCACATTTAGTTTCACCAACTTGAAACCTAGCGATATCAAGAAAGTCTTACCTTGTACAACCATTTTTTTTAATGAAACACCTCCCTTTATATAATATTTGTTATACTTTCAAAGTTATTGTATCGTTTCTACATACATACATATACACATAGTGCCAAAAGTTTTGCATCATCCAGTTTTGGTTTTTTTTTGGTTTTTTGAATTTTTTAACCAAAAAGAGTAAAGAAGACCATGATTTTTTAATTTTATTTTTACCATCATGCAAGATAAAAATGCTAAATAAACGTTAGGTTAGGTTAGTTGGCCGTGTAAACAGATTTGAAAAATTTCATGTTTGACAGTGTTTAAGTGTTGTTTTCTTTGTTGCTATTAGCTCTGATTAAAAGTGTGCAAAAATGGTACGAAATGTAATTTCGCAATTGGATAGGTCCAGAATAGTTATCCTGATCAAAAAAAAGTTGTTGCGCATTTGGGAATTAACCAAAGCGATGTATCCCGAATCTGGAATCGGTTTATAGCAATGAATTCAACAAAGGATCGTCCAAAAAGTGGCAGGCCCCGTGTTCTGATAGACTCATGTTACTGGTAGCCCGCAGGAACAGATTTTCATCCATTGGTATAACTCGACAAGCGTAAGGAGTCACTTGAACCCCAGATGCGCCAAGAGACAATCGCAGCATCGATCCTTTTTCATTTTGTCGGGCAGCTTGCGTCTCTCTTTCGGTCGCACATTTCCAAGCGACTCCTTACGCTTGTCGAGTTATAACATTCAGGGAGAAAAACCGCAAAGGCCGTATTTGTAGAGAGCCTGAAGATCAAAATCGACTTGGGTATGCTGTCAAAACTGTTCCATATCGTGGAGGGAGTGTTATGTTTTGGGTCGGTATCATGATTAATGAACGAACGCCACTGGTTTCTATTTTAGCTAAGTTAAATGAACATTATTACATAAAACACATTTTTTGAAGACATGTTCGACTATGGAGAGAATTAGTTGGAGAGCATTTTGTTTTTGTGGATGATAATGCCCCTTCCCACAGAAATAATGCTGCTCGTAATTTCCTAGAGGAGGAAGGAATCGACCGTATGGAGTGGCCCCCTATATCGTCAGACTTAAATCCCATTGAAAATTCCTAAGATGTGCTTAAGAGGGCAATTGTTTGACGTCCAAAGCCTTCACTGACCAGGCAGGAGCTGATAAGAAAAGCAATAGAAGAATGACAAAACATACCCTTCCAGACCATCGATAAGTTAATTATGACCATGGAGAGACGAATTTAAGCTTGCATTGACGCGTTGTATTAGTAATATTTGTTGTGGTGCATTGTAATATAAACATATATAATGAATATTTTTTTAAATAACCCTGTATATTGACAAATTAAATTAATTCTTTTTCAATCAAGATTGTAAGAAAAGGCTATCAAATCATCTTACAATAGTTTACATTTTTGTGAAATCAAATTTATCACTAAAACTGGGTAATGCAAAACTTTTGGTACTATGTCTACATACGCCTTTTTCCGTAGATAACCACTTTCTTCCACTTGCTACGGCTCTTACACGCATCTTTCGCTTCTTCTACTTTCATCAGTGCTTTCATACATGCTCGTTGGTTGTTGGTACTCTTGACCTGGCCTTTCTTCAAAACAATGTTGATCTGATCGAGATCGATGTTCGCCGAGATCGACCTCTACCGACTTCCGTCCATTCACACTCGCCTTATAAATTTGTTTCGTCAATATTCCTTCATCCATTCTTTCTAAATGTCCATCATATCGTTTCTCTTCTTAGAAGAAAATAAGTATTGGGGCGCGCACAATTCAAATCTTTCCAAAGGAGCTCGTGACCCTAGCTACGATCCTCTCCACTCCCATATTTTTGTTTACTCATATTTTCCAGTAAATTATCTTATCGATTTTGCTTTATTTCATTATACCAAACGATGTATATTTAAACACGATAATACAGCACACTAAATATTGGCTAACTCGCCGTAAAATGGCAATTTAATTCAACCTTATCTCTATTTTGCGAGTTTAACTAAAGTTTACCGAAAACAGAATCAGCTTTCGCTTTTCCGTTTTCACAAATATAATATCTTGAAGAAAATAATCCGTATATAGTTCTTTCAAAGTCAGTTTAAAAATATATAAAAAACATCTCATTAAAAGCCATAATATCTTCGAAAGAAACCGACCAGTGGCGTATCGATTTTATTTTTAAATCGGATATATTTTTAAAAACTATTTAATTATTTATTGAGCGACATCATGAGTGTTGAACCACGTTTCATCTAAATAGACTATATTTCTATTACTTCTTTTATAACTTAAGACCTGTCTTAAATAATTTTAATGAAGTACCACAATACGAGACGATTCCACATTACACATTCAACTATCTACCTTGTTATACTTAAAACCACATTCTTTTAAAAAATTTCGAAATGTTTCTAATGATTTAAATATAAAATCGTTAAAATCCTGCAATTTGTTAAATTTAATTTCTAATGTTGGGACTTGATTTTCTTTATACGTATTGTAAACCATTTACTATTAGAAGGGGAAGGGATTATAGAAAGGAAATGATTGTGGACACGCTTTTTAAAAAGTTGCAGGTCATAGTTCTCTGGAAAAACTGATTTTGGAAGCTTATTCCATTCCGTAGCAGCCCTGTAAAAGAAGGATGATGAAGGATGTTGAATCACATCTGTAGATGCATCATCTATCCGACGGCTATCGTGTTCAATCACAACGCCTCGTTTAATTACTAGATAAATTGTGAAATAGGTAATTGTCGTTGAGTTGCATATTCTTTTAATTATTTCATCTTGAGTTGAATTGATATTTTCCGTTTTTAAGCATGAATAAATATTTAAAATTACTTGTTTTACTTGAAAATGCAAATCTCGATTTATAAATTTTCAAAATTGTGTCTCATTTTCATTATTATTAATTGTAATTGCATTATTAAGATGTATTTTATCATTAATTTGGATATGATCATTACTATTACTATTACATTATTACCAGGAATTTCATTGTTAATGTGAATATCGACAATATTAAGCAATTCGTTAGATTTATCATTTACCTCAAACGGTCTCCAAAAATCCATTTCACAACTATCACAAAAAAATAAAACGCAAACAAAAAATGAAAAATTATTGAGAACCAGCGCGCGCTAATGTTTTTAAGTGAACACCTGCGAGCTATATAGTCAACCGATAATTTGATGAATGCGTATTAGCGACGTTGATATTCAAAAATAAGCTTCACTACCCGTAGCTTATAAAAAGAGGCGGCCGATTTGGTTTGATAAATTTATCGGTATTACTTTTCTTTTTCAGCCTTTATTCATCCACTGCAATATGTTGGCATCTTTCAACATTATCCGTTCTTTTCTGTCATGTGCTTCTCCCATCCAGTTTTTACCAGCTATAGTTCTTATGTCGTTGGTCCATCTCTTGGGAGGTCGTCTCACTAAGCGTTTTGTTTAACGTGGTCTTTAGCATAATAGTATTTTTGCCCATCTCTCGTCTGGTTGTCTAGCTAGGTGTCCCGCCTAAGACCATTTAGAACTAAATATTTTCTCGATCATGTCAGTTACTTTCGTTTGTCGTCGGATATCCCCGTTTCTAATGCAGTCTCGAAGGCTGATTTCCGTCATGGCTCTTTCCATAGCTCTCTGACTCACCCGTAGTCTGATTGCACTTCGCACCGTCATCTTCTCCAAGCCGTATGTCATGACAATCAAAACATTTATTAAAGACATCTCTTTTAGGCAGTTCGGAATTTTACATACATACATATAGTCACGCCTTTTTCCCATAGGGGTAAGCAGAGACCACTTCCTTCCACTTGCTACGGTTCTTACACACATCTTTTGCTTCCTCTACTTTCATCAGTGCTCTCATACATGCTCGTCGGTTGTTGGTACTCTTACCTGGCCTTTTTTCAAAACAATGTTGATCTGATCAATATATGTTCCCCGAGGTCGACCTCTACCGACTTGTCCATTTACACTCGCCTTATAAATTTGTTTCGTCAATCTTTCTTTATCCATCCTTTCTACGTGTCCAAACCATCTAAGCATTCCTTTATCTATCTTTGTAACCACATCTTCTTTTACACCACAGCGTTCTTTTATCTCACTATTTTTTACTTTATCCAACCGAGTCACTCCGGCTATACTTCTCAGACTACTTATCTCCGCAGCATTAATCCTATTTACATGCTTCTTCTGCCAAACCCAACATTCACTACCATACATAAGTATAGGAACCAAAACACCTTTGTAAAGCCAGACGTGCCTTTTTTTACACTTCCTGGCTATTCATAAAGCTATGCGGGATTTTACTTTTGAATATATAGTTCAGTCTACCATAAGCTGCCCAAACAAGTTTGATCCTTCTCTAAATTTCAGCTGTGTGATTATCTTTAACGAGTCTTATGGCATGACCCAAATATATACTCTTTGACGTTTTCGATTCTTTGTCTATTGAGAGTAATTAAATTTTCTTTTTCGTTTAAAATTTTTGTCTTGGACAAATTTATTTACTTATAGGCCTACTTTGGCAGATGCGTGATAAAGTTGTTCGAGCATTATTTGGAGTTCCTCTGACGTTGAGGCAAGGATGACAAGGTTATCGGCAAAGTGCAAATGGTTAAGCTTGCTGTCCACCCTAATACCTTTCTCTTCCCAATTTAACGTCTTAAATACATCTTCCAATGCCAGTGTGAAAAGTTTTGGGGAAATAGTATCTCCTTGTCTGACTCATCTTTCCATTTTGATTTTTTGACGTGATAACGTCTTATTAATCGATGAACGCTGGCTGCATGGACGAAAAAGCATGACTCATTGTCACGTTCCGCCTGAGCTGAGCTTTTTAATCTGCGTGCGCATGTAATTTCGATCGCATAAAATTATAACTTATATATTTTTTTGGTTAAAAAAGTAGTTCTGCGTGATTTAGTCGAAGGTTTCTGGAAAATTTAAATTAATTTTACTTCATATGTTACATTAAATTTATTTCCATTTTTATTTATTTGGTATTTTTATTACTGTAAATCTTTTTTAAGGTAAAATCCAATGTTGCAGACACCGTTTGTTTAAATTATAAATAAAGTTTTTATGGATAAGACAACCACAACACAATAGTGCATAAGCAAAAAATATAAAATTCCTGTAAATTTCAAGGAATTTGAAGTTCAAAATGCTTTAATTTAGGATATGGTACTAAATATTGGTAAACATAAACAACCTGTAAAATATATTGTAAAAGGCTTTCGCTGCCATCTGAGTTAATACTCAACGTTTCGCTATCTCTAGTAGATGGCATCTTCTGAAGATATAATGTCTGCTTTTTAAGGCTGACGGTTTGTGACATTTGTATGTTACGATCGCAGGTTGTACACGTTTTGGTGGTCGGGGCATATTTGAGGGCTGTTCAGAAATTGGTCACGTTCCGTAGATCCATTCTTCTTGTTTTTGTAAGGAAGCAGCGTTGTATTTTTAAGTACAAGTACCCATGCTCTTTTAATTTTAAGTGTTTCCTCAGATATATTTAAGTTCTACTGGTGTTTATGTATTTCAATCGCTTTTCTATAAAGCCTTAGGTAATATGCAGATGTGGTGCATAAAACTTGGGTGTCCTCGAATTTAATTTTGTGATCAATATTATTAATTGTGTGCTCCGCGACAGCAGATTTTTCAGTATGTCCAAGACGGCAGTTGGATTTGTGTTCTTTGACCCTGGTGTTAATGGACCGTTTAGTTGTTCCAATGTAGATACTTCCACAAGTGCATGGAAAACGATAAACACCTGCAGAGCTTAGTGGGACTCTCTTATCCTTGGCAGATTTCAAATAGTTTTCGATCTTCTTAGATGTCTTTAAAGATAGTTTTGATATTATATTCTTCTAGAATCTGGCCGATCCTATCTGTCACTCGAGGAATGTAGGGTAAACACGCTTTAGAAGTGACTTCACGACTACTTAGTTCATCACTTATGTCACCTCTGGTGCTAGGCTTTCGACGTATACATTTATGGGCGTAAGGAACGAGCGTGGCGATACCCTTAGTGTATTTGCAGTCGAACATAGCCTAAGGGTTACCAATACCTTCTTTCAGCATCACCCTAGAAGATTGTATACGTGGAAATCAAGTGATGGAAAAACTAGAAACCAAATAGATTTTATCCTTATTAATCAAAGATTTAGAAATAGCATTAATAACGTAAAAACTTATCCAAGAGCAGATATACAATCAGATCACAACCCGCTGTTAGAAAAAATGAAAATAACGCTGAAAAAGGTAGAGAAAAAACGAACAGAAACGTATGATTTTGGAAAACTAAGAAATACGACCACAAAAGATATAGTAAGAAGGAAACTAACGGCGGGCAGTGAACGACAGGATAACAACAAAGATATAGAAGAGGATCTGAAAATGCTTCAAGAGAGAACTCAGAGAGTCAAAGAAAAATACTTGCTGCCCAATAGAAAGATGATAAAAATGAAAAAAAGTGAGTACAAGATCATTCATAAAGAAATCGTGAAAAGAATAAGAGCAGACAAAGAAAAGGAGAAACTAGAAAAGTCCATGGAAATTGAGAAATATCAAGCCAAATTTGATGACTTCAACCTACCCAGAAAAGTTAAGGAAATGGCAGGCACAGCTAACAGAAAAACAATTAATGTACTTAACGATAATCAAGGACGAGTTATAGTAGATAAGATAAAGATTAAACACACCTGGAAAGAGTACATTAAAGAGCTGTTTGATGACGTCAGAGCGGAGCCACCAACCATCGAGAAAACTGAAGGTCCTCCAATCCTAGAAGTGGAAGTACAATCGGCGCTGAAGAATGCAAAAGACCGGAAAGCAACTGATTCTGATGGAATTCCTGCTGAAATACTAAAACTAATGAAAGGAGATAACCTAAAGTGGTTAACAAGGGTATTTAATAAAATATATGATAAGGCGACATACCCGTAGAATGGCTGGAATCTGAATTTATTGTCCTTCCCAAAAAACCGAATGCTAGAAAATGTAATGACGTACTATAAGCTTGATGAGTTATCTGTTAAAGATATTTTTGAAAATAATCCACAACCGAATATTTAAACTTTGTGAAGGACAGATATCTCAGTCCCAATTCAGCTTCAGAAGTGCCGTAGGAACCAGGGAAGCTCTTTTTTCAGTCCAAGTATTATTTCAGCGATGCAGGGGTGTCAACTGTGATGTATATGCATGTTTTATCGATTACTCAAAAGCGTTTGACCGAGTACGACACACCAAAATGATGGAAGTCTTGAAAAAAACTGGCCTGAATGGAAAAGATATCAAGATCATCCGAAATCTCTACTGGAACCAGGTGGCTCGTGTCAGGATAGACAAAGACAGAACAGAATACATAAAAATACTAAAAGGTGTAAGACAAGGATGCATACTGTCCCCAGTCATCTTCAATTTATACTCTGAAAATATCTATAGAGGCGCTGCAAGATATTTAGGCCGGTATACTACTGAATGGGGAACGGTTAAACAACATAAAGTATGCAGATGACACTGTTATTTTCGCAGACAGCCTTGCTACGTTGCAGCTTCTGTTGGACAGAATCACAGCTTTCAGCCGACAGTATGGGCTGGAAATAAATAAGAGTAAAACGAAGTTTATAATAATAAGTAAAAACCAAGACATCCATGGAAACTTCTTAGTATAAGGAACTCCCCTGGAAAGAGTTAAGAGTTACGTATACTTAGGTACAAACATTAATGATAAGTAGAACCACTCTATTGAGATCAAAACTTGCAAGGAAAGGGTAAGAACTGCATTTCTCAAGATGAAAAAAGTCTTTACAAGCCACGACATACAGCTAACCACGAAAATACGTTTACTTCGTTGTTACGTGTTTTCAATACTATTTTATGAAGTCGAATCGTGGACGCTTACGGAGGCTTCCTTCAAGAAACTTAAGGCATTTGAAATGTGGCTGTAACGGAGAATTCAAAAAATACCTTGGACAGACCGGGTTACCAATGCAGAGGTGCTGAGAAGGATGGGCGAGGAAAAAGAAGTCCTCAATACGATTAAGACACGAAAGTAACAATATCTAGGACATGTAATGCGTTATGAGAGCCGATACAAACTTTTGCAAAATATTCTACGGGGCAAAGTGTATGGAACTAGAGGACCAGGCAGATGACAAATATTGTGGCTGAAAAACTTGAGAGCTTAGTTTAACCAGACAACAACTCAGCTATTCCGAGCTATAGTCAATAAAGTGCGAACATGATAGCCAACATCCGGAACGGATAGGCACTACAAGAAGATGTTTGTAAGAACCGTAGCAAGTGGAAAGAAGTGGTCTTTGCCTATCGCTACGGGAAAATGCGTGACTATATGTATGTAGACAAGGTTCATTATACTATTTCAAAATGGTATGAAGTAATAAATCATTTTATGAGGGCTGTTACATGAACGTACATAATTGGGTTAGTTAAAAAGTGGAAAATGTATTTTTCAAATTTTGGAATACAAAGCGACATTTTTTGTAACTGCTACGGATGACGAAAGACCTCTTTTCGTAACTAGTTGCAAAATGGATTTATTAAAGTAGTTAGGAAATGAAACATCCTTCGTTACGAAAAATGTTACTTAATGTTTATTGTTGGGACATGCTGTACTTTATTGTCTCATACTGTATATGTTATATTTTTTGTATGGTGTTATTGTCATTATGACGCAAGATTTTGTCAGAACGAAGTTGTCAATAAAAAGTAATCACAAAAAGTCACCTTCCAAGTATTTATTTTGTGTAATTAGAAAGCAACTCAACATAATTGGCATCCCTGGTTATTTTGGAGAAGAGCATGCAGTCTTTGAAGATGGAAAGAAAGATTGTCAAGGACGCTGCAAGAAAACATTTCCAAGAGATTGAGAAGGTAGGACAGGACGATAAGAAAAAAATAAATGAACTATTGCAACAAGTTTTAGTCAAAACAGAAAAAGTATTTTCCCTAGACAACAGTATAAAAGAATTGCTTTGTAACGAAGAACCCAGCGACGAAGATTTTAGTAAAGAAATCACAGAGGAAATGGATTTTTGCACTGAGGTAACCAAGTACACAAACGAATGCAATTTTTTACTAGAAAAAATAAAAGAAGCAAAAACGGAGGTTAAAAACGAAACAAGAAAAGCACCAAAGAATTTTAACCTACCAAAACTAGAAATAAAAAAGTTTGACGGAAATGCCAAACATTGGATCAATTTTTGGGGTCAATTTCGCAAGATGGACGAAAATTCAGATTTGCCCAATGAAGACAAATTCCAGTACCTTATCCAATCCACCGAAGAAAACTCGCCAGCCCGTAATTTGGTAGAAAGCTTCCCACCCTCAGCAAACAATTACAAAATTGCCGTCGACCAACTCAAAACTAGGTTTGCAAGGGACGAGGTTTTAATTCAGGTTTATGTAAGAGAGCTTTTAAGCCTAGTTTTAAGTCAACATATTTCACCGGAAAAATCAGGTATGGCTTTATCAAATTTGTACGATAAATTGGAGACTCAGCTCAGGGCGCTGGAAACATTGGGTGTGACCAGCGACAAATACGCCGCGATGCTTTTACCATTGGTTGAGTCAGCTATACCACACGAATTGCTAAAAATTTGGGAAAGAAACCGTTTAACTAGTGATAAATTTGTTAATGAGTTACAGGGTCTACTGAAGTTCCTAAAAGCCGAGGTGGAAGCAGACGAGCGAATAAAACTTGCACAAACCAGTTTTTCTTTGGAAAAAGGAGTAAAAATGGGTCAGGATGGGTGTTCTGTAGAAGTGTTGCATGTAAAAAATACTGAGACTAAAGGTAAGCCCAATTTTTTTTGCATATTTTGCGATTCAAACACTCATAACAGTCAGGATTGCATAAGAGCACAAAAAATGACGTTAGAACAAAAAAAGACAACTGTAGCAAAGAAAAGAGGTTGTTTTTCATGTCTGAAACCCAATCACAGTTTTAGAACTTGTAAATCTATAGTAGTGTAAAATGTACACGAAAACATCATGCTCTTATGTGTCCAGATCTGCATGAGAAAGAGAAAGAAAAGAAGGACGCAAATAGGCAGGAGAGAATTGAGCAAACGATGACAGCTGTCAATTCAGAAATTTTGCTTCAAACAATTAATGTAAAAATTGTTTCTGATAATACTAGATCAAAAACAGTAAGGGCTCTGCTAGATTCTGGCTCACAGCGTTCGTATATTACAACAAAATCCGCTGAAGAGTTAGGACTTTTAAAAATCGGAGAGAAAAATATTGTTCAGGGCATGTTTGGCGGATTACAAAGTGATCCAAAAATTCATCGCGTATTCAAAGCAAATATTCGAAATTTGGAACAAACTTTTAGCGCTGGAATGTTTTTGCTTGAACAGGATAAAATATGTAATTATATACCAAAGCTAAATGATATCAATATTATTGAAGAGTTAAAATTAAAAAACATACTTGTAAATGACGGTGCTTCTAACGATTTCGAAGTAAACTTATTAATAGGAGCAGATATTTTTGGAAAAATTCTTACAGGTAATATAATCAAATTAAATGATTCTATAGTAGCAGTAGGAACAAACTTTGGATGGACCATAATGGGTCAACAAAGCTGTAATAAAAATAATGTGTTTGTTTCTACTTATTTTTCTGATTCTTCTTTGGCAAATTTATGGAATTTAGACGTGTTGGGCATAAAAGAACCAGCAGAGAAAAAATGCAGAGAGGAGTTAGAGATACAGACACTGGAAAAGTTCATGGAAAGCACCAGAATAGATGAAGAAAACAGGTACGAGGTGTCTTTACCATGGGTGGACGGTTTTCCTAACATAACGTCAAATTTTAAACTAGCGGAAAATCGATTATTTTCAAACACAAAGCGTTTACTTTTAATAAATAAATTTAAAGATTACGATAAAGTTTTTAATGAATGGGAGCAAATGGGAATTATCCAAGAAGTGGAACAAGACGAATGTGAACAAGGACACCACTATTTGGTGCATCATGCTGTCATAAAGGAAGCAAGCTACACAACAAAAATAAGGCCAGTATTTGATGCATCACAAAAGGATAAAAACGGTAATTCTCTTAATGATCTACTAGAAAAGGGTCCCAATATGATTGAGTTAGTTATTCCTCTTATCTTAAAATTTAGGCTACATAAAATAGGGGTAACAGCAGATATTGCCAAAGCATTTTTACAAATTGGCATTAAAAAAGAAGATAGGGACTATTTGTGCTTTATATGGTGGAAAGATTACGAACAACGACAAATAAAAATTTTTAGACATTGTAGAATCGTTTTCGGGTTAAAGCCTAGTCCATTTCTCTTGGCAGCTACACTAAATTTACACTTAAAAAAAGAGAAAAAATTTAAAGAAACTGCAGGTCAACTTTTAAATGCGTTTTATGTTGACAACTGTATTTACAGCGTCAAAAACGAAAAAGATTTGGAAAAATTTATAGGGGAGTCAAAAGATATCTTATCAAGAGCAAATTTTGATTTAAGGGGGTGGACTTATAACGAACAAAATAAAGAAAATTTGATAAACCAGGAAAACAGCGAAAATAAAATTATTTCTATTCTAGGAATGCAATGGAACTTTGCAAATGACATTTTAAAATGCGAAATTAAAAATTTGGGTTCTCTTCAGGATATTCCAAGGACAAAACGGGGTATTTTATCAGCAACTCAGCGAGTTTTTGACCCTATTGGTTTCACAGCTCTTTTTACATTGTTACCAAAGCTTATGCTGCAGGAAACTTGGAGCTTGAACCTTATGTGGGATGAAAAACTGCCTGAGGATTTAGAGAAACGATTTGAAAATTGGCTAAAAAGTGTAAATCTTTTAAGTTTTTGTAGTATTCCTAGATGTTTGACAGATAATATAGAGAATGAAGACATGATAACAAAAAAATCGATTCATGTTTTTGTAGATGCGTCAAAAGTATCTTATGCGGCTTGTGTTTTTCTTAGGTTGGAGTATCAAAATTCAGTTTTCATTAGACTTTTGTTAGCAAAAACTAGGTTAAGTCCAATAAAACCAATTACACTCCCAAGGCTCGAATTGATGGCTGCTTTAATTGGGGTAAGACTAGCGGAAACGGTTAAAGAAGTAGAAGACTTCAAACATCTAGAAACTACCTACTGGAGCGATTCCATGATCGTTTTGACCTGGATAAAAACAAAAGGGTTGTGGAATACCTTTGTTGGAAACAGAATCAAGGAAATAAAAAAATACAGTAGTGCAGATCAATGGTGTCACGTACCAGGAGAAATGAATTCAGCAGATGTTTTATCACGTGGTTGCAGTGGAAAGCAGCTTATGGAGAAAAAATGGTGGCAAGGACAGGAATGGCTAAAAGAAAGTAAGGAAAAATGGCCAAAAGGAAAATTATGTGCCACAGAAGATGAAATTGAGAAGGAGCGAAAAAAGATCATCAATACAAATTTAGTAGAGAGTTTAGTAGATGAAGCATTTTGGCAGAAAATAAATCAAATTTCAAAATATAATAAAATTAAAAGAATTATTGGATGGATTTTGAGGTTTGGCAATAATTTAAAAAATAAACTAAGAAACAAGTGCTTAGAAGCAAAAGACAAAAATAAATTCGAATATTTGAGTACAGAAGACCTTGAAAGAGCAGAAACATGTCTTTTAAGAGTAGTACAAAGGAAAGATTTAGGAGAAAATTTAAAAGGAATGCGTAAGTTTGAGTATTTGACAGACGATAATGGGATTTTAAGAATAAAAACAAGACTTGAATTTGGCAATTTCAGCGAAAGTTTTAAATACCCGATCATTCTTCCAAGTAAAAACGAAATTGTTAGGAAACTACTTATAGAAGAGCACGAAAATAGTTGTCATGCAGGACCAAAAATTTTATTAGGAGTCATTCGAGAAAAGTTCTGTTTACTAAAAGCCCGTAAAACGATAAATGCCATAATATTTGACTGTGTAAATTGTAAAAAACATGCATCTAAACCACTTGAAACTCCTTTTGCGCCTCTACCAGCAAACAGAATAAACGACGCGGGGGTTTTTGAAGTTGTGGGTATTGATTTAGCCAGGACCATTACTACTAAAAGATGGTAGCAAAGTATGGATTGTATTGTTTACGTGCGCGGTCTACAGGGCAGTTCATCTTGAACTAGTTAAATCGCTTTCAACAGAAGCATTTTTATATTCGCTAAGACGCTTCATCAGTAGACGAGGTAGACCAAACACCATTTATTCTGACAACGGGACAAACTTTCGTGGAAGTAATAATTTGTTTAAAAAATTAAATTGGGAGGAAATTGAAAATTTTTAGGGTCAAAAAAGAATTAAATGGATATTCAATCCACCTTCGGCTTCGTGGTGGGGCGGATGGTGGGAGAGATTAGTAAGGGTTGTAAAAGAACTATTGCGTCGATCGTTGGGAAAAGCATCGTTATATTATGTTGAGTTATACACTGTGCTTTGCGATGTAGAAGCAGTAATTAACGAACGACCACTCAGCTATGTTTCCAGCGCCGATGAGTGGGAGGTTCTTAGTCCTGCAAGGTTTTTAAGGCCTATACATTCGCAGTCGTTAGGAAAAGATTTTTTGGGTGAAGTTGCGGATTTAGACGAGGTAGACGCGGCATTTTTAAAAGGTCGTTTTACACATTTGCAAAATGTTCGAAATTCGTTACGGGAAAGATTTAAAAATGAGTATCTTGCAGAGTTAGTTAATAAAGGTCACAGGAAGAAGACGGAGCAGATAAAAGTTGGTGATGTAGTTTTGGTTGGAGCAGATAATCTAAAACGGGTACTTTGGCCAATGGGAAAAATATTAGAAATTTATGATGGAAAAGATGGAGTTAGCCGGGTCGCTAAAGTAAAAACAAAGAACGGAATAACAATTAGGCCATTCCAAAGGATCTATCCATTAGAATTAGGAACAGCATCAGAATCAAACAGTAAAGAAGTTATCACTACAGAAAAGAAACAAAAGAATAAGAAAAGGGAAGAGAAGAATGAAAACCCAGTCGAAAGATCAAGGTTTGGTCAAATCTTGAAGGTTCCAGCAAGGTTGGGTGAGGAATAAGCTTGGGGTCGGAGAATGTTGGGACATGCTGTACTTTATTGTCTCATACTGTATATGTTATATTTTTTGTATGGTGTTATTGTCATTATGACGCAAGATTTTGTCAGAACGAAGTTGTCAATAAAAAGTAATCACAAAAAGTCACCTTCCAAGTATTTATTTTATGTAATTAGAAAGCAACTCAACATTTATTGTCCAGTACTCAGGGGGAAGAGTGATCTCATATGGTAGGATTGCAAGGAGAAAACCTCTCTTCTGGTCTTCGCCAGTCGCGTTCACGACTATCTGGATGTTTTAGGCTAACCCTAGTTTTATCTGTGATTAAAACTTTTTTCCAATTATCCAAGACCACTTTTGATGATATCGAGCCAAACGTAAACTAGCAACTCTGTTCTCTTTAGTAAGCTAGGGTGCAGTGGCTGGTCTTCTACTGTTTAATCCAACTTCATTTAACCTTCTGCCAACTGTTTTAGAAAAAACATATGTACGCACAAACATAGAAAATGTCTGCTTTCCACTTCCACCAAAAACAATATTCATGATGCCACAGTAAAAATTCTCGATATCACAATAGTTAATAATTACAAACCACCCGCCATCACCTGGCCTGCTCATGTGATTAACCCCTACGAATTCCCTACCGTATACCAAATCTTACCTTGATAATCCTCCGGCACGTACATAAGTTGTTCTATAATTCGATCCCCATCAGCTTGATCTGGCAGCAATCTGAGAGGTCCCTTATGATTCCCCGGAAACTCCGTTCCGCCTTTTATGTACCAAGGCTTACCATGATTCTCCCTCGGGGTAGGTTCCTCAATGTCGTCTGTTTCGGCCGAAATATCCACTCGACCCGATACGGGTGACGTGGAACCTAAAATTAATTACAAATTAGCTGTAAGGTTGGATTATTATTTTTAAAATTTATAAATAATAAGGCCGTACGAACATTTTTGATAAGTTAATTTGCCACTTTTCACGATTACGATTGTGATCCAACAAATGGAGAGAGGGATTTAAATATCCTCACTTAACCATAGGAGTTTTTATATCTTCTTGATCTTCTTAGATGGCTTGAAGTAAACAAAATTGTTTATTTTTTTCTTTATGTAGCTTCTTCATTTTCGGAGTTTTGCTAACATCATGGCAGTCCTGACCTTGGAACTGCTGCTCTGAATAGATCTGCAGAAGACATGTTGAACCAATCTTGCAGATTCCGCAGCCAAGATATTCTTCTTCTTCCAATTGACCTTTTGCCCATAATCTTCCCCTGGGCTATCAAGTGGAGTATCTCATATTTTGAACCCCGTATTATGTGACCCAGATAGGTCAAGGATAAGTTTTAATTCATGTTTCACTTCGGCAATTGGCAATCCGACCAACTGGCTTCTTGGTTCCACCAGGGTCCCATTTCTTGCTAGTTTATCGGCTACCCCGTTTCCATGTATCCCTGTGTATCCAGAAACCCATGTAAGAGTGACCTTATTTGCAGTTGCTGACTCAGTGAGGGCCTGCATGCAGTCCCACGCCATCGATGATGTTGTGGTGCAACTCACGAGGGCTCCAATGGCCGCGTGACTGTCAGTGATAATATCATTCTCACTGTTGGTCACTCTGATATCTGTCAGGTGCGTAGCACACCTGAGTATGGCATAGACCTCGACCTGGAAGACTGAGGTGTATTTCCCCAGGGGTATGCTTTCCCTGTGGTTGCAGGATGCTCCAAACACACCTGCCCCGTAGCGTCCCTGGTACCCTGATCCGTACCATCTGTACCATCTTTTCACTCCTAGACTGGACAATGGTGTTTTTTTCAACCAATCTTCTCTGGTTGGTATTTTTGTTTTATAGTTTTTTCCTATCAAGGTCTTTTTCGGAATCTTGTCCGATTTTATTGTGAAGGGGTGTTTGTGGAGGGCCTTGATCTTGGCAAAAGGGGTTTAATGTAGGGATAAAATTTTATAATCTGAAATCGATATAATTTGGGATTTTTTATAAATATGCACAATGATTAAAGAATGAATTAATTTTATTTGACAGTTCCAAACTATATAGAAAGTAGTGCATACAGTTAAAATGTACTTTTATTTATAATTACGGAATAATTATATCAGGGAAAAAGATTGCCATGACACGGATACCATAGAAGTATATGCTTCTATTAGCCATTTATACATGGCTAGGGTAAGGAAGGCTCAATACGTAAATACTAAAGAACTTTGGAATAATTCAATATTTGCACCTGCTTGCTTTAGGCTAACGATGTCACAAAAAAGGGCGAACCAGGCGTCGGTCGATAAAGAGAGACCTCCCTAGCCAAGGTGTTGACTATTGTGCCGAGGGCTGCATGACGCAGGGGAACGGTGTCTCCTGGATACCGGGCGATCTCCGGGAGTATAAAGCCAAGCCAAAATCCAAGCGAAAATCGGACAAGATTTTGAAAAAGACCTTGATAAAGAAAAACCATAAAACAAAAATACCAATTAAAGAAGACTGGTTAAAGAAAACACCATTGAGCAGCCCAAGAGTAAAACGATGGTACACTAATGGACCAGGGGCGCGAGTAATGAAGGGTTAATCACATTCACGAATTAAGCCGTGGTTTAATTTTTCGTTTTCTTTTCCAAGTAGGCTTGTGTCACTCTTAAACAGCTTGTGAAGAAATAAAACTTGCCGCAAATATTATTTGATATTAATAAGAATAAGTGTTATTATACCATTTTTTAACAATTTAGTATTTAACAAGGTGTAGTAATCGAGAAGCATTATTTGCCCTAAATGTTCTAATACAGAGAAGCCTAGATGTGAACCAAGATCTATTCGTCTGTTTTTTGGATTACAATAAAGCATTCGATTGTGTATGACACGACATACTCATGAAAATAAAGATTGAAAGAGGAGTAAGACAGGGATGTGTTATTTCTCCTTTACTCTTTTATCTCTTCTTCTCTTCTTTTGGCTTATAACCCTTGGTGGGTTTTGGCTTGCTCAACTATGTTCCTTCATCTGGTTCTCTCTACCACTATTCTCCTCCACTTTCCTTTTCTCAGAATTTTTAAGGTCTTCCTCCATATCATCTATCCACATTTTTTTGGGTTGCCCTTTCGTTCTTGTGTTTTGAGGTTTCCATTCGAGGATTTTTGTCACAATTCTCTCTTTCCCCATCCTGTATACATGTCCTAACTATCTTATCCTTTGACTTTTTATATATCTTACTATATCCTCTCCTTCTATAAGTGCATCAATTTCGTAATTTATTCTTATTCTCCACATACCGTTTTCATGTATTGGGCTGTATATTCTTCTAAGGATCTTTCTTTCAAATATTCTCAATTGATTTTTATCGTTGTTTGTTAGTGTCCATGTTTCACATCCATAGGTTACTACTGGTCTTATAAGTGTTTTATAAATTGTGATCTTAGATTTTCTGTTGAGTAACTGCTCCTTATTAGTTTAAGATAGGCATAATAGCATTTATTTCCTTTTAGAGTTCTTGCTCTTATTTCATCTTGGACGTTACCATTATTGGTAATTTTCGTGCCAAGGAAATTAAAAGTCTTGACGCTTTTGATCAGACCGCCGTTTACATTAATATTTAGTAGTTGTATTGGGGGATTCCTGCAGCAGTACAAATATTTCGTCTTGTCTTTGTTCATTTGCAGACCTCCTTTGTTTACCTGTGGCTCAAGCTCTATGGCGATTTGATTCAGTGAGGCGAGGTCACGTGCAATTATTGTAATGTCGTCCGCATACTCAAGTATTTGTGTGGTTTTATTTACGATGCTTCTAGTTCTATCGATTCTTTTGATAGCTGCTTCCAGCACTTGGTTGAAAAGCACTGCCGAGAGAGCGTCTCCTTGTCTTACCCTGACTTTTACTTTAAATTCTTCGCTGAACTGTTGTACTCTTATAGCTGCTGTCGATTCGGTCATGGTAACTTCCACCGTTTTTACTAATTTTCGGGGTATTTCTAGGAGGGTTAAACTTTGTAGCATTTTCTTACTGTGTACTTTATCGAATGCCTGTTTGAAATCTATAAAGAGATAATGCATATCTATGTTATATTCATAGCATTTCTCCTGTATTTGTCTTAAAGTACACATGTGGTCTGTGGTTGATCTATTCTTTCTGAATCCACATTGGTATTCGCTTAGTATTTCCTATGAGTAGGGTGTCATTCGATTATGGATCATTCCTGATAATATTTTGTGGGACACTAAGTAGTGTTATTCCTCTATAGTTTCTACAGTTGGTCTCATCACTTTTTTGTGTATCGGGAGGATAATTCCTAGTTTCCAGTCCTTTGACATCTCTTCTTGCTCCCAGATGTGTAGTATTAGTTTGTGAATTTGTCTCCATAGTCTCTCACCTCCGTTCTTTATTAGGTCTGCTACTATTTCATCAGAACCTGGTGCTTTCCTGTTTTTCAGATCTTTTATTACTCTCGTTACCTCTTCGTACGATGGTGGTTCTACTTCTGGCTCTGCTCTTTAATCTCTACTCGGAGAAAATCATGTAAGAGGCTATATCTGAAGAAGGTTATAGCCCAGAATAGCGCGGACCTACAAAGAATGATGAATAAAATCGTCAACAAGAGTGAGAAAGCCGGTCTTACACTTAATATCAAGAAGAAAAAAACACATGATCATCAGCAAAGCATATGTCCAGGGAAGTCTTTATATCGCAATGAGGAGGTTGAGAGAGTGAGAGAATACAAATACCTGGGTATTATGTTGAACGAGACTGGAGGACACTCACGAGAAATAAAATGCAGAATAGGTCAGGCTAGAGCTGCGTTGGACGACGTTGGAGTCGTGGACAATGAACAAAGATGACTTAAATAGTCTCCAATTTTTCCAAATGTGGGTCTACAGACGGTTACTTAGGGTTTCTTGGACAGAACGGGTAACAAACGCAGATATATTGAGGCGAGTAGGTAAAGAGGCAGAAATAGTGAACACAATAAAAACAGGAAAACTTGCTTATCTGGGTCATGTTATGCGCGGAGAAAGATACCGCATGTTACAGCTAATAAAACAAGGAAAAATTCAGGGTAAACGAAGTGTGGGAAGAAGACGTACTTCATGGCTAAAGAACTTAAGAGAGTGGTATCACTGTACTTCAATAGCATTTTTCCGAGCAGCCGCATCCAAAGCAAGAATCGCCATGATGATAGCCAACCTTCTAAGAGGAGACGGCACGTAAAGAAGAAGAAGGAATCGGAGGTTTATAAATTTCCTTTTTCTACATGGGAAAAGTGTTTATTCAACTTCGATATAATTAGTGGACTGGAATAATCACAATTAGCTGGTTTTTTTCTACGTTTTATTTAAAACAAAATATAAAAATACTATGTCTTTCTTGAAACAACACACAAGATACTACGAGCACTACAAACATTGAATCTTACTTCAATGTCGTGAAAAGTTGGAACGAATAAAGCTTGAAAAAAAGAAATGACTCGTCGCTCTTGACGGTTGGAGGAATACTACTATTGCAAGTGATAAGCGTGGTTTAATCGCCATGGAAAAAGAAACTGTATGCCGCTCGGAATAATACTGTCATTGCGTTGAATCGAGCCGGCGCGTTGAGAGACAAAACTTGCTACTGCGCCGACTCGAGACTGCGCATTGCAAACAATGGGGCAATAGAAGGCCAGTTGGCGTACCGGTCAGAGATATCACGGGAAAATGAAGGAATTGGAATTTGCCTGGGGAAAAACGGTTTTAAGACATTGGCGTCGTAAAAAGATAAAAATTAAAAAAAAAATAATTAAAAAGAAGTGTTGCGATCTGTGATCACAACACAAGGGTAATAGTTATTTATCAAATAATGCCTATGCATAACGATTTTTCCAACAATGAGATGATTTGTGTTTTTGCTCAATCAAATTAGAGTGGTACAGCTGCAGCTCGAAGATATTCATAATTATACCCAAATCGAAGCAACCCAACTATAAACTGGTTCGAAATTTTTAGGACCGCCTATGTGAGACAGGGTATTTACGTCCTAAAAGTCAACACGGAGCTACAAAAACTATTACTGTCATTTTTTTGTCTATAGCCACTAAGTGTTAATTTTTATTCATTATTATTAAACGCTTTCAATTCATTATTATTGAACGTGAGTTTAACTCATTTAATTGATTTGTTGTAACGAAGTTACTATTATTTTGTAATTATTATACAGGTTGATTAATTAAGAATGATCAATCTCTGAACTGGCAATACAACCAACCAAAATATGGCAATTGAGCTTAGCATGTATTTTACAAATGTTGCAGGTTTACGAGATACGGGGTATTTAAAGTTGGAATTTTAATTCGAAATTTCTTAATAATTTTGTGATTTTAAGCAGCATCGTCTTGAAAATTGGCAACTTTATGTTTTTTGGCATGAAACTCTACAGATATTTCCATGGCAGATGCTCCAGTGAAATAAAAATTCTTATACCACCACTAATCAGTCCCACCTATTTACTCACAAGATTGACACTACAAGGACCATTCTCCATCAAGAATCCTTTTTTTACAGGGCTGCTACGGAATGGAACAAGCTTCTAAAACCAGAGAACTATGACCTGCAACTTTTCAAAAAGCGGGTCCACAATCATATCCTTTCTATAATCCCTCCCCCTTCTAATAGTCGCAGTGCGGGCCGCCCGCGGCCCACACGATAGGTCTACCCTTTTTGCGACTATTTTCAATAAACAAAAAAAAGTTAACTTTTTTCACTGATAGTTGCCCGGTGCAAATGGACCTACCACTATAATATAGGTGGCGCCCGAGATTGTAAATAAAATACCTGAGCGCCACTGTATACTATTGTGAACAATTAGTCTTACATTGTCCAACTTTGTTTATACTAAAATTGGAACAAAGCAGAATAGATTAACATGGCCCCTGCGTTAACATTAAAATATAACGGCTGGATCGATTTTGACGAAATTCTCAACCAATCTTTAGATTAGCCTGGCAAGCTAATAGAGGAAAGATGCATGTCTTCTAATTCTTCTCGTTATTAAGATTTCCCCAGCCTTTTATCCCACGAAGAGCATCAAGGTGTGAGGAGAAGAGACGACAAAGGTGGGTAATTATTATTTATTCCCATATTTAGTTAGTTTAGATAAAGCATGTGAGGTTGAATAATTGTGGAAGCCATTCAAGGAAGAAATCGTGGATATTACTATTAAAGTATGTGGTGTAAGTAAAAGAAGGAAAGGATGTTACAGAAAATGTGTGTAGAGGTTCAAAAAGCAGTGTCAGAAAATTGTGAAAGCCATTCAAGGAAGGAATCGTGGATATTGCTATTGAAGTGTGTGGTGTAAGTAAAAGAAGGAAAGGATGTAAGCTACAGAAAATGTGCGTAGAAGTTCAAAAAGCAGTGTTAGAGAAGAAGAAAGCCTGGCTGGATTGGCTGGCTACAAAATCCAATCAAAGAACGCAAAAGGCAACGATTGAGGATGTAAACAAGGCAAAGAATGAGTATAAAAGGTTAAAAGGTGTGGCAAAAGAGGTTGTGGAAAGAAAAAAGTTAAGTGATAAAGATTAATTTGATAGACGGTTATCTGACGATTTCCAAAACAATATTAAACTCTTTTGGAAGTCGATAAGAACCTCCAGAGGTAAAAATACTACCTCGCAAGTGGAAAAAATCAGAAACCAAGATGGTAGTATGGTAAAAGGAGAGGAATGCGTATTAAAGAGATGGAAAGAATATTTCGAAAGTTTATTTGAGAGAGAGAGAGGATACGCCTACCCCCATGGGAAAAAGGCGTGACTTTATGTATGTATTTAGTTACTCATTTAATTTGTTCGAAGATGATAAATTACTTTTTAAAACAATACTTCGATACAGTCCGATTTTATCGTATCATTGGTCGAAAACAGAAACATTGATTTTCACAGAGAAAATTTGGTAAAACGAAACAACCGTCTTTAATAAATATTTGCTTTTATTTGTTATCACGAAATAATACATACCAGCGTGAATAATAAGATATTCCTTTTGATTTATGTAGTAATATTTTTAAGAGTAGGGGTACGACAGGATAACGTTTGAAATAATGAAGGCTGGACAAAGCGTAATAACCAGTATGCTGTATCGCCTTTTTAACCTTTGTTGGAGGAGTAGTAGCGTACCAGACGACTGGTGCAAGGCCGTTATCGTGCCGCTTTACAAGGGTGGAGGAGACATGCAAAACGCATTTTGTCCATATTTTCCATATTTGTGATGAAGGTGGCACCACATTCTTAAGATCAAACGCTATCTTTTTTATGAGTACTTGGGCAGTCAATAAGCATTAGGTACTCGTGATATTAAATGGAAAAAAAATACTTAGACAAACAAACTGAATTTGGTCCATGTTGTATGTACTTTCAAAGTAAAATTTGTCCAAAAACAGGGACAAAATGCATTTTGATGGTGTTTTTGTTCATTTTACTGGAAAACCTGCTAGTGTGGTGATGCCTTAGTGTGTTGTGGTGTATTTATTGAGAATAGAAGTTGTCTTTTGTTTAAAATGGAAGAAGGTGAACATATTATTGGCGATAACATAGACAGAGGTAGCAGAAAAAGGAGTACATCATCGCGTGAAAGAAAAAACAAATAAGATACTGTTGAGGTTAAAAACTTAAAAGTTATCAATGTTTTGCTTTTAACTTTATGGATATTCGAATTTGGACATTAATCTGGACAATTTGATTTTAGTATGCAATCATAAAAATACTAACTTGGATTGCCAATAAATGTTAAAGGAAGATGTGGTTAAACTTTGTGAAATTTTTTTTCAACATTCCAATAAAATTACTTTAGACAACACACTTGCAAGCTACATGGAAATTAAAGAATCAAAACGCAAACGAAGTCTCAAACAAGATGGAAAATCTCATAACTTTTCTGTAAATTATTCTGCAATTATTCTACCAATATTTCAATATTAAATTTTGAGAAAATACCATAGTTTGTGTTTATTTGACATTTAAATTGCATTTTGTCCACTAAAGACAAATAAAGTGCTTTTTGTCCAATGGTTTTTTTGAATATTTTTAATTGTTTTTTCAATTTCTTGTATCAAAACTCGTGATTAAGATATTTATTAAGTTATTTTGTAATAGTTTTGTGCTTCCCCTAAAAATTTGTAACAATGGACAAAATGCAATTTTCAAGTCTGCTTCTCAAAAGGGAAAAGGTTCGCAGCAGGGCTGTAAGAACTACTGAGGTATTAGATACTTAACATCGTCGGAAAAATGTATGCAAAGATATTGATTAAATAGTGACTAATGAAACTAAGGAGATGTTATGGGGAGATCATTATGAGGTATAGTCGAAAAATTCTTGTCTAGAAGTCAAAAGGTGGAGCAGTACTTTAATAAGAGCGCTGAAATCACTTTACGAGGATTCCACTGTTTAAAATATTTAAAAGAGAGTGCTTATGGATTGAAAATAAATGATTTGATCGTCAAATGCCTTTTTTATGCCGATGATCAAGTCATATTAGCGTCATCAGAAAAGGAGTTGCAGGCGATGGTTAATGTTATTCATGATGCCCTGAAAATCTAAGGGATAAAAATAAATGTAAGCAAAACGAAAATAATGGTTCTTGAAAGAGAAGAAAGCATGACAAACTGAGAGGTGCTGATTAAGGGAGAAAGAAAGGCAAGAAGTTTGTATATTTGGGTTCAAAGTTTACAAAAGACGGAAAGTATGAAAGTGACATTGAGCGAAGGGTGTTGGCTGGAAAACAAATAAATGGGGCACTTTATGAACATCCTGAACGTGTTAAAAAAGGCGCGTCTAAATAAGCATAGAGAAGTGCTGGATCCTACACTTATAAATGGTAGTGAATGTTGAGTTTAGCAGAAGTATGAAATAAGATTAATTTTGCAGAAATGTGGTGTGAAAGAAGATACAAAGAAAAATAAGGGAATGCTTAGATGGTTTCGACACGTAGAAAGGATGAATGAAGGAAGATTGACGAAAAAGATTTATTAGGCGGATGTGAATGGACAAGTCGGTAGAGGTCGACTTTGGCGAACATATCTCGATCAGATCAACATTGTTTTGAAGAAAGGTCAGGTCAAGAGTACCAACAACCAACGAGCATTTATGAGAGCACTGATGAAAGTAGAAGAAGCGAAATATTTGTGTAAGAACCGTAGCAAGTAGAAGGAAGTGGTTTTAGCCTAACCCTACGAGAAAAGGGCGTGATTATTTTTATGTATGTATTTTTAAGAGAACTAAAACATCGCGAAATAGTTAAAAAAAATAAAACGACACAAAAATATACAACTAAGGTAATGATAATGAAAGCTAATTTTGCTGTAAATTATCAAATAATTGTACCTTAACAATACTTATCAAACAAAAGTTAAATAAATAATTGTTTCATGCATTTTGTTAAACAAAAGTTTTAGTTTAATTTTTCCTTGCCACATTGCAAGACTTTTACAAGCAAGTAATGATGTGTAATAATGTGTTTTTTTATTGATGATATTTGTCAAAGATAAACTTATAAATATTTAAGTTAAGTAAAGTAGTAAATAAAACGTATATACATGGTCTGACAATTTAAAATGTAGAACTCGCTATCTTACAGACACTAATAATTAAAATCTCACCTATGATATGTCATAATATTCTCTAAACAAGAATTCTAAATTTTATCGGAAAATTTTAGCAATAAAAAGAAAAATACTCTGTACAAACGTAATTTTGAAAAATGCCGAGTGAAAAAATCGAGCAACGCGTCAATTAAAACTTAATTAAGAACTACTCAAATTTTAACAAATGTTGACACAGGTGCATGGAGAGAATTGATGTCCCATTCGACAATTTTTTTTGTTGCACAAGAGGTTTTCGGATAATCGGAAATCATTAAAAGACGATGAACGATCAAAAAGTGTAAAGAAAATAGAAAAAATGGTCGTTTAAGTAGTAGAATGAAAACGAAAAATGTCTGTGTTTGTTCCACATGCAGTTAAGTGGGATATCGGGTTAAATTTTTTCTGTAATTCGGCATTAACTGTGAGTTTTTAATTTGTTTTAATTATTGTTTCATAATACCGCCATTGTAAATAATTGTATAGAAGAAAACTTTTCCAATAGATTAATTGCGAATAATGGTGACATTTTGTGGCCTTCTAGATCGCCTGACATGAATCCACTTAACAACATCTTGTGTGGGAATTCTTAATTCGGCCACTCGATGTTAGCTATGAGCCACACTAGTAACGTGAGTCATTTTTGAATAAATAATTTTCATACCACTCATTGCTTTACACATGTATATGAAGCAGCATCCGTACACACAACGAGCACTTTTCCGATGCAAATGCCTGTTGGCCACAACAAATTTACCGCATCATTAAGAAAGTGGCAAATGTTGAATAGTTCACTTTTTCTTTGTTAACAAATACGATTTATTTCTTTCTACTTCAACTTTAAAATACAGAAAATAAAATTTGCTATGCCTCTTTGTTCTACATTTATGTTATTTTATCCAAAGGTACCCAAATATTTTTATCTTATGTAACTCACATTACTCGGATTACATCGAGTGGCCGAATTGGTGCGTTCCATTTATTATAATTTATATCGATTTACAACGTTTTACGACATCCCAGTCGCCATCTTTCTCTGTCTCTCTACAAGTCTTCATCTATGTCATTATTTCTAATTTCATTATCTACGCCTTCTCTCCAACTTCTTCTCGGTCTTCCACGTTTTCTGTGTCCCGGCGGTGTCCAATTCAATATTTGTTTCGGTAACCTATCTTCTGTCTTACTCTGTACATGACCGTACCATATCAGATGTTTTGTCTCAATGTCGTCTACAATTGTTTGTTCTACTTTCATTATCTCTCTGATACGGTGGTTTGTTATTCATTTCCTTTCATTTCCTGCAGATCTCCGCCAAAAATCCATTTCCGTGGCTTTTTAGCATTTGTTCTGTTTTGTACTTTATTGGCCAGACTTCACTGCCATATGTTATGCTTCGGATTATGGTATTATATATTTTGTGTTTATGGGTTTTATATATCGTCTAATCCCAGAGAATTTTATTTAGTATTGATATTGCTTTCCTACCTTGTACGTTTCTTTCTCTTATTGCGTGGTTTAACGTGCTGTCATTCGATATTTCTAAGCCTGGATATTTATAGTTTTCGCATTGTCTGATATGTTGCCCACTTTGTAACATTAGGTCCTGTTGTATAACTCCTAGGCAAACAGCTTCCGTTTTATTTATGTTAACCTCTAGCCCCCATTTACTGTATTCTTCTTGACATGTATTCCAAATTATCATGATCCTGTGCCAATACCACTTGATCGTCTGCGAAGCCAAGTGTATATAGGGTCTCTTAGTTATTTAGTGGGATGCCTATTTTTTCACATTTCCTTTTCCATATTTTTAATGTTCCAGGTATATTTTGAAAAGCGTTGGCGACATGCTGCAGCCTTTTTTGAGGCCTTTGGTTACTTCTATGCTTCCTGATAATTTATTCCCTATTTTTACTTGGCCTTGTGTGTTCCTATAGAGTTATTTAATTGCGTTATTAATGTTTATGTTGATGTTGGTTACTTCCAAGGCCCCCCAAAGACGCTACAGGGAAACACTATCGTATGCTTTCTGGAGGTCGACATATAGCAGAAGTATATCTTGATTCTTTGCTGTTTCTTTTCTATTAATTGCGTTACACAGAATAAAGGATCTACCGTCGATCTTCCGGCCCTAAAACCTGCTTGTTCTTCTGCTTCTAAGTCTTTCTATTCTGTCTCGACCAAGTTTTTTAATATTTTTCCTTATATCCGACTAAGTGAGCTTGTGACAGTTATCCCTCGATAATTTTTACAGTTGTCTTTGCTGCCTTTTTTGTGTATTGTTGAGATATAAGATTTTTTCCATTCTGTCGGGATTTCAGAGCTGTTGATACATTTCTGAAATAACTGGGTCAGTTGATGGAATAACTTTTTGCTTCCGTATTTAATTAACTTAAAAGGTATTTCGCCAGAGCCAGGGGCTATTCCATTTGTCAAATTATTGCAAATTTTTTTTACTTCTAATTCCTGGATATTTATTGGAGATGCCACTATCTTAACTTTATTATCTATGTTTTTAATATCTGTAAATGTGGTCCTAGTTTCTGTTAGTAAATTTTCAAAGTGTTTTTTCCATTTATCTGTTGTACTTGCTGATATGATATACCTACCTTTTTCTTTTCGTAGGTTCTTGATCACTTTTCAGCTTTCAGTGCTTCTTCTTCCACCCATCTACGTATTAATCATGTTACATTTTTTTCCAGCGTTCCATTTATACAAATGTAAATTTGTTAATATCATCGACCAATAAAGTGTTTTTAAAAGCACCCTCTCGCGTTGCCAAGCTCAAAGGAATTGCTGGGGGTGAGATTCCACTTCCGCCGTCCCTAATTATTACAAGATGGGGCACCTGGATTGAAGCTGCAAGCCATTACACTCAACATTTTGAGCCCATTGCCCGTATTGTTAACGATTTCGATTCTGAAATAGCGAAAAGCATAAAGGATGCTCAAAATGCTTTAACACAAAAGGATTGCGCGAAGATTTGATTTTCATTAAATTAAATTTTACTTGTATTTCCGAGGCCGTTTTGATATTGAAAACCAAGTACTTTCTTTGGAAAACTGCATACAAATTGTTGAAAATATTTTTGATAGGTTAACTACATTAAAAAATAGTAGTTTTGCAAAAAAAATGTCATCAGTTTTAGATAAAAATACTGGATATCAAATTTTTAAAAATATTTCCAAGTTTTTACAAAATGAGGAAACTGCTGTTGCTCCCGGTAATTTGAATGTTACTGACAAAGTTTATTTATCATTCGCTCATGTGATGTGGAACGAAGTTTTTTAGAATTTAAAAATATTTCACTGATAAAAGGCGTAAATTTATACTTAACAATTTATTACATCATGTCATAGTGAAGTATAATAGTAAAAATTTGTAAATTTATAATAAATTAACCGATATAACTTTTAAAAAATGTTTTACCTATTTAAATCTAATAAACGATTTTTAATGCATACTTAAATGCTTACTATAATTAATTTAAATGCATATTTTAAGCCCGGGTAAAGGAGGAGGGTTAAAATGTTAGGCCAGCTTGCCCCGTAATCGGACTGAACTAAAGGTGACGACACACGCGAAAAAAAGGACACAGATGGAAAAAGAAAGGTGTACTTCGATTGCAACATGAAACATCAGATCACTAAACACGAGAGAACCAGAGATAACGAAAGAACTAAACGACCACAACATCGACATTTGCGCTCTGCAGGAAACAAAGAAAAAAGGAAAAGGCCAAAAACAATACAAAGAATACCTAATGATTTACAGCGGAGTCGGTAAACAGGAAAGTGCTAAATGAGCCTTAATGATACACAACAATTATAAGCAAAATATAAACGAATGCCGCTATACATCAGCTCGTATACTCGTCGTTAAACTTCGCGCGGAAGACCAAAAAATAAATGTAACATCAATATATACACCGGAACATAACAAACCCAAACACGAACGGGAATTATTCTATGATCAGCTTCAAGACACGATCGAATCTTGTAACGAAATATCTCACGCTTATGAATTTCGTTCCTTTTTTAGTTATATTTTTTATTTTCCTCGTATATGTTGTCTTCATAAATTAAATTAATGCTCTTTGATTGGTTGATTAGTTGATCGTTGACAGTTAATTATGTTCGATGTTCGATCGATATTCAACAAGTACATCGTTGTAGCTCTTTCGGTAATTATAATTTCGGTTATTTTCTGTTCAACTTATTTAATTGTTTTATACCTTCTTTGTACAAATAAAGTATTTTAGAATTATGTTAGCATTTTTAAAAGGTAAATTTTACTAAATGATAAGTAGTTAAATTAATAAAATAAATTTTCTATAAGGCAAATCACAAAGTAGTAATAAATATGACAACAGTCGTTAATCGGCAATTAGTTTGATTTCTCGTTTGATAAGAGTGGATGAAATGTGAATTTTAGAAGAGAGGTTCTCTTCGGTCGCTGGCTTCTGCCAGTGACGAATGTTGGGTTTTGCGCTGATATCAATTGGCGATTTTTAAAGTGAGTACGTGAGTGTTTTAAAGTATCTTATCCTTTTTCTTTCCGAGAAAGCAAGTTTCCGGGAAAACAAGTGTTGGTTTTCCTTTTGCGTGTGCCCTTTATGGTTTTCTAAAAGAAGAGAAGCTTGTTTCCGTTGGCGTGTGCCCTATAGAAGCGATTTGGATTTTTCTGGAATTAATAGCACGTGGTGCCTGGAGTATCTTTGCCTTTTGCTTTTTGTAGAAGCGAGTTTATAGAAGGAAGGAGTTTTTTTTTTGGCGTGTGCCATTTCTCTCTCTTGTCCTTTTACTCTCGAGAGAGTATGGTGACATCATGTCTCAATTGCTCGGATCGTAGTTCTCCATCCTTCACTGTCTTGAGCTGCAAGAAAAGCTTCTTACAGACCGTGACCAATGATTTCTTTGGTTTGGTCCACCCAGCGCATCAGAGACCTTCCTCTTGGTCGTTTACCATTTATTTTTCCCTCTACAATAAGTTTTTCCAGCCCATCAGTTCTTCTTGAAATGTGTCAAAAATACCGTAGGTATGATTGGTTTATCCTGGTTGATAGCCTCGTGCTGATTTTTAGTTTTTTAAGAATTGACACGTTAGAACGGTGTTCTGTGTATGATATTCGCAGCATTCTTCTGTAGGCTCACATTTCAAAAGCATCTATTATTCTTCGATTGGCCATTTTTAAAGTTCAGGTCTCAGAGGCAGAGTTTAATAATTTCAGTTTGTTGCGTTGATATATTGCAGAGTCTTTCCATATTCGAGTTAGTTTTATTGTTGAGTTATGTGCTATGGCCAGTCTGCGTTTAATTTCTTCATCACAGCCGCCTTTGTTTGTGATAAGTGATCCTAAATAGTTAAATTTCTCAATCACTTCAAAACCATTGGCAGGGTTGCGGTCTATTATAATAATTTTCGTTTTCTTTTTGTTCAACGTAAGACCATGTTCTCTGCTGATCCTGTCCAACTTTCTCATGAATTCCGTGAGTTCTTCTTTCGAACGAGCTAGTATTAAGGTGTCATCTGCATATCTAAGGTAAGTAATTCTTTTTCCTCCTATGGTTAATCCCCCTCGCCAGCTTTGCAGAACTTTTCTCATTATATACTCTCCGTATATATTGAAGAGTATCGGTGACACAATACAGCCCTGTCTTACACCACACTTTGGACTAAAAGATAAACCACAAATTCTTCCATTTTACACAGTCGAATGCCTTGCTGTAGTCGACAAAGCACAAATAAGTTTTACATTAAATTCATATGCTTTTTCTATTATTTGTCTTACATTCAGGATTTGTTCCTCGTTCCCTTTCCTGGCATAAATCCTGTCTGTTCGTCGGGAATCTGTGGAAGTAAAAAAGGTTTTAAACGGTTATTTATAATATGAAGCAGAATTTTGCTTGCTTGTGACATAAGCGCTATTGTTCTGTAGTTGCTGCAGTCTGTAGGAGAGCCTTTATTGTGAAGCGGCATGTACACCGATTCACACCATTCTTTTGGCCATACCCCAGTTTGCCAAATTTTAACACACAGTTTGAAGATTGCATCAACACCAAGCTCGCCTATGGCTTTTATTGTTTCGGCGGGCATGCCATCATCACTAGGTGATTTGTTGTCTTTTAGAAGGCTTATGGCTTTTTCTACTTCGGCTTTTAAGATTGGGGGCTCTTTTTCTACCTTATCAATTTTTGGTAGACCATGGTCTTCGATTTTATTAGTAGAAAAAAGCTTTTCGCAGTATTGCCTCCATACTTCTGCTATGTTGTTGGCATCCGTAATTGTCTCTCCGTTGTCATTTTTTATTATTTGTGTCTGCGGCTTTAATTCTCCAGACAGATATTTGACTGTATCATATAATTTGTGGGATCTTTTGCCCTTTGCCTGTGCCCTTTAGAGTCTTTTTTTCGTCGCAGGTTCTTCTTTGAGAGAAGACGTAAATCTTTGTTGCGGCTTTAAAATACCCTTGCTTTTAAAGAGAAAAGCACATTACACGTTAAAAGTGATCCAGAGTTCCTGATTTCTCAGAGGACAGAGTTTCTACTTGGTGGACTGTTTTCAGTTACAGAGTTTGGCCTAGAGACTACCAATATGGAGGCTGTCTAATGAACTGAGTAGTTAGACACTCCTGTTCGACATCCACGTCTGTTCATGGTTGGAAGTGCCTGAAGTACCTTAATTACAGATAACTGAGATGGAGTAAGTGTCCTACTTTTTCTTTGTGATCAGAAAAGACTCGAGTAGAAAGTTTTTGTTGTTGTTGACCAAATTAATGACTAATTGTAATTAAATTGTTCTTTTAAGAAGTAACTAGTAAATTAATCGTAGAAATAAAAATATATGAGTATATGTAAATATAACTTGAAAGTTGTTCGGGTTTTGCAAATATTTTGTAAAAGTTTTTTTTCTTTGACAGATCTGTTGAGTTTTCTTTTATTGTATTGTTAAATAATTGCATAAGATTGTAAATGGTTTTTTGTATTTTAACCATAAGAGAAAATACATGGCGCTCAACTGTTTTTGTTTTTGTATTTGCATGTTATTAATGAATAAATATAAAAGTTTTAAAGGAATTTAATTTAACAATTTTCTTACTCACGACCCTCCCGAATTTAGAGCAGCCGATAGGCTCACAAAAAAATAAGTTGTACGATAAATCTTTAAATTTAGCTACAATCTTTACCACCAGACAACATGACGATTATCCTCGGGGACTTCAATGCTCGAATTGGCAACGAAATGATGCAAGGAGTGAAACAACGATTCAACGAAGAGGTAATAAAGAGTAATGGGGAAATCATGATCAACCTGTGCACTCTCAACGAATTAAGAATAAACAATACCTTATTCGATTAAAAAGCTCAATCTAAGTATACCTACATTTGAAAATATAAGAGGGCAACGATCAACCATCGACTACATACTAAGTAACAGACGGATACATCCAACTCAGACACAAGATGTCAGAACACTAAATGTAGCTAATGTCGCCAGTGATCATAGCCTACTGCTCGGAAGGATCAAACTAAAAATGCCACTGAGAACAAACAGAGGATCATAGAGAAGAGAACAAAAAATAACTATAGAAACATTATGGAATAACTTTATAAGAACTCCATACCAAAGTAGACTAAAACGGAAAATAGAGGAAAATCAAATAAACAAGCTAGATGATGTAAATACGAGCTGGAAGAAATTAAAGGCTAACAACAAAGAAGCCGCAGCCTAAGCTCTTGGCACCTGCAATAAAAACAGATCCAACAAAAACCTAAAAAAACACAATGGTTCCACCTAAAAATTAAAAATAAATGCGAAGAAAAGAAGAAAGCCTACCTAAAGTACCATACAACCAGGACACAAGAATCATCCGAACAATATAAATCGTAATGAGACAAAAACACAAAAAAAATTAAGACCAATCACTGGGAATCCTTCTCAAAAAGAATGGAGAGTGACTTATATGGTCTCCAAAAATGAATCTGGCGATTTATTAGAAATCAATGAAAAGATACCAACGGATTAATAGAGCCTAAACATATCACAAAGAAAACCTGGGTTGAATATCTCATAAAACTGTACAGCAAGGAAAAGGACGCAATCGAGCAAAACAATAAACCAGATATTATCACTAACGAAAACACACAAATAAAAAGCAAAGATATAGAATTAGTGCTTCGACAATTAAGAAATAGTAAAAGTCATGGACCAGACAACATTCCCAACAAGCTGCTTAAATACGGTGGACAACATCTTATCCAGCAGCTAACCAAACTAATTAAAAAGATTTTTGTCTACCACAGAACTCCCGACAAATGGCGAACAAGCACCACTATTCTTATGTTTAAAAGGGGGGATAAGAAAACACCAGAGAACTACAGAGGCATAAACCTACTCAGCACAACATTGAAACTAACAACAAATATAATAACAAATAAAATAAACAGTATTATAACTCTGTCAGATGAACAACAAGGATTCAGAACGGGAAGATCATGTACCGATGCAGTTTTTGTTATAAGACAGATCGCAGAGAAGTCGATCGAATAATAATAATGTTGTACATTTACTTTACAGTAAACAAGTACCCCATAGAGAATTTTACAGTGTCAAAAGTATCCAAGCCAAGATCGATGAAGAACTCACTGAGCCAATCCCTGTAGAAAATGGAATACGACAGGGCGACTCACTAAGCCCACTTCTTTTCAACATAATTATGGACGAAATAATAAAGCAAGTGTGTAGACTTAATGGATACAAAATAGGTGACCGCAATATTACAATACTGTGCTATGCCGACGATGCTGTGCTCTGTGCTAGTTGCAGAAAACAAAGACGACCTCCAAAGACTGCTATACCGCTTCAATTGCACAGCAGAGTCTCTGAATATGGTAATCTCTGCCTTAAACACAAAAAGTCTGTATTATTTTGTCGAAGACAAAATAATACAACAAGAAATAAAATTCAAATATCTCGGTATAGAACTATCGGAATATGGCGATATCGACACAGAGGTGAGATAACAAACAACAAAGACACTAAGAGTGGCTGGATATTTGAACGACACTGTCAAGTAAAGAATATACAAAACCGTCATTATACCCATAATAGCCTACACAGCAATGACCCGACAGGACACAACAAAAACAAAAAGGCTCCTGGAAACAAGCGAGATGAAGGTCCTACGAAAAATAACTGGAAATACGCTGCTAGACAGAGAACTAAACGACAATATGAGCTCGGGACAAATCTTCACTGTGAAGAAGTACAGAAAGACCACGGAAAAGATGGAGCGACAATCTTACCAATGATTAAAGTCGCAGGGGAGCGAAGAATGAACACGCAATTTGACTAAAATAGAGAAGGAAGAAGAAGATATAAGGCATATTTTGTACTTTTTTAATGTATATTTATCTGAACTAACCTTAACTTTAGAGTACCTTGGTGCGAACAACAGGGTGACCTTACTGTGGGTACCTGAGCACCAGGGGGTGGGAAGAAACGAAAAAGTCGACACGCTTGCAAAACAGGGGGCCGGGTTCACTGGACCAGAACCGGTTTTTGGAGTCACCACAAGTGCCGCCAAAACATACATTTCGGACTGGGCGGAGAGGAAAATACTCACGTACTGGTCCTATATACCAGGATTAACTCACTCGAAGGCGTTTCTACCTAAACCCTCGAGAAATACAACTAAGCAGATCCTAGAATGGAGCAGAAATGACCTGCGAATTTTAACGGGACTGCTTACAGGACACTGTCGTCTAAGATACCACCTGGGAAGGATAGGTCTGAACCAATAAACGGACTGTCGGTTTTGCTGCGTGGAAGACGAAGTTGCTGAACATATACTATGTTCATGCCACGGCCTGGGAACAATAAGGTTCAACATATTTGGTTACCCAACCTAGAACCTACCGATTTTAAAAAAATCTCACCCTATACAAACATGAACTTCGTGAGAAGCGCTGGATTGTGCGGTGAATTGTAACCTCTAGGGGTGAGCCATAATAGACCTACTAAAGGTCGCAGTGGAGGGGCGATTACGCCCCACTCACATAATACCTAACCTAACCTAACCTCTACCTGTCGGTGTTAAAGTAAGGCGAATATTATTATTAATATTAATGGTACCAAGAAAATCTTTATTTAATGTTTATAAATTTGCAACCTAACTTTTAAAAATCTCTCATTTTTGTTTGGAAACCTTTTTTAATGTATGTATGCATACCTTTTTTTAAAACGCGCATCGCATGGCTTTAGACTTAAGTAGTCCCATTTAGACTTTTTTTTGACTAAAATTATACATACTGGTAAAAATTTCACAACTGAAATAAAGCTATTGCCTTAAACTGTCACACTTCGTTTGTCGTTTTAAATTTAACTGGTTGTTACCTACAATTACCTTCAGGTGAGGAGAAATAAAATTTCAAAACGACACCGATAAAAGCATGTCATTTTGAAAGTCTATTGCTGTCAAATTAAATAAGCTTGAATCCATTAATATCTTACCGACTTCTATAGAATCTACACCAACTTCATTTTCTTGCAAGTTTGAACCAGCACCGACTCGGATCCACGAAAATCGTTGATGAATCGATATAAGGACCGAAACGCTGAAGAGAAAGATAATGACGAGGAAAAGTCTGCGCGCCGATAGTCGCGGGGGCATTTTCAGGGATAATCCATTACCTAAAACAAAAAAAAAGAATATTCTTAACGTAAATGTAAACATTATTACAAAAACATACAATTTTATACAATAAATGTAGATTTGTTATTATTTTTTTAAATATCACCTCACATATTATTTAATTGGTTGTTATAACACATACCATCCTAATTAAATCTGTCAAAAGCATTAATTAATATTGACATTTTAACCTTTATTTTCCCGCGCTGTCATTCTGTACGTTTTTGACACCAAGTGTGATGTTTACTAAGGCACGTGTACAGAAATAATTTGCTCTGCTGGTCATTTTCACTTTTAACAAATTATTACTATTAAACAACTATAATCTTCACACAAATGCACGCTTTCAGGTAAATAAACACAAAACAATCATACTTGCTGGTCACGTGATATTGATGCGAGTTTATTCCGCTAAATAGTGTATTGCTTAGCATTAAAACTCAATAGTTAGTTTACTTCTTCCTCTTTCTGTGCCGTCTTCTACCAAAGGTTGGCGACCATCATGTGATAGGTTTCTCTATTCTGCACCGCATGAAATATAGTTGAAGCTTTTGGTATTTGGAACCATTCACGCAAGTTTTTCATCTGGGATTGTTTCTTTCTGCCCAATCCTCTCCTTCCTTCTATCTTTCCCTCCATGATAAGTTGCAATAGACCATACTTGTCATTACGAAACACATGGCCCAGGTAGGATGCTTTTCTTTTCTTAACAGTTGCAAGCAATTCCAGATCTTTATTCATTCTTCTCAATACCTCTGTATTGGTTACTCTTTCAGTCCATGGTATTCTTAGTTTGCGTCTATATAGCCACATTTCAAAAGCCTCCAATTTTCTTATTGTTGTTAATTTTAATGTCCACCCTTCCACGCCATACCTCAGCGTGGCTCGTGGCTCTCTATCGTGTACCAGTGCTTAGGTTGCGGCTACTTAAGAGCTTTCTCATTTTTATGATTGTTGATTTTGCCATTTCAATTCTGATCTTAATCTCTAAATCAGGGTCCCATTCATCATTTATTTTGTATCCTAAATATTTGTAGCGGTGTACTCTCTCGATGGATTCGGTTCCTATTTGTAGATCGATATTTTCGATATTCCTCCTACTAATCACCATAAATTTGGTTTTCTTTCTGTAGATCTTAAGTTCAAAGTGATTGCTTATTGTAGTTATTCTATTGAGCATCATATGTAAGTCTTCGATATCATCCGCCAGCAAGACAGTATCATCTGCATAACGAAGATTACTGATTGGTACCCCATTAATTGTGATGCCTTTATTGTGTTCTTCCACTGCCTCTACAAAGATTTTTTCAGAGTATAAATTAAACAGCAGTGGTGAAAGGAAGCAACCCTGTCTAACTCCTTTAGTGATTACAATGTCATGTCTTCATGCTTAATATTTGCTGTTTGGTTCCAGCATAGATTTTTTATAATCTAAATGTCCTTGGTATCAATTCCCGAAAGTTGTAATAGTTCTATAAGTTTGTCGTGTTTGACGGTGTCAAATGCTTTCTCATAGTTAATTAGTTTACTATTATAGGGAAAAATCACGGAGTGGGTGACATCTATTATTGATCGTATGAACTTCTCGAGGTGTGAACAAAAACTAACCTCTATTTGTTTATATGAGTGAAAAGTGAACTTTATATATTATTTTAATCAATTTAAGTATTGAAAGTGTTATATTTGAACAATATTTTGAGAAGTGTTGGTGTTAATAAACCACAAAATCTGAAAATGCAAAGCATTAAAAAAGGTGGTATGGAAATAAGATTGCGAAAAATATGCTCTGTTCCAAAATGCTCCATCTGCATATGGCAATTCGATTATATCTTTGCATCCTTAGAAATGAAAGATGATCTTTAAGATAAGAAAACCAATCTCAAAGATTATGTTTGTTTGCAGCAAGCACTTTGTAAAAGATGATTTTTTCAGTGGTAAGTTTGATATTGTTGTCCAATTAGCTATAATTTTAGTTGTGATTATTCATAGTGACTTCAACAACGCAGAGAAAGCGTTTGAAAGATGGATCTGTTCATATCTAGAACCTTTCAGTGTTGACGTATCAACATTCCATAATTAAGAAGCATAGAAGTGACCAAAGTTAATTGGATTATAATATATAATCCTTAATTGGTCGAACACGTTCACCCACGTAATACGATATGTCCCAAATTGATATTTCAACTTCCATAGGCAGAACTGAAAAACTTCGAAAACAAACCAAACTTTATTGGCACTTAACAAGAATCCAGCGACAATAAAACTGGAACATCGAAAACAAACCTTAAATACAGTTCAATCCAATAGTTTAACACAAAAAATCAACTCAAATCTTTGAGATAACTAAAATTCCCTTCAATAAAACTTTGGTTTTACAAGTGATCAAATGACAGAATATTTGTTGTTCACATTTCGATCCAATATTTTGTCATTGACAGCGCCATCTCGTGTTACGTGATTTTTCCCTATTGTGGGCGACTTAAACAATGACAAACCGTAAAGGCTTCAATATATGTTTGTACTTAAAAAACAAGGAGCTATTAAAATGTTAACTGGTTAAAATTTAATACTTAGCACATTCGTTATTTTCAACTTATATTCATACCAATTACAGCTATTTATCATAACTTATTTTGTTAATTATGAAAAAAATGTATTGATAATTAAAACTGCAGTTTTAAAAAAAAAAAATTTGTTTTAAAGGTATATAGTCCGGGAGGTAGCGTCAAATTTCACCGGACCATTTTACTGAGGCTGAATTTTCTAGTGAAGGCTTATGTTGTTTGTCCACCACATCATACCACGCTACGTTTTTGATATTGAATGTGTCATTGGATGGATCGATGATCATTACTTTGGTTTTTGTTCTGTTGATTTTTAAACCATATTCTCTACTACATACATACATAAAGTCACGCCTTTTTCCCATAGGGGTAGTCAGAGACCACTTCCTTTCGCTCGCTACGGTTCTTGCACACATCTTTTGCTTCCTCTACTTATATCAGTGCTCTCATACATGCTCTTCGGTTGTTGATACTCTTGACTTGGCCTTTCTTCAAAACAATGTTGATCTGATCGAGATATGTTCTCCGAGGTCGACCTCTACCGACTTGTCCATTCACACTCGCCTTATAAATTTGTTTCGTCAATCTTCCTTCATCCATCCTTTCTACGTGTCCAAACCATCTAAGCATTTCTTTATCCATCTTTGTAACCACATCTTTTTTTACACCACAGCGTTTTCTTATCTCACTATTCTTAACTTTATCCAACCGAGTCACTCCGGCTATACTACCCATCTCCGCAGCAATATCCCTATTTTCATGGTTCTTCTGCCAAACCCAACATTCACTACTATACATAAGTGTAGGAACCAACACAACTCTATGCACCGCCAGACGTGCCTTTTTGATACTTTTTGGTTATTCATAAAGCTATGCAGTGCCCCATTTATTTGTTTTCCTGCCAACACCCTTCGCTCAATATCACTGTCATACTTTCCATCTCTAGTAAATTTTGAACCCAAGTACACAAATTTATTTACTTGTTCCACTCTTTCTCCCTCAATCGAAACTCCACAGTTTGTCATGCTTTCTTCTCTTTCAAAAACGATTACTTTCGTTTTGCTTACATTTATTTTTATCCCTTTGATTTTCAGGGAATCATGCATAACATTAACCTTCGCCTGCAACTCCTCTTCAGATAGTTCTCTAATTTGTTCATTACATTTATCAGTCGTTCTTCGTCTGCTGCAATAATCAAGGTGTCGTGGGCACACCTCAGGTTACTTATTGTACTTACTATACAATACTTGAGATTATATTGTAGAAAAATTCAGAATTTATTATTAGTTTCCTTCCTTCAAAAGAAAAATTTGGATAAGTTTGGTTGATTTCCCTTGGAAACTAAGATGCAGACGTTTCCATGGTAGAAAAAATCGGATTTCCTTCTACAGAAGACATACACCGAGGAAATCTTTTCATTTTTATATTACTGTTAAACTGTTAACTTTGAAATTTTAAATTTATATTATTTTTCTATTTTTTTTTCTCTTTCAGCAATCTTGTACTCATTTTTTTTTCTAATTTTAATAAACCATTATGTATACTTATAGGTTTTTTAATTGTTTTTGGGTGATAAGAACGAAGTTTGTACAGCCTTGAAGCCGATATATGTCGATTATTTAGTTTGATTTTTGGTACCACATTAAAATAATACGATTGGATTTGTTTGGGGTTAATTCATTTTTAGTGATCTCTCTTTATAAAATTACTTGGCGCCCTTACGTAGTTTTTTAGTTAGTTAGTTACTTAGTTAATAAATAGTTTGAACATTGAAATTAAAATTTGAAAATACAATAAATTTTATTTGTTTAATTAATATTAATTATAAGTATTTAATTCTTTTCCATTTCAGAAAATTAGTTAAAATATTTTTAAAATTCTTTTTTAGTTTTTAGACGGTTAGATATTTGGGGTTAAAGAGTACTTCATACGTTACAAAGTGAAGGAGCTATTAAAAATAGTATTATTTATAAATTGCAAAATTCAGGTAGTTTACCATTTTTTTGAGTTTTTTTATTCTCCATAAAAAACAGCATGACCGATTTTGCTGAAAACGCGAGCGCGCGCGCGCCCTCGCACGCACACACACACACTCAGATGTCCACTTAAAAACTATTGTATTCGACTCTGAGGACCTCGAAATGAGGAGATATGTCAAAATTAGGGATTTTCAACTTTGTACCCATTACTATAACTTCCCACTGGGAAGTTAATAAGAATATATAAAGGATGTATACAAAAGTTGTTAAATTACAGCCATAAGTTTACGAAGTTTTGAACTTTTAAAAATGACCTTGAATGTTTACTTTCTATTGCTAGTTTTTTCGTAGCATCATATAAAGCAAAATATTGTACAAAGGTAGGACAAAGTAACCCACTTTTACGGTAGGAAATTTTTTGCATAAAAATAATAATGTGTGCCATGTCGCAAAAACCAAACTTACGAAGACCGGTAGGCAGACCACCCAGTAGATGGTACGAAAGCTGGAGCTCAGCGTCACATGAAGATCTCCGAAGGAAGCTAAATGCAACGGACTAAACAGGACCAGGTCCTATTATAAGAAGAAGAAGAAGAAAAAAAAACATATTTTGTACATCTCGCGGGGCTTAAAATTATCCTTAGCAGGCCGCGGGTTGATCTCCACTGGTGTAGAACAAGCTAAATTCAGGAGAGAATTATTAACCATAGACCATATTCAGACCAATTCACAGGTAACTAAAAAATGTACTAAACATAAAATGCCGCAATGTCTTCTTTTTATAGATTTTAAAAAACCCTGAAAAGTAACACTCGATACCCGAAAAACAATGCTGTCTTTCATTTACTAATTGACCAAGGAATAGATCCTGTATACATCAAGCTAATGAAAGAGATTAACACCAACACTAACAAAAATTATTTTGAAAAACCCATCATCTTACATATTAAAAGAGATGTTAGACAAGGCGATGTTATTTCTTCTAGGCTCTTCACCTGGAAAGTATGCTGAGCAAGATTGACCTAAAAGAAACAATCAAAATTAATGGACTTCATCTCAAAATTTTATTGTTTGCCGACGACATTGTTCTCATTACTCCTTATCCACAAAAACTTGCTAAAACAAATCAACAAAGCCTGTCAACCATCCTTTTCATCCATCCTGGGAAAACAATATGGATAAAAAAATCAATTCTGTTCCCAATTCTAAATATGTATTTTTGGATTTAATATTTTGCTGTTCTTCCATAATTGTACATACATACATAAAGTTATTAAACTACTTCTGATATTATTTAGATTGTAAATTGTAGGGGAGGTCGTGAAGGCTATGCTGCTTCTCAAGTATATGAGATCTTTTGTGCATTTAAGTTACTTATATTACTTATAAATGTATCCTAATGGTACTCACCTTCTTTATTCTAAAATATACAAAAACTACGGTAACCATTCAAAAATTAAATTAATATTTCCATTTTTGAAATCTCTTCAAAAGTGATAGACTTGATTGATCAACAACCCACTAACACTACTACACATTAAACACATTTTTTTTTTCAGATTGAGGAAACTTTTTAAAAAAATTTAAGCGCACTTACGTATACAAAATCAACATATTTTAGCGGTTTAAGACATTGCATAAAATATAAACAACAGTTTCGTATTTTTTAAAAATGTATATATACATTCTGTTATTTGAGCGAAAATAATTGCTTCGTTTTGAACGGAATATCTAAACTTTTAAAATACGCAATTTTATTTAAACGATGTTCGGTATTGTCATAATATTAAATGAATTATTTATAACCAGTATTAAAATTTCTAATCGGCAATAAAATACTATATAAAAATATTTCTGGAAAACTATAAAAAATACTTAAAATTTACCTGATAAACAACCACACAATAAATATTATATATATATATATATATATATATATATATATATATATACACGAGAGGCGTATAGCAGTTTTAATCGATATAAGTGTCAGTTTTCGAACAAACAATATTTTAAATACTTTTCTGCCAACACACCAACTTCACGAGTGGTATTAAAATTAGATATTTTCTGTTGATATGATGATAACTTGTGTGTGTTATAGACTCTTGTCACATTGGAATCTCAATTTTCATTTACAGATTACTAGTTACTAAGATAAGATAAATGATTACCTTTATTTAATTGCTTTTTTTATTACGACTTCATAAAAATGAATCGTATGTAATATTAAAGGTCCAAAATAATTCACCGGTCTAAACATTCTTCTTATAACGGATTTACAATGCAGAAGACCACTAAATTTTCATGCTTCATAAAATCTATCATATAATGTATTTTTCTATTTTTTATTCGTTTAAATATAAACGTTTATGCACCATTTGTATAGGTTGCTCTCATTGATGTAATGCTAGTCCTACACTTCCATCGACCTTGAGCTGACCAATCATAGGTACTTGTTTTAACATAGTAAATCCATGCGTATCCATGGTCCCAAGGTTCCGTGTCTCACAGGCAGAGACAGATAATGTTAGGGACTATTACGTCATAGCACCGCCCACATAATTCTGGAATTTTTTAATTTTGAATGATCACAGGCTGTCTACGGACCACCCCAACAAAAGCCCTTAAAACGATTCGACATCTACTACCAGTAGGTCTGTTTGGGAAAGAATGTGCAGCCAGTGCGCCTCTCAGACTCAGTGCTGTGACCCCATGGACCGAAACGCACTATGGTCACTCTAGACAACTTAGAGAATACGACCTGTGCTCAAAAAACACTGATTACACTAAACCTACCCCTGTGTTCGAAGGCGATTTATCACTGGAAATTCCATCCAGGGAAGATTGAGCCGAGAATCTAGTGAAACCTCAGAGCACAGTATGTTATACGGATGGCTCTAAACTAGAGGGAAAAGTAGGTTGCGGTATCTTCTCAGAAGACCCCACACTTAGCCTGTCGTTTCGTTTGCCTGATCACTGTAGTGTGTATCAAGCTGAAATGACAGCTATTACCGAGGCAGCTGTCTGGATACTCCGCAACGAACAAAATTTCAGCAATATATCCATTATTTGCTATCAAATCACTGAACTTAGTCTACTTGACCTCTAGGGCAGCGGTGTAATGCCGTGCTGCCCCGAATGAGCTAGGAACCAAGTTTAGATAGAGTTCACATTGTCTGGGTACCTGGACACAGAGACATACCAGGCAACTGTAAGGCGGACAAGCTAGCAAGAGAGGGCACCACCCTCTCATATGTATCTGTCCCATCCCAGCAAGGGGTACCGATTGCAAATTGCCGGCTCCTCCTGCACAGCAAAGTAGTTCAAAAATCCAACGTAAGGTGGCAAAATGAACCCACATGCACATCATTGAACCAGATCTGGCCTAAACTAGATCTACGTCGAACTAAAGATGTTTTAACTCTATCCAGGGAGTCGATTGGAAATGCGATCGCGGCCATAACAGGACATTGGGCAGGTGGATCCTATTCACGGCGCATGGGAATCGCAGAGCTACGACACGACTTCTGTAGAAGCTGTCACGATGAGAAAGAGGAGAAAACAATGGTACATCTTCTCTGCCAATGCCCTGCCCTGCCCTAGGCATAAAACGGCTTTATTTACTAGGGCAATCCAACTTTGATTATTTAACTGATCTCAGCCCAGTTAGCATTAAGGACCTTACACTTTTTATTAAAAGTTTCAACTGGTTCTCACGGTAAAGGAGGAATGTACCGACGTCCATCACGGTATCATAACGGGCCAAATGGCCTAAGTGGGTTCTCTCCGAACCGCCGTTTTAATCCAACCTAACCTAATTTTGAATTAATATAGTGATTTTAAAACACTGAAGAATTTATTTGCTTAGAATTTGACTCAAAATATTGTTTGTACACTGAACCAACATCATTATTTATCAATTTATTAATTAAAAGAGGTTTGGAATGATTTTATTATTTAGGACGATGTCCACCACGGCTTCGTTTCCACTCTTTCTCCTTCAATCAGCAACTCGCAGTTTATCATGATATCTTCTTTCAAAAACAATTACTTTCGTCTTGGTAACATTCACTTTCATCCCATTGATTTTAAGAGTATCATGCATAATATTAACCATCGCCTTCTTCTTTTCTTCTTCTTTGGGTACCATCTGTACTAATGGAGGTTAGCGACTACAACAGCAAACTCCTCTCTATCCTCCGCCGTTCTTATTAAGTCCTTAAAGTCCAGACCTGTCCAATATTTTATGTTTCTTTCTGCCTACACTTCCAACCTATATTTTCCCTCTAATTTACCTTTAATTATGAGCTGGGGGTTATAATAATTGGGATTGCGTAATAAGTGGCCCAGGTATGCTGTCTTCCTTCGCTTGATAACTCTATTCGCTCTGCGTAAGACCTCTTCATTCCGCACTCTTGCTGTCCATGATATTTATAGTATGCGTCAATAGACCCACATCTCGAAAGCTTCCAATTTATTTATGCTCGTTAATTTTAAGGTCCATGTCTCTACTCCATGCAGAAAAACTGACTATATTTAACATTTTGCTAACCTTAACCTTAGATTTATGTCGAAATGTGAATCGCAAAGAAGGTCTCGTATTTTTGTAAAGTTGCTTTTGGCTTGTGCAATTCCAAGAATGTATTTCTCTTTCTAGGTTTAATTGGCTGTCTATCCCGCATCCCAAGTATTTATAATGGTCAACTTGTTGTAATATGTTATTATTTATAATGAAGAGTATAGGTACATTCTGTCTCCTCTCTATTACCATTATTTTTGTTTTCTTCTCGTTAATCCGCATTGCAAATTCCAAACATGTCTTATTTAGCTGATCTAGAATAGTTTGTAAGCCGGTATCCGTATCTGCCATTAATACGGTGTCGTCGGCGAACCTAATAGTTTCTATGCGAACGCCATTTACTTTTATACCTTCATTAACTTAGATTAAACAACATGGGTGAGAATACGCATCCCTGTCTTACTCCTTTTTCAATGTTAGAAGTTTCGCAAATTTTGGCCACTTAGTACCGGTATAAGGGTATGATTAATGTTAAGCTCTTGCCATCTAGACCTTTATTTCGTAGGGCATCTATCAATTTTGAATGCTTCACTCGGTCGAAGGCCTTCTCAAAGTAGACAAAACAGATAAAGATGTCTTTTTGTTGGTCGTAACATTTCCGGCATAACACTTGTAGGCTAAACAGCGCTTCTCTTGTCCCCATACCACTCCTAAAACCGAACTGATCATGTCCTATCTCTGCTTCGCATTTTAGTATCCTTAGTATCCTAAGTGCATGACTCATAAGACGGTAAACAAAGTCACTCTTACATGGGTTCCTGGGCATACAGGGATAAACGGCAACGAGGTAGCCGATGAACTAGCAAGATACGGAACCCTGGTGAAACCAAGAAGCCAGTTGGTCGGATTGCCAATTACCGAAGCAAAACATTTATTGAAATTAATCCTTGAACAAGAACATATTGCTCAGTGGAATGCAAATACTGGCTGCAGAACATCAGAACAGCTGATGAAAAGACCTCTCCAGAAGAGGGCTGACGCACTCTGGACGATGTACCGGAGTAGACTAAGCAGCACGCTTGGCCTGCTCACAGGACACATCGCACTAGGGGCGCACCTCGACTACGCAGAGAGGAGGAGGAGAACAGTATACACATTCTGTGTCATTGCCCGATGCTAGCGGGGTACAGGTATCAAACCTGGGGCCGTCTGATTATGGATCCAAGCGATCTAAAAGAGACAGGACCAAACAGAAATCCTAAGGTTTGCCAAAATCAGCGGACTAGAATTCTGATGCCCTGAAGACACAGCGGTAGTCATAGAGGATCAAAATATCTAGGTGACATAGGTGCCGATACCAAAGGCCTACCGCAAGATTGTAATAGTAAGTGCATGGCTCACAAGACTTATCAGTCTAAAGTCTTCGCATCTGTGGTTGTTTTGGTAAGGGTACGAAGATTGACTCCATCCATTCGTCTGGTATTCTTCCTGTCTCGTAAATTTTATTAAATAAGGAGACAAGTAAGTCGAAGTTGTTCCCGTTAATCAGTTTCAAGTTAGTCGATATTCCTTCTAGTCAAGATCAAAACGATCGGTTTTCTTGATATTATTGTCACTCATTGATCGAATCGATCTTTTTTTTCATTCACGACGTCCAAATGATTTCGACGTTTGTTTTTTTTAGTCATTCAGTTGAGAAGAGTGAATTTGCGTAAAAGGCAATTCATTAGTAGTACAAGTGCATAGTGAATTTTAAAGAGAGAAATATTTATAGTTGAATCCCAAAATTGTGAAGAGTGACTCATTTTGTAGAGTGATTTTATAGGCCAAGCAAATGAGACGTTTACCCTGTACCAAAAAGTTGTTTTTAATAGTTGTTGAATACCGAGAAAAAAAAAAGATTCAGTATTAGTTAATAAAAAAGTAAATGGGTTCTAACAAAAACTTTTTAATCTTTCTCAAATTTATAACCTTTTTCTTTTATTTACTATTCAAAGACTATACGTTCAGGTAGTTTTATAAAAATTAAGAAAATTGCTATCTTTATATATTTTTTTTGTATAACTAATTTATTTGTTTATTATTTACTTCCCGAACAGGTCTTATTTTGTTGAAATATTTTCGTTAATTTGACTGGTTCATTTTTAAACTGTTTAAATGTCTTCTAAGCGATGAAGGGTTTGATACAAAATGAAACGTTGTCAGCGTGTATGATTCAACTTGAAGGTACCGGCACGGCTGTAGTTTATATCTTTCTCCAACAAAAGATATTAGACGAGATTAACAATGACGTAAATTAAAGCTACGTTATTGGCAACAACGCCATTGATCAGGCAGTTTCATAGACGTACTGCTAGGGTTTTGTAAAGCAGAGACTGGATTTTTTTGTATTATTATAAGAAGGCGTTTTTACGTATAGTTTCGATTGTATATTTTTACGTGCAGTACTTATCGTCGAGACTCGTAAGTTTTGAAGTTTGTAATAAACATTGTTTCTATTTCTTCGATGATCTTCGATATAATTAGAAGTGTAAATTGCAGAAATTAAGCTTTAATTAAATTTGGTGACAAATAATAATTATAAGTGAGAATAGTAATAGTAAACCGGATATCAAAAGGAAACGTCACAATTTAACACCCGAAGAAAAAACCATGATCAGAAATGTGTTTGAAGGACTTCGAGCCAGAGAAAAAAATATGAATGTTAGTGAGGTAGTTACATTATATAGTATTTTGAAAAAAGTTTCCGAAGTTAGTGTGCATAAAATAATTAAAACAAGGTATGAAACAACCGATATTAATATTTCGAAGGCTGTGACTAGAGGAAGAAAACAAATTAAATTGGACGTTACAACCAAACAGGTCATTCGTCGTGCAGTACATAAATTTTTTATTAAAAAGGAATTACCAACTGTAAAGAAAATTGTTTCCTCTCTTCAATTTAACAAAAATCTCCCAAAAATATCAAGACGTGTTTTGTTATGTACTTTGCGTGAAATGAACTTCAGGTATTTAAAGAGAAAGATAAATAGTACCCAATTGAAAAAGTGGAAATCATTTTATGGCGCACAAAATATTTGAAAGAAATAGCAGAGTTTCAAAGAGAGGGTAAAAAAATATATTATAGAGATGAAACCTGGTTGAATAAAGGACATACCGTGACAAAAATTTGGCAGGATTTAAATGTAAAAAGCAAACATCAAGTTTTTGTAGATGGTTTGTCGACAGGTTTTTTTAGCCCCATCTGGAAAGGTAAAACGCCTCGTTATTACCCATATTGTTAGTGACTCATGATTCGTTGAAAGAGGTTTAAACGAATTTGTCTCTAAAAAAACTGTAGATTATCATGAGGAAATAGATGCAGAACATTATGAAAAATGGTTTTCAGATATTCTCTTAAAAATCGAACCAGGATCTGTTATTGTTATGGATAAAGCCCAATGGAGAAAAGCCCAGATTGCAGATTGGCTTGCTAAAAAAATACGCCGTCGTCTCATTTTCTCCAGCAATTCATAAATAATTATAAACGCTGCACTAGCACTATCTAAATTTTCTATTGCTGCGTTCGTAAAAGCACTGACACACACATGGAGCTAATCCGAATACATGCTCATGCGGCTCGTGCATTTAGAAATTAAAATTGCCCGCATGGATGTCAGGATGTCAACTAAACCCGTTCACTCTGAGCACGAATTTTCTTTGATGGACCTACAAATTGCGGTTCGGTTGCCGCATCACATGTGCTTATTTGGCGCGGTGCGTTCGTCCGTCCACATCTGAATGCTCATTCGGCGCGTCATGCTCATTCGGCTGTTTTGCTCAGATGTGTACGCGCCTAAAGAATCGTTGACGAGTGACATCGAATTACTCCGGAAATTCTTTGGAATGTGCGTGAACGTTTGAAACAAAATCTTTATTATTATATGGAAGCGGGCGGTATTATTTATTTATCGTGTCTGAGCTACATTTATTCGTTACAATAATAAGGATACATTTCTGTGTACGACGTTCGCAGGCGTCGCCAGTCAGGATTGGTTTGTGTGAGTGTCGTATCTCCTTCCAGTGTCTGGCACACTGCACCACCGTGTCATTCACCTTCCACAGGTCCTGGATTGTGCAGGGTGTAGGGATGGGTAGGTCAGGAGGTGTTTAATTGTTTGGATCTCTCCGCATGCGTATCCATATCTTAACAAATATTCCCCGGACTTTCACATTTGACATCTGAAATTGAGGTTTTTCCAGGTTTTCCAGTCCAATTGTGATCCTTCAGGTAGGCTTTCTGTCGGGCTCCAGGTTAGGGTATTGTTATCTGCTAGCCACTGCTTCCACATTGTTTCTTTGGTTGCCGATTTAGAGTCTGTTTGTGGGTTTGTTGACTTTACGAATTTGTTCCTGGATTTAAGTCTGGGGGCAGGGGGCTCGTGTATATATAGGCGGTGTCTTTTATACAGTGACTGCCTACTTCGTTCTGCCATACATAAGGCTTTCCGCCTGATTTATGGGGGCGCTATTCCCGCTGACATGAACGAGAGATCCAAATTTGTTGATTTTAGACAGCCTGTGATGAGCCTACAAGAGTCGTTTAGGGTGGGGTCTAGTTTGTTGGCATGTGTTGATCTGGCCCATACAGGGCACGTGTATTCAGCCGGGGCATAACACATGGCAAGGGATGTTGACCTTAGTACATCTGGGTGGGCTCCCCAATGGAAATTGACAAGCTTGTGGATGACACCATTCCTTGTATTAACTTTTGCTTTAGTCTTTTCTACATGTTTCTTGTGGGATAGAGTTCTATCTAAAGTGACCACTAGGTAGACTGGGTTTCGGCAGTGCTGTAACCAAGGGCGTACCCAGGTAGGGGCAGGGCGGGGGGCAGCTGCCCCCCCCCCTAGAAGATTAAATAAATGTAAATTTTTTTGGCAAATAGAAATTAAAAACGTGTTACCTACTCTGCGCAAAATGAAGTGTTGGAAACAAAATATCTTTTCAGCCAGATTTGTTTTTTTCTATAGTTAAATATTCTACAACATTCGATATAGAGTCTGTATAGTTAGTCGTGTCGGTCGTGTTGGGTCGTTGGGAGAAAACAACATCTAGCGCCATCTAGTTTCGGACGGCAGTAGCAGTACTTTTTCCAGTAAAAAGAAATAGGATCAATTAATACGGTCAATAGCGACATCTTGTATTGAATAGCAATACCACGAAGAACGTTCTAGCATGGACTATTCCGGAAAGAAAAGACAGTGATAGCAAGTATTATAAGACAAGGATGAAAATAGATTCGAGTATTTTCTACATATTTCGGGAGCGAGAATATTTCAATATATAAGCGGAAGCGTGAGGCAGAGCACGTCAATTTAGTTCGAATACAATTCAGTTCGGAGTGTAATACGAGCGAATATTTCATACGCCATAGATAGTGTCTTATAGTTCTGTTGCGGCGACACGAGATTTACGTTTACTGCGCAACAACTGGAAATATTACTCCGTCAAATGAATATCAGGAAATTCTTTGAAAGAGGTGAGTCAAAACAAAACACTTAAGTAGGTACCTAATATGATTATTTGATTTGTTTAAGGGGGGCTTTGACTCTCTTGTAAGTGTATATCTTAAGCATTACTTACAATATTTAAATTTATTAATTACAAGACGTGGTTTTGTTATAATAGCTAAAATAACATTTGTGAATATTTTGTGATTAAAAAGTTAAAAAAAAAACATAAAAGAAAGATCCTTGCAATATTTTGGATTTATTAAAAAGTCCATACCGACAACAAAGTCCCTTTTCTCTAACGTCACAACAAGTGTATTATTTCAAATTACCTAGTTTTGATTATTTGGCGTTCAAACCATATATATTAGAATGTGAAACTTGATCTTTATTTTCGTCCTATGCAACCCGCATAAACACTGTAAGAGTAATTTTGTGTATCCATTTTTTAGGGAGGACACGCGAAAAAAGAAAAAAAGGTCGGGAAAGTAGCAGTGAAAGCGATGAAAATAACAACCATGATAAAACCACTCATGTAATGCTAATATCATTGCATGCTAACATTGGACAAGCGTCAAATTCTCCAGCAGAACCTGTTAATATATATGTTGCCGACTATTCTTCTCCATCGACATCCCAACAAACTTATGACGTCAACTTCGATCCTGAAATTATAGTGGACGATGGCTGTCATAAAAATGATCTGGGTCGTTATGTTGGGTTGGCTTCCCAGCTATCGACGGAAAAGAAGAGGGAGTTGTTACAAAATCCTTGGATCCCACCCAGAAATTACGATTTTGAAAGTGATGCAAGCCATTTAAAAAGAAAATTTAATCATGCTTGGTTGGATCAATATTCACCATGGCTAGTATATTCCAAGCGACTAAAAGGTGCTCTTTGTAAGCATTGTGTTTTGTTCCTTTCGCCCATTAGCACTGTGAGAGGAATTTTGGGATCGTTTATGGTCAGGCCATATATAAAGTTCAAAAATATGCATGAAGACTGCCGAAAGCATGCAACGACCAACCTTTACCAAACGGCGGCAAATGCTGCAAAAAATTTTCTTGAAAATGTTCCTGTAGACATCCAACTGCAAAGTGGACACCAAAAAGCAATCGATGAAAACAGACAAATATTGTCATCAATTATTTCTTGTATAGTATTTTGCGGTACACATGATATGCCTCTTAGGGGCAAACAAGCAGATGAGGGTGTTTTTTTAGATTTATTGAAGTTGAGAATCAATTCAGGGGACGACAAATTAAAGAGTCACCTGGAAAAGTGTCGTCGCAATGCAGTTTACACATCGCCAAAAATACAAAACGAATTAATAAATTTATGTGGCGAAGTTATTAAGGAGAATATAATTAGTGAGGTTCAGAAGACCATGGCTTACGCAGTCTTAGCTGATGAAACAGCAGACGTATCTGGGAAAGAACAGCTGTCAATAGGCATGCGGTTCTACGACGAAAGCAAAACGAAAATCAGAGAAGAATTTGTAGGATTCGTTGAACTAAAAGCACAAAATGCTTCCGCAATTGCCGAAGCAATTGAAAATTTCTTAATTAGTTCTAACCTTTTAACCGAAGATTGCGTAGGGTTTGGATTCGATGGCTTTTCTACAATGGCAGGGAAAGAGGGTGGCGTACAAGCCATTTTGAGAAAAAAATATCCTCGTGCTTTATATTTTCATTGCTCAAGTCACAAACTCAACCTTGTTGTGAATGATGCGAACGCAGTGCCAGAAATTAGAAATACTGTCGCCACTGTAAAGGATGTTATAACGTTTTTCAGGGAATCGACTACACGTCGAAACTACGCTCCAAACCTATCACGATTATGTGAGACGAGATGGTCCGAAAAATATAAATCAATCAGAAAGTTTTCTCAACATTTTTCAGAGCTTGTGAAATCTCTAGAAACGTTATCCGTAGAGGGAAATTATGCCACCAGAAAATCTGCATATCAGTTGCATTCAGCCGTTACAAAACCAGTGTTTATTGTTACTCTACAAACAATAGTCAAATATTCAGCAGTTTTAGAACCAGTAGTTAACGCACTGCAAGCTAAATCGATCGACATGATCTCGGTAAGGGAACACATCAAAAATATCAAGGACATTCTCAGAAATGACCGCGAGTTTCTTGATAGAATAAGTAATGAAATACTTCAAAAAGCACGAGCTGTTGCAATGGATTTGAACATAGAAATTTCGGTTCCACGTCTTGCTCACAAGCAAACACATAGAAGTAATCCGCCATCAGACAATGATAACAAATATTGGCGGCGTTCCCTGATAATACCATACATTTATTCACTCATTTCATCATTGAATATTCGATTCTCCCAAGAAAATACTCCGGCGTTTGCTTTAAGCAGGCTACATCCCTTGTATATGACAAAAACCAGCATTACAGACCTACACAAAAACGCAGAATCATTCCAAGAATTTTATAACCTGGATATCATCGGAGAACTGAACCTTTGGCATAATTTATGGGTGACGAAGGCTTTATCAGATGATCAATTAAGGGACATAGAAGTTGTTGATCTGTTCAACGAAGCCAACATTTTTTACCCTGCTGTCAGAAAGGCATTAATTATTTTAAGCACTATCCCATGCACCACGGCGACCGTAGAACGGTCCTTCAGTACGCTGCGAAGAGTTAAAACGTGGCTTAGAAGCACCATGGGTGAAGAAAGGCTTACGGGTTTATGTCTGATGAGTGTACATCGCAATTATTTAAAAGACAACAGTGAGTTTATTGAAAAGACTGTCATAGACAAATTTTCGGCAAATCCGAGAAGATTACTGTTAAATTAATATATACATACATAATATTATATATTATACATACAATTTTCATGATTTTTTGTTTCAATATACCCGACCGACGATCTTTTCGAAACAGGTATAAGCAGCCCCCTGCCCCCTCCTAGCTGAAATCCTGGGTACGCCCTTGGCTGTAACCAATTAGAGTTCCATTCCACTTGTAATTCCCTTTTCGCTTGCTGGTTGTCGAGGTAGAATAAGCATGTCTGAGTTTTCCCTGGGTTTGGACGAAGCTGGTTTGCCTTATAGTACTTAGACAGTCTGGATAGGGACTCTGTGAGCTTTCTTACAATCTCCTCGATGTGTTAAGATTAGCTACGTCATCGGCGTAGATGAAACGGGCGGTGTCATCAGTTTAAACATTTAATCAATTAAGTAGTAAGTAAGCAACTAAAATAATTGGAATTTTAACATGTAATTTTTTTCAAAGTATTGGGAGGAAATGGAAAATTTAAAGACTATTGTAAACATAATTGTAAGAGCTTTAGAAAGACATCTTATTCGACCCCCAATGCCATTTAAAAATTTTGGGGTAATTCTTACCCTCGCTTGGGGTTGAAAGTGGTGGAGTTAAAAATACCGCAAAAAAAAGATCCTCTTTAATCAAAAATCGACGGGTATACAGAGTGTTTTAAAAAAAGGAGACCCCGTCTTTAGGATCGATAGAAAACTGAAAAATAATTAGGGTTCGTTTAATAAAAAAATTTCGTAACGCCATCCGTATTCAAGATAAAGGGCGTTGAGGAAAAAAAATGTATACACACTTATTACGATTTTGACGAAACTACTGGAAACATTGTAATAAATTTTTTTACGAATATGTTTTTTGAAACTGATACATCCCATGAATTTGTTTTTATATCTGACTCTCATAAAGGGCGCTAGAAACACGATTCGTACCAATTAGTATTGAACATAACTTTTTTAAGGTTTTTAAGGTAACCACAATTATTTTTCAGTTTTCTACCTATCCTAGAGACGAGGTCACCTTTTTTTTGAAACATCATTACTTTATACCAAGATCGGTTATAACTTCATAATTTTCAAATCAAAATATTTCGAAAACAGTACACAGTATCGAGTTTTACCAAGAGTACCTTTTTGGTGTGAAATTGAATGATGCTTTAAGTTTACTTAAAATTTTCATTAATAAAACTAACCCTAAAAAAGTTATGTTCAATACTACCTAGTACGAACCGTGTAACTAGCGCCTTCTACGAGAGTCAGATATAAAAACAAATTCATGGGATGTATTAGCGCCTAAAACATATTCGTATGAAATTTCAAAACAATGTTTCCAGTAGTTTCGGCAAAATCGTAATAAATTTGTATCCCTTTTTTTATTCAACGCCCTTTATCTTGAATACGGATGGCGTTTCGAAAATTTTTTACCAAGCAAACCCCAATTATTTTTTAGTTTACTACCTATCCTAGAGACGGGGTCACCTTTTTTAAAACATCCAGTATGTAATATGTAGAAGCACCTTCCAAAATATATTTTTGTTTTTTTTTATTGTATTTGAAATGAACACTCCGGATCAATAAATCTTTACCTGTTCTTTCGGTCCAACAAATAAGCACTACTTTATTTAAACATCACTTAACAACTGATTCAATTAAACAGGTAAATATCTTTTGTTTTGCACCAAAATTTTACAATAATCCAAGTCATTTTAAATATAAATTACTACCTATGTATGTCGAAAGCACCGAGTGCTATTTATATTCGTAATTCAGTAAAGCTAAAGTTATAATGACAGTAGACACAACACTTAGCACATCGCCTCTTTCATTGTTACATTTAGCAGTTTACTTACCAATACATGTACTAATAGAGAAAATAATTATTGTTTTAACTGTATCTCAACTTGTACACCAATAATAGTCGATAACATGTCGACATTTGGACGGGTTAAACCTTTTATTCTTCTACAGTTACAAGGAACAAGGTAGAGCATTCAAACTGCATAAAATATTCGTACGTTATTTCAATTTTTTTTTATTGCGCTAAATTTCATTATTATTTGCACAGCTGTTTTATTATCACTTTACCTAGCGTTTAAATTTTACAACTAAAAGATTATGTCTATTATTAAAATTAATTTACGACTTACTTGCGCAAATCCTTACGATTTGATTTTCCTAAAGGAAAATTTTGACAATAGAAATGTATAAAGCAGCAGAAGCTGGAACTGTGATCAACGAAAAAAATCGTTTGAAAAAAGGTATGTACTCTTTTTAACCGCAACGGCTCCGTCACAATAGTTACACTTAGACTACCGTGCGGTATGTGATAAAAAAAAATAGTTACATTTAAACTGCCGTCCGGTATGTGGTTAGTGTAGTTGGTTTTGGTTGTTAAAAAAAGATTAAAATTATCAAAATGCAGAAAAAATTTATTACTTATAACAACAAATTATAGTTTAAAAAATCTAAAAAACACGCTTTTAGAGTTAATCAAACTAAAAAGTAAAAAATAATTCTTAAAGTTTACCGAAAATTGCTCTCTGAGTAGGTTACCCTTTTTCTTAATTCTTTCTTTCCTCATTTTCCTAATAAGCTCTAATTTTTCACTGGTTTCATTCCAAAACGCAGAGTTAGTTTAAAAATGTCATACAAAGCACCCAACGTGATTTTTTTGACTTTTTACTAATCGGAGATGAAGCTACATTTCATAAAAATGGTGTTGTTTACAGGCATAACTAACAATTTATACGTTTAGATACCTAATTAATACTTTGCATAGAAAAACGGAAATATCTTAAAAACTAATAACTTTAGGTACAGGAAATGGTTAATTAAAATAGAAGTATGGTAACAGTAGTCTTCGACAGTGATATAACATGCAGGGTGTTTCAAAAAAGGTGACCCCGTCTCTAGGATAGGTAGAAAACTGAAAAATAATTGGGGTTTGCTTAGTAAAAAATGTTCGTAATGCCATCCTTATTCAAGATAAAGGACGTTGAAGAAAAAAAATGTATACACATTTATTACGATTTTGCCGAAACTACTGGAAACATTGTAATACAATTTTATAGGAATATATTTTAGAAACTGATAAGTCCCATGAATTTGTTTTTATATCTGACTCTCATAAAGGGCGCTAGTTACACGGTTCGTACTAAGTAGTATTGAACATAACTTTTTCAAGGTTAGATTTATTAATCAAAATTTTCAGTAAACTTAAACATCATTTAATTTTACACCAAAAAGGTCCTTTTGGTGAAACTCGATACTGTGTACCGTTTTCGGAATATTTTGATTTAAAAATTGTGAAGTAATAACCGATGCTAGTATTAAGTATGTAATGATAAAGTTATTATTATTATTAATTAATAAGCATTATGTAAATTAAAATTTTTTTGTCGCGTAAATAAGACCTCATCGATAAAAGGGATACATGTTAAAAAATTGGGGCGCGTACCCCCGTCCCGCCAACTTGGATTTACATTCAGGGGACACCACTAAATATATTCCAACAATAAAATCCTTTCAGTAGAAAATTGCATTATGGACTTCTATCAAATGCATCAAATGCCTGCGAATTTCTTAAGAAATATTAACATTAAATTAATATTTTTATTTATTGTGATAAAGGAAAACTGTACATTTTCGTAGAAACATTTAGAGTTTAAATTAAAGTAAAATTAGTGAAGTGCTTTGTGTTACAGAGTAAGTGTATTTTAAGAAAAAAATTACTGGATTATCCCGTAGATTGATGTTCCTTGTGTAAATGAAACCAAACGAAAAGGATGTAAAACCACAACACATGGACATTATACAGCCTACTGGTCAGGAGTTCCGGAAACCAGCAGAGGTTCTTTGAATGTGTGAGCCGAAGACTCCTCTGGGTGAGGCTGAAGGTTGGTCTTACTCGTATCTTTTTGCTAGAGGTTTATGCCCTACAAGATGCGCAGTGCAATCAATCTTTAAAAGCCCAAAAAGAGAGACGGGAGTTTTAGAATAGTGTGACAGATATTCTGAATAATTGTAAGTGTAACTGTAATTTGATTTTAATCAATCCACGTAAATATCTTTTAAATTTGACTTTTTAAGAAAATATGTTTTAGACAAAAAGTGTTGGGTTCGGAGGGGACATCTGTTAATGACCTTAAAATTGATTTTAATGGTCACCTTGAAGGTTTTTTCAAGGTTAGCTTGATTTTTTTATATAATGCTTGAAATCTGTTTGGTAGCTGTTTATCTGAATATTTTGGTAGTCGAAACATTGTCAAGGTACCTTCATAAAAAAGCGTTATCAAATTATACAACGACTTTAACAAAGCCGACCTTGAGGTCATTTTTTAGGATCATGTCAAGGTCATAATATTTTTTTTAATTAAAAACTTTGATTTTGACACCAGATTCAAAAAGAGTTAACATTTAACGTTAAATTGTGATAACGACGTTAAGATCAATATCCAAGGTCATTTGAAGATTGAATTTTTGTCGAGAGCAAGGCAAGAATATATAAGACCTGTGTAAGACCGATCATGACATACGCTATCTAAACCAGAGCAGAAAACGCCACAGCGAAGCGACTTCTCAGAACAGCAGAGATGAGAACTTTAAAAAGTATGACAGGCTTCAGTTTAAGAAAATCCATGACATTAGAACGCAGTGCGACATTCAAGATGTGGTGAGATGAGGCCGCAATAGAAGAAGAGAGTGAAGAGACCATGTCGACCATGTCCCGTTATCAAAAATACTTCCTGGAAGACCCCCAATACGATAGCACGAAGGCTAGAGCTCGGCGTCTCAACTACGGTTGTAATCGTTGAAGACAAACAGGATGCAATCCTACAACAATCCGTCCGCTAGCGCTGTCAGGCAATTCATTACTTGTTTTTACCACCAACGTCTGTTGGCAAATTCTGAGAACCCCCTCTTAATTTCGCAGTATTATCCGGCTCTTCTTCTTCTTAGGGTGCCGATCCGTTACGAATGTTGGCGATCATCATAGCGATCCGGACTTTGTCTGCAGCAATCTGGAACAGTTGTGTAAATGTTTTATTGAACCAGGTCCTGAGGTTCTTGAGCCACGATGTCCTGCGTCTTCCTGGTCCTCTTCGTCCAAAGATTTCCTTGTAAGATTGTCTGCATCTTTATTTGTTTCGCATGATATGACCTAGGTATTCTAATTACCCTGTATAGCCACATCTCGAAAGCGTTGAGTTTTTTGACTGTTGTGGTTTCATTAAGCGTCCAGGATTCTGCAACATAAAGGAGAACGGAGAAGACATAGCATCGCAGGAGTCTCACTTTAGTGTCCATGGTGATGTTATGACTTTTAAAGAAGGCGCTCATGCGGTTAAATTTTGCTCTGGCTTTTCCTAAGCGTGCTTTTATTTCCTGTACGTGGCTCCAGTCCTCATTTATAATGGTTCCTAGATAGTTGTAATGATCAACTCTCTTGATAGTCGCTTGGTTTACGAATAGTTGGCTTCCTGTGATGTTCTGTTTGCTGATTATCATAAGTTTGGTCTTATTTACATTGATTTTAAGGCCGTACTGACTACTGTGATGGGTAATTGTGTCCACCAGGGCTTGCAGGTCTTCGAGATTGTCAGCAAAGACGATTGTATCATCGGCGTACCTGATGTTATTCAGTCTGAGTCCGTTTATCAGAATTTGTTCATACCGTCTAGGGCTTCATTGAAGATGCGCTCCGAGTATAGGTTAAAGATAAGAGGTGAAAGTATGCAAACCTTTTGGGTTGCTACGCCGCAATCGGCAGTATCTTTCAAGAAGCCGTCAGGTACGGTCAATAATTCCTTTTACAGCGATCGGAGAAATTGAGCTTTTCTGATTATTATCCACAACATTCGAATTATTTCGGTGTTTGTTATTCTTCCAAGTCATCTAGGTTTTCTTCTTGATCTCAGCGTCTCCCTCGGAGGTTGCTGATCAACATGGCGATTCTAACTTTAGAGATGGCTGCGCGAAATAGTTCAACCGAGAAGAGGCCAAACCAGTCACGTAGATTACGTAACCAGGAAATTCTACGTCGTCCGATACTTCTGCGTCCCAAGATCTTTCCTTGCATGATAAGTTGGAGAATTTCGTATTTTCCAAGAAATTCTAGTTTCCTTTTTTGAATAGTAAATAAGATCTCCACTTCTTTTCCCATTCTATCGAGGACGCATTGATTCGTAATGCGATCCATCCAGGATATTTTCAGCATGCGCCTGTACACCCACAACTCAAACGATTCCAATCTCTTTGATGTTTCTTTATTTAGTGTCCTTCAAGGCCATACAGTAGCACTGGGAAGACGTAACACCGCACCATTCTTATTTTCAAGATTAATGAGAGATTCTGGGCTATCAGCAACTTTTTCATTTTTATGAAAGTCGTCCTGGCTTGCTCAATTCTTGATAAAATTTCATCCTTGTGTGTTATATTTTCATTTATCGTAGTACCTAGGTATTTAAACTGATGAACTAGCTCAACCATCTTGTTCTCTATAGTTAGTTGACCTCTATTGCTGTTTCTTTTGAATACTATTAATTTTTTTGTTTTATTGATGTTTATGCTGAGTCCATAATCCTTACTTACCAGTATCACTTTATCTACCAGTCTCTGTAGATCTTCCAGGCAGCTTGCTATCAAGACGGTGTCGTCAGCGTACCTAATGTTATTGATAGTTCTACCATTGATTACTATGCCCGCTGACTCCCCCTCCAATGCTTCTCGAAATATAGATTCTGAATAGATATTAAACAGCATTGGAGAAAGAACACACCCCTGTCTGACTCCCTTCTGTATGTTGATTTCTTCCGTAAAGACACTGTCACACTCAACTCTAGTAGTTTGTCCCCAGTAGAGATTGGATATTATTCGTATATCATGATAATCGATGTTGAGTTTTTGGAGTATATCTAGAAGCTTTTCATGCTTAACATTGTCAAACGCCTTGCTATAATCTATGAAACACATGTAGAGATATTGATTTACATCCAAGCATCTCTGGGATAAGATATTAAGAGCAAAAATGGCCTCCCTGGTGCCCATCCCGTTACGGAATCCAAACTGTGTATCTGATGTTTCAGCCTCGCATTTATTATATATTCTAGTGTGTATATTTTTCAGAAAGATTTTTAAAACTTGACTCATGAGACTTATGAGTCTGTAGTCATCACACTTTGACGCTCGAGATTTTTTCGGGATAGGAACAAAGGTGGAAAGAAGCCATTCTTGTGGAATGAGTCCTGTTCTATATATGCTGTTAAACAGATCCACAATGACAGATATTGAACGTTTATCCATCAGTTTTAAGACTTCACAGTACACTTCATCTGTTCCTGCTACTTTACCAGATTTTGCGGTTTTTATAGCATGCTCTACTTCATCCCGCGTTATTTCGGGTGCATTTTCCGATACAATTATGTTCTGTATATCTGTTCTTTGATCACTAAATAATTGAGTTATGTATCGGTGCCATAATTCTAGCTTAGCATCGGAGTCAATAATTGCTCTGCCTTCTTCGTCTTTTAGTGTACTTGTTGTTCGTTTTTTCGCAACATCCGTGATTTCTTTTATCTTTTAATGCACATTGAAACTGTCGTACTTCTGCTCTAATTCCTCAATTTCTTTGCACCTTTTAACCATCCAGTTCTTTTTCGCTAGTCTTATATTGCTTTTAATTGTGTTCTGTATCTCCTTGTACTTGATGTTATCCTTGATTTTGTACTTCCTCCTTTCTTCCATCAATGCCAAAATTTCCTCCGTCATCCATCTCTGCCTAGTTTCTTTTTTGTTCTTTCCAATGCTTTCTTGTTGTGTTGTTATTATTGTTTCTTTAATTTTTGTCCACTTTGTTTCTTCGTCTATATTAGCAACATGTTCTTCTTGCAATTTATGGAATTTTCTATTTATGTTGCTAGTAACGGCATTTCGGACTTCTGGTAGTTGTAGTCTTCTAATATCCAAACAATTGTTATGTGTTTGTCTCTGCCTCTTCTTTAACTTAATATACATATCCATTACTACAGGGTTGTGGTCACTATTGATGTCTGCTCCCGGGTATGTTTTTACTGATTTTATGCTGTTTCGGAATCTCTTGTTAACGAGAATGTAATCAATCTGGTTTCTGATTATTCGATCTTTGTTGTCGCCCGGTGCTCTCCACATATATAGCCTTCAGTTCTGAAGTTTAAACAAGGTATTGCTAACCGCCAACTCCTCTTCAATACAGAACTGCAACATTCGGTCTCCTCGTTCATTCCTTTCGCCTAGCCCAAATTTGCCCACATAATCTTCGTAGTTTCCTTCTCCAATTTTGGCACTGTAGTATCCCATTACAATGGTTACCTCTCGTTTTTTTGTTAGTTAGGAAGGGTGAATTTACGTAAAGGGAAAATCATTGGTGGTACAAGTGCAAAGTGTATTTTAAAGACAGAAATATTCATTATACCAGTAAAGGATTTACAACAGCCGATCAGTACATGCTCAAAGAAAGCGGCAGTTAGACAGGAATAGCGACGGATAGTAAAGCGAGTTACCAATCCTGAGCCGACGATCACGACCACTCTGTCAATACTATAGCGACTAATAAAATGAGTATTGTTTTGGAGCGGAATCAGCATCGAAGGTAGGACCGATCTCGTTTTGCTGTAAACATTTTAAAATGTAAATAGAAACATTGATAAAATACTTTAACCAATTGTGCTTTCATATGCCGCAGTTAATGGAGAAAATTTCGTATTGATGCATGATAATGCATGATCACATGTTGCGGCAACAGTATCCAGCTTTCTTGATGATAATATTATTGAAGTATAGCTTTTACCTATACGCAATCACCGGATTAAAGTCCAAAAGAGCGTGCTTCAACAAAGAAGTAGGAGAAGTGGCAGTAATTTTTAAAACCGCCAACAATTATTAGAGGTTTTATAGAGCATTGATAGATATATCCCATCAAGTAATAAATAACTTTATTCTATCTATGCAAAGAGGATGTAAAGTTGTTGTAAATAATCGAGGACTCACCACTTACCAATTTATTTTATTTTGGAAAAAAACTTAATTTAAATTTATAGCTCATTTTACCAATATACGACGGTATTGGATTAGTCACCAAGATAACATTCGTAAATTCCCTAACCTAACCCAACCCGAAATTTTTTTGTTTATTATTATGCTTTTGCTGAGGGGTTTTATTTTTATTTTTTGCTTTATTGTAAACAGAAATCGTTGATGTAGCTCTCGATGAGTTTATTGGTTAGAAATAGGCACATATTTAAATATGTTAAAAGGCAATGCAACAAAAATAAATTATCGGTACAAATTTAATAAATATGTTTAATCATGTAGTACTTACGGTATTATCAAGTATCAGATTTATATTTATCATAATCGGAATCACTGTCGTCGCTATCCTTATTCGGATTGTAAATGATAACAGGATTAATTGCTTCGATGCGGTTTTCACGAACCAACCATTCTTCTATTAAATTTTCACATTTTATGACACATTTTCCCAAATAACAGGAGTGCCAGGTTTCCAAAACAGCCTTATCACTGTAACAAACACTTTTAAGAAGTTTGGTGAATCCCGTGCAATAGCCTTGGATATATCAAAAGCCTTTGACCGCGTTTGGCACCAGGCATTGTTAAGTAAATTATCTGCCTACGGTCTCCCAACTAAACTGCGCCAATGCGTTTAAAACCAATGCCGGGGTCCCCCAGGGTTCCATCCTGTCCCCCACCTTATTTCTTTTACACATCAACGACCACTTGAAAACCACCACGAACCCCATTTACAGTTTCGCACACGATAGCACACTTGTCTCAACTTTCACATCCTATCGATCACTTTCGGTGAATGATACAAATAGACTCAGACAGTAACAGGTTGATTCCATCAATAGAGATCTTAAAGCAATCGTCGAGTGGGGAACCAACAATCTTGTTCAGTTTAACGCCCAGAAAACACACAGTGCCACGTTTTCCAAGAAAGTGAATTCCTCAAATCATTCCATCACAATGTCCGGAAATACCCTTGAACCAAGTCCCTCCATCTCGATTTTGGGAGTCACGGTATCCAATAATATGTCTTGGCATGACCATTGCTCGCACATTTGGGGTTCAGCACCAAGGCATTCTCTTCGTCTTCTAGATTCCATTCAGAAAAGAGCCATTCGGTTGATAAACAGCTCAACTCTCACAGATACCCTTCACCGTCTAGAACATAGAAGAAGAGTTGCAGACCAGTCATTACTCTACAGATATTTCCATGGCAGATGCTTCAGAGAAATAAAAACCACCACCATTGGCCACATTTGACCGAAGAACTCGGCACGCTGATCAGTCTTACCTATTTACTCTCAAGATTGACACTACAAGGACCAATCTTTATCAAGAATCCTTTTTTTACAGGGCTGCTACGGAATGGAACAAGCTTTCAAAATCAGTTTTTCCAGAGAACTATGACCTGCAACTTTTCAAAAAGAGGGTCCACAATAATTTCCTTTCTATAATCCCTTCCCCTTCTAATAGTCGGAGTGCGGGCCGTCCGCTGCCCATGTAACGATGGTAATAGTTTTCTTTTAACCATTTCCCAAACTTCTCCGTATCCATATTGTCATGATAATCGGCCGATTTTTATTTTGACGAAAATAAAAGATCCGCCCCATTAAGAAAACCATGCTCTCCACCTGCATGCACAATAATGTGTCTTTTTCCTTCACCGTCGGTGTGTTTTATCGCCAAATTCTTTTTGTTCCACCTTTACCAAAAATCCAAATTTCGTCCAGATAAACAAATAAAGAGCATTCTTGTTTACAGTAAGTATAATTTCTTAAAAATTCAATTTTTTTGTGCACGACTCTAGCTTTTTCACACAAAGCCTTTCGGTTGTCCTCATTTTTAAACTTAAACCCTGTATGTTTCAAAATTCTCCAAAGACTAGTTCTAGAAATTTCAAATACATCTTTTTCCTTTACTTTTTCCAATATTAAATCTAAAGAGACATGTTCTTTTTTTCACGCATTTTATGCACAATGTCACGAATTTCAAACTTGTAAGCTTAGGGAAAGTCAACAGTCAACAGTCTTTGGATGTCGGCGAGGTTTATATTTTTAATTTTTTTGTTAACTATTTCAACCTTTACAACTTTTAAATACTGAGGTTAATTTTGTTTCTCCAATACTCATCGCATTACACACACGCTTACGTATAGATAAAACTCGTAGCAACGGACCTCCATTGTTTCTTTTCCGTTGTAAAACAAGCGTGTACATTCAATAGTAATGCATCCACATCTAAAACACGTCGCTGAAATTTCGCAGTCTATTAGGTATACATACACTACTTGAAATTTTAATCGGTACTATACGATTTAAATTTAGTTACCCACTACAATAATAACCCAGGATTATTAATTACTTTTCTAGAAATCTAACAAAAATGAATCAACAAATCAATTTAAAGCTTAATAGTAATAATAATTTGTTTAAATTACTTACCTACCTCTCTTATGTACAATAAATAGTCATTAGGAACAGATTTTGTTGCAAAATTAACCGTGCTAAAAAATAAAAATATTGACCCTTAATTTCCAAACAAGAAGTCCCTTATAAAATAAAATTCACTACCTATGAAATTTGTTTAAAAATATTAGGGAAATTTACTTTCGTAAGCTGTTTAAAAAGAAAAAAAACTCCACACTAACAAAATTTCTTAGAACTTTTTGAATTAATGTATCCTTTACGTTAAATCTTATTTCCCTTGTGTTATCACTTTTTTAATACTTAATAGCACTTATCATTTTCAATTCAATGTCTGCTGTTATTCTTTCATCAAAAAAAGATAAACTAATCAAATGTTCTGACAACTCAACTCAACTTTAAGAATACAAAATGGTTTTTTGTTAATTATGTGTTAATTCAATGTTAATAAAAATATTTTTTCCCATGTTAATTAAATGAGAAACTAAAATAAGAATAGTGACCCCTTAGAGTTGAGATATAGGGCCCACTTTTGGTGAGGATTTTTTTTATGTCAAATAGATACTTTTAAAAGGGTCAAAGTTTAAAACACCCTAATGCTATTAGTTTAATATTAGGTGATTGTTAAGATTTTCTATATTTTTGTTAATTTTTGAAAAAAATATAAAATGTGTTTTGAACAAACTTAAATATAAAATCCTTAGGATTTAACCCAATTCACTTAAATAAAATGTGTCTCCTGTCTAAGTTACAGGATGTTTTATTTAATAATTGTAGAATAATTTTTTTCCATTACTTTTAAACTGTTTGACTAACCTTTATCATATTTGGCAGACACTGCAAACCTTAGTAAATTATGGTAAATAAACGTTTCTGGCTACTACCAGAGGCGTTCGACCAAGGCAAGTCAGAGCTTGACCCTTACTAAAATTTACGCCACTGGCGGAAATGTCATTTTAGCACAATTTTTTATTTTCCAATACTTTCTGTGTAAACATATACTCTCCTTTCGTAACGATAAAGTCATTATTTTTCGATATATTTAAAGATAAACATAACGTTACACAACTTTCATGTGTATTTATCATGGCGGAGTTTTTAGGTCAAAGATTTGCATCTATTACGCAAATGAAACTTTTAAGTGTATAAGAAGATTAACAAACAATTTTACTGATACATAATTATCAAAAAGTCTTTTTCACATTTTTGCTTCAATAAATAATATGAACAAAATTTAAAAATACTGAATGAAAAGTTTAAAGGGAGCCAACTTTAAACAACGATTAAATAACAATGGAAAGCTGGTATCATATTATTTATTATAGCAAAAATGTGAAAAAACTTTTTAATAATTAGGTACGAATTAGTAAAATTATTTGTGAATATTCTTATTAAACCTAAAAAATCAACTATAAAGTTTCATTTGCGTAATAAATGCAAACCTATGCCCTAAAAACACAGCCATGATAAATACCTACACAAAAAATTAAGCAACGTTATGTTTAACTTTAAATATCTCGAAAAATAATAATATTATCGTTACGAAAGTGGAGTATTTTCTTTACACAGAAATTATTATAAAATAGAAAAATTGTGCTAAAATGACAACTCCGACAATGGCGTAGAATTTAGGAAGGGTCAAGCTCTGACTCTGACGTTTATTTACCATATTTACCATAATTTTGTAGTGTCTACCCTTTCTGCCAAATATGATAAAGATTAGTCAAACAGTTTAAAAGTAATGGGAAAAAATCATACAAAGCTCTCGGCACCCGAACAGTTAAACAAAATAATAACACTAGAACCCCATGGTTTTGTCCAGAAATTAAGTAAAAATGCAAAGAAAAAAATGGGATAAGAAAATGCCTTCAAATTACCGAGGCATAAATCTCTTAAGCACTGCACTGAAACTAGCAATAAAAGTTATAGCAAACAAAATTTATAACCTAACACTCTTAGCAGATGAACCGCAAGGATTCAGATCGGGCAGATCATGCACAGATGCGGTTTTTGTCTTAAGACAGATAACGGAAAAGTCAATTGAATACAACAGACCAGCATACATGTGCTTTATTGATTTGGAAAAAACGTTTAATCGTGTGCGATTAAGAGACGTTATACACCTTCTTTACAACAGGAAAATCCCACATAATCTCATCAAAACCATAAAAAAAATATACAAAGCAAATCAGATTCAAGCAAAAATAAATGGGACCACGACCGAACCAATAGCTGTGGGCCAAGGTATTCGACAAGGGGATTCCTTGAGCCCTCTGCTCTTTAACATCATTATGGACGAAGTAATAAGCAAAGTACGTTTACTGAAAGGATACAGAATGGATGACCGTGAAATTACTGTTATATGCTATTCCGATGACGCAGTACTAGTTGCTGAAAATGAAGACGATCTGCAGCGACTACATCGATTTAACTGCACTGCCAAATCACTTAATATGGTAATATCGGCCCAGAAAACTAAATGCATGACGACATCAAAAACGCTATTAAGGTGCAAACTGGAAGTTGAAGGCAAAGTTATCCAACAGAAAATGAAATATAAGTATCTGGGCATAGAAATCTCATGCTATGGTGATGTTGAGACGGAGGTGAGAGAACAGACAACGAAGGCAATAAGAATAGCAGGATTCCTAAATGACACAATATGGCGAAATAAAAACATTAAAATAGAAACCAAATCAAGAATTTACAAGGCAATAGTAAGACCAACTATGACATACACGGCAAAACTCGACCAGACACAGCGAGAACTTATCAACTTCTAGAGACAACCGAAATGAGAGTACTTCGTAGAATAACTGGAAAGACGATCTTGGACAGACAAAGAAGCGAGAATATAAGAAGGACATGCAAGGTAGAAAGCATCAATGAGTGGGTTTTCGGCAAAAAGAGGGAGTGGAATGAACACATCAGTAGAATGGACAACGTAAGAATAGTCAGAACAGCACGCGACAAATCACCAATGGGTCGCAAGAGTTTAGGACGCCCCCGAAAACGATGGATCGACAACTTAGCAGTACAATAGGCAGAGGAACGATGAAAAGAAACAGGTGATCCGCCTAGATTAAAGAAGGAAAAAGAAGAAGAAGGGAAAAGATCATTTTACAAATATCAAATAAAACACCCTGTAACTCAGACAGGAAACACATTTTATTTAAGTGAATTGGGTTACATCTTATTATTTTGAAGCCAAGATTCTTTAGTTTAATTATTTACCATTATTAATAATATAATTCTTTTGTTCATGTATTTGTCAATTAACTCCTAAACGGTTGGAACAATTTTGATGAAATTGTGTGTGTGTGTGTGTGTGCGTGTGCATGTATGCGTGTGCTGTGTGTGTGTATTTAATTTATTTATTTTTTTTGTTGCAAATTTTTGGATGATTTACATTGGATCTGGCAGGCAGCACTGTTATTGTATTATCAAAATTTTTGATTTATTCCCATTCAGCACAGCTGATAGTAGTGTCGAACCCATAGTCTTTGTGGACGCTGAGTTTAATAGTGACATTCCCAATTATGTTAGCACTCATACAAAAGGAGTGATAAAGGAATAAAATATAAAAACCATTGAAAACGCCGATATTAGTATCGAATTTATAATTTTCTGAGTCGCTGAGTTTGATAGTGATATTCTAAATTTTATAGCACCCCCACAAAAGGTGTGGGAAGAGGGTGAAATATAAAACTATTAAAAACGGCTGATATTAGTGTCGAATTCATTCGCTGAGTTTGATGGTGATATTCCCAAAGCGACAAGCCAACGTTCGGGCTGGACAAGGTCAGCCGTTCCGCTAGTTTATAAATAAATAATTAATTACCCTGTGTTAAAGGTAAAGAGTAATATTAAGTATTGAGTTAAATATTTATAATATTTTGTGCTAAGAATTTTTCAAGTGAACAATTCTTTCTGAAACATCCTGTATTGTGATGTTTCATACAAATAAGATACAGATAAGTTTATACTACAATAAAAAGTATTTAGTAAAAACCTAAAAACTTTCATTTTAAAAATATAAATGATGAATAAAGTTTCTTACCGTTTAATATCGAAGTTTTAGAATTTTCTGCCACACTAGCTTTTCGTCTGTCGTTAAGTAAATTCAAGGCAAAGTCATGCTGTCACAAGGAAATTTAGTAATATGTAATATTTATGACAATGAAATACTCGTTTTGCTTTTTATCTTTTTATTTTTATGGTCGCATTATTAAACATGCGACACCAAAATTTTTTTTTCTTTTATTTTGGGAATATGAATAATTAAAAGAATTAATAAACAGAATGGTCGAGTATCTTAAATTTGTTTTTAACCAATAGAAGTATTTCCAAGTAGAATAAATAAATTTCTTTTAATAAAAAATCAATAAATATATTTAAATTAAAACTACTTAACTAAATGAAATTGTTTTCTATTATATCGCCTTATTTTGTTGCCTACCCACCTATCATGCTTAATTTGGTTCGCAATCTGAAGATGTACGAAGATAGTTCACGAAATGTGGTCCCTAACATAGAAGCGAACACGTGAAAATAATGATACTAATTTATTTTTCAACATAGTAACCTGCAACGTGGTACACTTGGTATATCGGTGTTGAAGTGTTTCAAACCATTTTGAAAAATATCAGTGGTCTGGGTGCGACCCGAGAGGTACACACGACTAACTTCCCAGTGGAAAGAATATAAAAATACCATATGTTTTGTTGTTATAAATATTATTATATAGTGAGAAGATTCAACTACCTTTTTAAAGAAGCACGAACACAAGCCATAAAAGCAACAAGAGTCAGCGGGTACCTGAGAGATATCATATGGCAAAATAAAATGATGAGTATAAAAAGCAAGCTGAGGATTTACAAAACATGTGTAAGACCTATTTTAACGTACGCCACATAAACCAGAGCTGAAACATCAACAACGAAAAGAATAATGAGAACGAACGAAATGAAAATACTAAGAACCATCAAGGGGGTTACCCTCAGGGATAGAATAAGAAGCCAGGATATCAGAGAAGAACTAGAAATACATGAAGTGGTAAGATGGGCTAGAACACGCAAGAGGTGCAGGAAAGACCATGTGGAAAGGATGCCAGATGAAAGGTGGGCAAATTGGGCCATGTCGCAAAAACCAAACTCGCGAAGACTGGTAGGCAGACTAACCAAGAGATGGTACAAAAGCTGGAGCTCAGTGTCACAGAAACAGCTCCGAAGGAGGCTAAACGCAACAAACTAAACAGGACCTGGCCCTATTATAAGAATAAGAAGCAGAAAATTATTACAAAAAACGATTTCAAATTGTTTATAACAAATTATAATTGTCATTAACAATATTCTGTTTAGTTAACCGTGTTCTTTTAAACTTTTTCTTATCATTTCATAAGCGGGAGCTATTTTCAATTGTTTATAACAATTGAAAATCTATTTTTAATTATTATAATCAATAATCATTTGTTAGTAACAATATTCAATTATTATAAACAATGCTTGATTATTACTAACAATGATTTTGTTATAGTTTAAAATTCTCCAATTCCTATTTTTCTTTTCTAAAACTATCACTTTTTATGAAGTATTGTCATCATATTTTCATACAAAAATTCCTAACATGCAATAATCATAATATTTAAAAAAATTTAAAATTCTGTATTAAAAATAGTACAATTTATAAATTGCAAAATCCAGGTAGTTACCATTTTTTTTTAGTTTTTAGATTCTCTATAAAAAACAGCTTGACCGATTTTGCTGTAAATCCAATCAGTTCTAATTTGAGTAATTATGCGTCGAATGCAATTGATCCCACGTCGATATCTTTTTTGTTCTCGAGATATTCGAGACGAAAAATATTTCTGAAAGTTTACCATTTTTTCCAAATTTTTTATTCCCCATAAAAAATATTTTGACCGATTTTTTTGAAAATCTAATCGGTTCTTATTTGCATAATTATGCGTCGAATGCAATTGGTCCCACGTCGATATCATTTTTTGTTCTTCAGATAATCGAGACGAAAAATAACTCCGAACGCACACATACGAATATACAAACATACGCACATACGTACATACACACACAGACGCCCACTGAAACTCTGGGGACCTTGCAATGTGAGAATTCGCAAAATTAGACCCATTACTATAACTTCCACTGAGAAGTTAACAAGAAAGAACAAAAACTACTGTGACAGAGGAAAACGAAATTTATGTACTTGTGGCAGTTAACGAAAATCCACATACAAGTATTCTGAAGATCAGTTGGGTAGAAAGAGTCACAAACGAAAAGGTATTGCAACGCTTAAATAAAAGTTACGAAGTCGTGAACCCAGTTAAACGACGTGAATTGGAATACTTCGGTCATATAATGCTTCACTCAGAAAAGTACAACATACTACACCTTGTTATAAGAGGCAAAATCATGGGAAAAAGAAGTGTGAGCCGTACTACTTCCTGGCTTAAAAATCTACGCCAGTGGTTTGGAAAAACTACCAGTGAATTATTCCGCGCAGCTGTAAATAAGACTATGATTGTTAATATGCTGTGCAATATGAGAGCCTACGATCGACAAGCGATCACGGCACCTTAAGAAGAAAAAAAATGTAGTGTGACCATATTTTTTGAGGAGCATGTAAATGGAGAGATGTATTTAGATTTTTTAGTAAATCAGTTACCCATATTATGCCCTCACTGAGTTAGTGACGGTAAACAAAGTCATGGGTTTCTGGGCACACAGGGATAAACGGCAACGAGGTGGCCACCCAGATCACCTGAATTCAATAAAATGAACTCATTTCTTTGGGGTTATGTTAAGAACGAAGTGTATAAAACACCTACAGCAATAAAGTGTGTAATGAAAGAAAGAATACGAAAAGCATTTCGAAATGTTACTGTACAAATGTTGCAGACACGCATCGATGTTTTGGGTGGTCATTTTGATTACCTTAATGATTATTGAGACCTACTTTATTTTAGAAATGGTGTTGTTTTTTAATTTTCTGTGTATTGTTTCTAATTTCTCCCAGAGTGTAATTTTTTTAAACCTTATTTCTTATCATTTTAGTTACCAAACAGTAATTATTAATATTTTTTTGGAAAATCACTCATGGCCAACTAATAATTGGTACGTTTACATAATTAATACTTTGCATAGATAATCCGTACGCAAAAAACGTAAAAAATACCGACTTCAAAGACTTACATGGTTTTCCCATGGATGCCATTGTCAGAACTGAACCAAATTAAAATGGGACTACACGTAAAGCGTCAGCTTTCAAATAAAAAAAGAAATAATTTAAATCGGTTTACCCAGTCGAAAGTTCTGAGGTAACAAACATAAAAAAAATCCAGTTGAATTGAGAATCTCCTCTTTTTTTTGAAGTCGGTTAAAAAATGGAAATATCTTAAAAACTAATAACTATAAGTATAGGGAATGGTTAATTAAAATAGAAGTATAGTAACAGTAGTCTTCGACAGTGATATAAGATACAGGGTAATTCGTTTGAAATTACTTAGAAAATAATGTACTTCAGTTTTGTCTTACCCTGTATTCGATTAAATAAATATTCGCAAATTCGTTTGTGTTTATAAACTTTGACAATCATTAAAAAAACTTTGGCTTTAATAGATTTTTATTCTTATACTACTTTTTAATTATACAGTGCGTCCAACTTGTTAAGATTACCACGTAGAATTGGTTATAACTTTTTAAATACCCTGTATAACATACTATAACCTCATATTGTTGTAATAAGTAGGTAAAGCGAATTTTAATAAAAAGATAAAATAGAAGGTGTTTTATTTAAAAAAACATAACTTTGATCTGGCACCGCGTTATGAAACACCCTGTAACGTTGTAACGAAATTTGAAATGTGAAGTTTAAAGCTGCCTACAATTTTTATACACAATTTATTTTGGTAGCAGAGCTACTGAGCTTTATTTCGTCACGAGTAAAATTCATATTTGCTAGTTTAGAGTGTAACACATCAATGGATTAACAAACAGTAATAGTGAATTATCAGTTTCTGACAAATCAATTATGGCTAACAATTAATAAGTTTAGATACCTAATTAATAATTTGCATAAATAATGGAAATATCTTAAAAACTAATACCTTTAGGTACAGAAATGGTTAATAAAAATAGAAGTATGGTAACAGTAGTCTTCGAGAGTGATATAAAATACTGGGTGATTCATTCAAAATCACTAAGAAAATAATGAACTCAAGTTTCGACTTACACTGTATTTGATTACAATAGATTATTATGCTTATTCTCCTTTTTAATTATACAGGGCGTCGAACTTGTTAAGATTTCCACATAGAATTGGTTATAACTTTTTAAATACCCTGTTTTTTAATTTTGAGGTAAAATAAATTGTGTTTCATTTAAAAAAACATAACTTTGATCTGGCAACGCGTTATGGAGCACCCTGTAACGTTGTTACTAAATTTGAAATGTAAAGTTGAAAGCTGCCTACAATTTTTATACACCATTTTTTTTATATTTCTTATGATAACAGAGCCACTGAGCTATCACACCAATTAATCACCCTATATTCTCCTGACAATATAAAATACAATCATCAGTTAATAATTTAAAAAATTATTTTAGTTTTGAAACATTGAAGGAAAACTTGACCACCGTAATGAGAGTTTACCTATTTACATCGTTTAATAATCCTCACTCATGTTTTGGTATTACGTGAGACACATTCGTTTATTAAAACACAAAATATAAGTTTCACAATATTATCATCTGAATTTCGCACAAATAAGCTGTTATCTAAACAAAACGTTTTAAATATGTACAAATACAAAAAAAAACGCTTGAACTTTACCGATAAACGTTCTAAATAGCTACAAATACGTAAGAACGCTGCCGATAATCGACTAATTATTACGTTTTATTACCACAAACTAAAAAGAAAATTCAACTCACCACTTCAAAGGGTCGCTAGACCTTTCAGACATAATACCGACTGTCTGTCACATCTTCACATTTGGAAAATCTATATTTCCACACGGGAAAATGCGCGCTTGCGCACGTACGAACCGTGAAAACTTTCGTCGAAATGAATCGTTATTGGAACAGCAACTGAAAATGTACGAACACTGAAATAAAAAATAAAGTTTGATGGTTCGCATTGAAAATAGTTTTCGAGGTGTTACAAATACTCATTAATATCCATTGTATGCCCTTTTCAATTAATTTCATTTTATAAATCAAGCGCAGTATTTAAATTTGATGGACACTGGTAATGATAAATATTTAACACTGATGTTGCACATTGCTTGTACATACATACATATAGTCACGCCTTTTTCCCGTAGGGGTAGGCAGAGATCACTTCCTTTCACTTCCGCTACGGTTCTTACACACATATTTCGCTTCCTCAACTTTCATCAGTGCTCTCATACATGCTCGTCGGTTGTTGGTACTCTTGACCTGGCCTTTCTTCAAAACAATGTTGATCTGATCGAGATATGTTTGCCGAGGTCGACCTCTACCGACTTCCGTCCATTCACACTCGCCTTATAAATTTGTAGGCAATAATAGATGTAATCAATTTTCAAATTCATCTCGAACACTTTGCAAAGTTTCGCTAGTCTTCTTCTCTAGGTGCTGTCTCCGCTTCGAAGGTTGGCAATCATGAAAGCAATTCTTATTTTTGAAACCGCAGCTCTAAATAGTTCATTATTACTGCATCCAAACCAATCCCTAAGGTTCTTCAGCCATGAATTTCGACTTCTTCCTATAGAATCTCATCTCTCTCATCTCTCCTATATCATCTCATCAGTCGTATTTTTAAATCAAGGTTTAAATCTCTGCAGCAGAAAAGACTCTTCATTTTTGTAAAGGTGCTTCTCGCCTGTTCTATTCTGACTCGTATTTCTTGGGAACTGTCATTGTTCTCATTAATAATCGTGCCTAGGTATTTGTATTGTCTTACTCTTTTAATAGGCTGGTTCCTCACATATATCTTACGATTGTATTGAGTTGTTTTTGTTATCAGCATATATTTTGTTTTGCTTATGTTTAGTGATAGTCCATATTCTTCGCTTACTGTGACCATTCTGTTAATTAGCGTGTGTTCCAGCTAAAATAAATTTATCGTCAGCGTACCTTAGTTTATTTATTTTCATGCTGCTAATTTTAATGCCCATGTCCTGATCATCAAGTGCCCTATTTACTATGTCCTCCGAGTACAGATTAAAGAGGATTGGTGATAGTATACACCCCTGACAAACACCTCTTTGTATTTCTATTTCCTCTGATGTCATGTCTTCTATTCGTACTACTGCTTTTTGGCCATAGTATAGGTTTGAGATTATTTTTATGTCTCTGATATCTATCCTTCTCTTGACCAATATTTCTATGAGTTGGTCATGTCTAACTTTATCAAATGCTTTATTGTAGTCTATAAAGCAGGCGTATATGTCTTGGTTTATGTCTAGGCATCTTTGTGATAGGACATTTAGTGCAAATAGTGCTTTCCTTGTTCCTAGGCCTTTATGGAATCCAAATTGAGTATCGCCGATATCTACATCCAGTTTCCTGAATATTCTATTATGAACCACCTTTAACAGGACTTTCAATGTGTGAACCATCAGGCTTATTGTGCGGTAGTCAGAGCAATGCCTGGCATTTGTTTTTTTGGAAGGGTTATGAAAGTTGATAGCAACCACTCATTTTGTATTATTCCTGTTCTATATATGGTATTGATTACTTCTACCAAAACATGAATCCGGTCTGTCTCTATCAGTTTAAGAATTTCCGCTGGCAGTCTCTTATCTTTGAATAGCTGTGTAATGTAGTTCTTTCATATTTCTAGCCTTTGTTATATTTCTGTGACTAACTCGTCTATAGTTATTCTAAGCTTTAGTTCTTCAATGTCTTCGGGGGGAGGTTTTTTTTTATATTTTCATATTTTTTTTTTTAATTTCCTACTAATCTAAAATTTTAATTTTAATGATACAATATGTTTATAAACCAATTCAAAATATTTAGCATTTTTTTTATCTAAAAGTTCAGCTAAATTATAAGGTTTAGCAATATCTAAAATTTGATAAATTAAATTATTAAATAATTCAACTCTTGAATTTATTAACTGACATCCTAGAATGACATGTTCTGTTGTTCCTATTTCTCCACACTCACAATGTGGATCAGTTTTTAAAATTTTATAAAAATGTGCTGGAAATAAAGCGTGGTTAAATCTTAATCTGCATATTGTGGATAACATTTGTTTATTTATAGTCATATCCTTAAACCACGGCTCAGAAGGTATCCCTGATTGCAAATTTTTATAAAATTTTCCCCTGTTTGATTAAAAGTATTTTATGTTCCATTTATCTTTAATAATTATTTTTTCAATTTACCATATCTTCTCTTGTGCATTTATAATCTGAATTGTTTATATTAAATGGACCATTCTTTGCAATGTTATCTACAATTTCATTATTTATTAAAACGCAATAAGATTTAATCCAAACTATTTTTGTTATAATTTGCCTATCATTCAAATTTTAAATAAGTTCCAAAATTTTACATACATACAAACATTTAGTCACCTCTTTTTCCCGTAGGGGTAGGCAAAGACTACTTCTTTTCACTTCCGCTACGGTACTTACACACATCTTTTGCTTCCTCTACTTTCATCAGTGCTCTCATACATTCATCTCATACATGTTGGTACTCTTGACCTGGCCTTTCTTTAAAACAATGTTGATCTGATCGGGATATGTTTACCAAGGTCGACCTCTACTGACTTCCGTCCATTCACACTTGCCTTATAAATTTGTTTCGTCAATATTCCTTCATCCATCCTTTCTACGTGCCAAAACCATCTAAGCATTCCTTTATCTATCTTTGTAACCACATCTTCTTTCACACCACAGCGTTCTCTTATCTCACTATTTTTTACTTTATCCAACCGAGTCACTCCGGCTATACTTCTCAAACTACTCATCTCCGCAGCATTAATCCTATTTTCATGCTTTTTCTGCCAAACCCAACATTCACTACCATACATAAGTGTAGGAGCTAATACACCTCTATGCACAGCCAGTCGTGCCTTTTTGACACTTTCTGGCTGCTCATAAAGCTTTGCTGAGCCCCATTCATTTGTTTTCTTGCCAACACGCTCCTACTGTCATACTTTCCATCTCTTGTAAACTTTGAACCCAAGTACACAAATTCATTTCCTCGTTCCACTCTTTCTCCCTTAATCAGAACTTCACATTTTGTCATGTTTTCTTTTCTTTCAAAAACCATTACTTTCGTTTTGCTTACATTTATATTCATCCCTTTAATTTTCAGGGCAACATGCATATGTGATTAAAGGGGAACACTCTTTTCCGGTGTTTTTGACTCCCCTACTTTTAACCACAAGCGAGGGTAAGAATTACCCCAACATTTTTAAATAGCATTGGGGGTCGAATAAGATGTCTTTCAAAAACCCTTACAATTATCTATACAATAGTCTTTAAATTTAAAAATTCTGTACATTACTTATTGAGAAATTAGATTTTAAATGTGAAACTTATCTGCAAACAATCACGAACGATAAAAATGTTATTTATTCGAGTTAAGTACGCCAATGGTATAAATTTAATAAGTTTAGTACCTAGTTTTTTCTTGCACGGAACGGTAAATCGCCACAATTGCCGCTATTGGTCCGTTTCAAACCCAAGAATTTTTCACAAGGTGCTTACACAGCAAATTAAATGTATGGGCTGGCATTTGCGGTGACCGACTGGTGGGTTCTATTTTTCTACCAGGCAATTTTACTGGCGAAATGAATTTGAAATTACTGGAAGACGCTATTGACACTGCCTTGACTGATATGTATTTGAAAATAATCCACAGTATGACGAAGATCATTTTTATTTTTAACAGGACGATGCTACCCCGTATTATGCGGCGATTGTTCGTTAGTATTTAGACCAACGCTTTCCACGGCATTGGATTGGGAGAAGAGGCAGCATTGAATGGCCTCCGCGATCGCAAGATTTATCGCCCCTCAATTTTTTTTTGTAGGGACATCTGAAAAGTAAAATCTATAAGACACAACCAGCGTCGTTGGAAGATTTGCGTTAAAGAATCGTTGGTGAGTGTCGTCAAATTACTCCGAAAATTCTTCGGAATGTGCGTGAACGTTTTGAACAAAATCTTTATTATTGTATGGAAGTGGTCGGTCATTAGTTTGAACATTTTATTAATTAAGTAGTAAGTAAGGAGGAAATGTAAAATTTAAAGACTATAGTAAAGAGAATAATCAGAGCTTTTAAAAGTCATCTTATTCGACTCTAGATGCCATTTAAAAATGTTGGGGTAATTCTTACCCTCGATTGGGGTTGAAAGTAGTGGAGTTAAAAATACCGGAAAAGAGTGTCCCCCTTTAATAAAAAATCGACGGGTCTGAGCGTTTTTCTAAAATGTTGACGAGGTTCCTGCAAATGGCTTTGTTTCTTTTCGGTTGACCATTCTGTATTAAATTTTTGAAATTGGAAACCAAGGGACTCTCTTTAGAAAACAGCATGCAAATTGTTGAAAATATTTTTGATAGATTAACTACATTAAAAAACAGTAGTTTTGCAAAAAAAATGTCGTCAGTTTTAGATAAAAATACTGGATATCAAATTTTTATAAATATTTCCAAGATTTTACAAAATGAGGAAACTGCTGTTGCTCCCAGTAATTTGAATCTTACTGACATAGTGGATTTATCATTCGCTCCTATTGTATCATGTGACGTGGAACGAAGTTTTTCAGAATTTAAAAATATTTCAGGTGATAATGGGCGTAAATTTAAATTTGACAATTTATTACATCATGTCATAGTGAAGTGCAAAAGTAAAAATCTGTAGATTTATTGTAAATAGACCAATATAACCTTTAAAAAAAGTTTTGACCACTTAAATCTAATATACGATTTTTAATGCATATTATTAATATTTTAGATGCACATTTTCATGCATATTTCGTACTTTTTTAAAGCATATTTATCCGAAGCCTGCTTTCACAAAAACTAACCTCTACCTGTAGATGTAAAAGTTAGGTGAATATTATTTATATTAATGGTACCATATCTTTATTTATTGTTCATAAATTTATAAACTTGCAACCAAGCTTTTATCAAATTATTAGAAGGAATTTTAACATTTAAAGACTATTGTAAAGAGAATTGTCAGAGCTTTCAAAAGACATTATTCGACCCCCAATTCCATTTTAAAATTTTGGGGTAATTCTTACCCTCGCTTGGGGTTGAAAGTAGTGGAGTCAAAAATACCGGAAAAGAGTGTCCCCCTTTAATCAAAAATCGACGGGTCTGAGCGTTTTTCTAAAATGTTGACGAGGTTCCTGCAAATGGCTCTGTTTCGTTTTCGGTTGGCAACCTTGTATAATGTTGACAATGCAAAAAATAACCAATTGTGTTTTTGTTTGAAAAAACTTATGATTATTATTATTCTGTAAAGGCGAGTTTAAAATAAAATAAAATAAGGAATGAGTGCAAAAAACATTGGTTTATACAGATGACTAAAATAAAATAAGTAATAAGAATGAACCTATGAAATCGCATCTTTTTTAACAATGTCTTTTGTAATTTGTGCATAACAGTACATAATCTTCAAATTGCTAACATAATGGAAAAAGCACGTAAGTGCCAAAAAATCAGAGAGTTTAACGTTTTTTAAATCACTTTTTCTGTAGCTGAAGCTTCTAAACACAAATGGAAGCTTTTACGAAATAAATATACGGCCCGTGATTTTCCTTTTATGGCCCATAAAAGGAAAATCAAAAATACCTCCACAAATAATATTATTAGGTTAGGTTAAGTTGATTGTAAACTAGGAACATTTAGAACAGAAAAGATTTGGGTCACGCGCATTATCAGTTTTTAAACAAAATAAAATAAAATAAGACAAAAAGATAAAAGTTTGCCATCATTTGTTCTTATTTTATCTTATTTCTTGTTCATAGTTTTGGTCATGTTTATCTTTCTTATTTTATTTAATTTTGTTCCTTATTTTATATTATTTGCTGTGTAAACTCGCCTTAAATAATATCTTTTCGTCATTAAATACGGATTGGGCCACAGAAAACAGTCCACCCCAGTGCCGGATTAGCCACGTAGCAAGAGCAGCAAATGCTACGGTCCCCGCGAAATAGGGGGCCCCGCGCTTCAACGCCTGTCTGACCGTAATAAAAAAATATTAATTTAGATAGGAGCGCTTAGGCTATGCTTCACTTCCACTTAAAAATCTAAAACTCGATTTCGTCACGTTAAATCGTAAAAATAAATAGGTATTTTTAGAAAAATCATTAAGTATGGTGAGTACTGACGAAGATGATTTAGAGAACAGCATAGGTGGCGAATTAGGAGAGTTCGCAGAGCTGCTGAAAACAGATGTGGCTTCTGTTTTTGTCAGCAAGAAACAGAAGCCTCTGGAACAGCAATTTTATAAACTTTTATCAAATAATTCTTTAGAATCGTGTTTCTCAAACTTATAAATTGCCTTCCGCATTTACTTGTCTCTCATGATCACTAACTGCAGTGGTGAACGTTCTTTTTCAACATTAAAATGTATTAAAAATGAATTAAGGAACACGATAGGCCAAGAACGTCTAAATCATCTCACTTTGTTAAATCTAGTGCATGATTTGCTTCTTCTTCTTCCTAATCACATCTTTGCAGATGTGTTGTGACCCATATTAACGAGGTTCAATGTTTTGGATGGCTCTCTTGATTGCATCTCGCCATTTACCTCGATTAAATGACATGTGAGCCGCTTGTGGGAGAGTAGTATCTAATAATTTTTTGGTAACATCCACCCATCGACTTGGTGCTCGGCCACGCCTTCTGTTTCCTTCAGGTTTTCCCTGTACAATAAGCCTTTCCATATGCTCACTCCGACTGATGTGTCCGAAAAATGTAAGAATTCGAGAGTACACGATACTGGACAAACGTTTTGACGGACGTATTTCTTGTAAAACCGAAGCATTTGTTATATGTGCGGTCCAGCACACTCTCAACATTCGTCGCCACGCCCACATTTCAAATGCATCAATCCGACGACGATCTACTTCTTTGACAGGCCAAGATTCTGAAGCATATAGAAAGACCGAAAAGACCAAGGTACTCACTAGATTGATTTTAGTTTATTTTGTGATATTCCGATCCCTCCATACTTTATTTAACTGTGTCATTGCTGACCTAGCAAGCTGAATACGCCGTCTTATTTCGCCATCACATCCCCCGGTATTTTCTATTAGGGCTCCAAGATAGACGAAACTGTTGACAACTTCACAGTGCCCAATAGTCCGAGTTTCAGGGTAGTTGTTGTGTTCTCTATCAATGATCATAATTTTGGTTTTATTATAATTTATGTTTAGGCCGTAAAGAGCACTGACATCTTCAAGTCTCATCAGGAGTTCCAGAATTTCTCTCTGGGAGGCAGCTATCAAGGTTGTATCATCGGCAAACCTTAAGTTAGACAATTTTGTGCCGCCAATATTTACTCCACCCTGCCAGTCCTCTAGAACCTGTCTCATAATAAATTCGCTATAGATATTAAAAAGAAGTGGCAAGAGAACACAGCCCTGTCTCACTCCCTTGCATGTGGCACCTTCATCAGACAAGCATTTATCAACCCTAACCCGTGCAGAATTGTTATCATATAATTGTTGTATGAGATACACTAGATGGTCTGGGACACCCATTGACAACATAATAGACCAGAGGTTTTCCCATTTTACGTTATTTGCTTAAAGAAGTCGATATTAAAAGTGTTATCTCTAAATTTGCCCATATTAAATCCAGAAAAGTTTATTTCTAACAGTTTTGTTTTATTTAATACCCAAAACTTGAGAACCTAAAGCAAACCAAGGGCCCCTTGTTAGAATTTGCTACAGGCTCCGCGCTGGCTTAATCCGGCACTGGTCCACCCCTATTTTTGGTAGTATTCATTAGAATTTAAGGAAATGCTGAAACACGCCGATTTTTGTTCCAAGAGAAACACATTTTTACGATACAGATATCTATCATTTGTCAACCCCCATGTTTCATCCAAACGGTCGAGGAGATGCCTCAGTGAAAGTTCGTTAGCGTGTAGGAGGCAAATAAACCATTGCAGTGGTGTTTTCATTTGCACTTCCAAAAGTCGTATTAGACCACCTATTTGACCGGTATTCGTCACAGTACCGCCACAACCAACTGCAATTATTTTTTGTAAATCTATTAAGTTATCGGCAAAAAAGTGGTTAAAACCATATATTTTTTTGGCACTGTTTTTTTTAACGAGTTGCGGCAGTACTCGCAGTTAATATTTTTTTCTTAAATTTTGCCGGAACATTCTTATTGTCCCAGAGCACTGACTTTGCAGCAAGTAAATAAGATTAGCAAATAGTATTTTTTTTAGTATACAACCAATCCACCCTACTGTTTAGGTCCCGACTGATATCTAGGAACTCTAAAATACGGATATATTCGGCAGTAATCAAGCCAATTATTATGTACGGTTCGGAAACATGGACAATGACGAAGCAGAACGAACTAGTGCTAAGGCCTACAGTAGAGAGAACCGGTCAATATCGAATAAGAACGAATGAGGAGCTCAAGAACATGTACAAAAGACCGAGTTTAGTAAACGAAATAAAAGCACAAAGGCTCAGATGGGCCGGACACGTACAGAAATCGTCGAATGAACGGCTTATCAAGAGGATATGGGAGGAAAACCCAGTAGGAAAGAGACCTTTAGGAAGACCAAGGCTCAGACGGAGGGACAATATCGGAGGTGATGTAAAAGTCTTGGGAGTACGGGACTGGAATGAGGTTGCGTTGGACAGGGATAGTTGGAGACGAGTTGTAGATGGTAGATGCAGCTAAGGCCCACGAAGGGTCGTGACGCTACGAGAAGAAGAAGACCTTTTTACAATGAAACGCGACGCCTGTTTTATGCGTCAATTTTTCTGTCATAGTTCTTTGTTTTATTACCACTGACCCTCTTTACCCCCTAATGTGGTCACTCCTAGTCTGCTGAGCGAACTTTCCATGCAGGAAGTAGATTTTCAATGCTATGCGGATGATCTGGTTATAATAGTTAGAGGGAAATTTGAAGCGACGATCTCAAACGTCCTCCAAGAAGCCCTCAATACAGTATACAAATGGTGCGAGAGGAAACAGATGTCTGTCAACCCCCGGAAAACTGTAATTATTCCTTTTCTAAAAAGGAAAAAGCTAGATAAGCTTCGGCAGCCTGTCCTATACGGAGAAAGCATTCCATCTGCAGCGGAAGTGAAATACCTGGGTGTAGTTCTGGATAAAAGACTCACCTGGAACGCCCACCTAAAAAAAACAATAAACAAAACTAGGTTTTCTCTCTGGAATCTCAGAAGAGTATGTGGCAAATCTTGGGGAATGAACTCCAAACATATTTACTGGATTTATCAAACAATATCTATGGTCACGTATGGTTCATTAGTCTGGTGGACCAAAGGGTTTCAACAGGCAGATAGAGCAAAGCTTGCTGGCCTTCAGCGACTGGCATGCCTGGCCATAACTGGTGCTATGTCCAGCTTACCAACGGTAGCGATGGAACACCTTCTAAATCTTCCTCCCCTAGATATTCTCTTAGAGGGGAAGGCTAGGATAGTCTCCTACAGATTCCTGTCTTTGGAAAGAAAAATTAATGGAGAGCAACTCGGGGATCACTCCGGGATACTAAGTGAAATAAAAAAACACCAAATTCTCGGAATGGTTCCTGACTTGCTAGCCACAAAAATACACGTAGAAAAGTCGTTCACAGTCCTCTTTCCGAAGAGAGACGAATGGGTGAGGGGAGAAATCCTCTTTCCAGAGACTGAATACGTAATGTACACAGATGGCTCAGAAACCCCAGATGGAGTTGGAGCCGGTGTTTTCAGCAGGAAACCAAAGATTGAAATATCTACCAGTCTTGGCAGGTATGCTACAATCTTTCAGGCTAAAGTCTTCGCTATCGAATTGTGTGCAAGAGAGTTGACCAACAGACCTCTAGCAAACACAAATATAAGTATAATATCAGACAGCCAAGCTGCTTTAGAAGCTCCAAGATAAATTCTAAACTTGTATGGAATTGCATCGAATCCTTAGAGTACTTTGGTGCGAACAACAGGGTGACCCTACTGTGGGTACCTGGGAACCAGGGGTTGGAGGGAAACAAAAAAGCCGAAAAACTTGCAAAACAGGGAGCCGAATCTGCGTTCACTGGACCAGAACCGGTTTTTGGAGTCACCACAAGTGCCGCCAAAACAATTATTTCGGACTGGGCGGAAAGGAAAATACTCACGTACTGGTTTGATATACCAGGGTTAACTCACTCGAAGGCGTTTCTACCTAAACCCTCGAGAAACACACCTGCGTATTCTAACGGAACTGCTTACAGGACACTGTCGTCTAAGATACCACCTTGACAAGATAGGTCTGAACCAACAAACGGACTGTCGGTTTTGCTGCGTGGAAGACGAAACTGCTGAACATATACTATGCTCATGCCCCGGCCTGGGAAGAATAAGGTTTAGCATATTTGGTGTAACTGTAACCTCTAGGGGTAAGTCACAATAGATCTACTAAAGGTCGCAGTGGAGGGGCGACCTACTCTCCACTCACATGATACCTAACCTAACCTAACCTTATGAAAGAAATGTCGTTTGTTGTACAACATGCACGTTACCAACCTCAAATAGTGACGTACTGTGACGTCACTGTTTCGTCCAAATTTAAATTTAAATAGTACTTTTCTACAAGTTGACTCCCCACCTTCAAAACATATTTGTGCATCACGTACTTCTTGTAAAACTGCTTTTAAAGTTGGCCTTTGCTTCTGTAATGTATGAAAATCATTAATGATTTCTTTAATTCTTTGTCCCTGTCCTTCCGTTAGATGTTTTCGGTGATGAAATACAAGATTGCTTACCTGTCTTTACTTTTTCAGCCTCATTGTGGACTCTGTAAAACAAATTTCTCGATATTCCTGTCGCAACCAATACCTTTTGACTATAATTTTCAATTGAAACTTGCAAGCCTTGTTTTGCCTCATTTTTCATAAATTTAATTATATTACCAATTACTTTTTTAGTTTCCGCAGAGAAATTCTTCTTGTTTTGCGGTCTACCCATTTTAAATAGAAAAATATATTAATAACAAAAAACACCCGTCACCTACGTACTCATACAACTACTAACAAGAAAAACTAAAAATAAAACCAAAGAAAACACCATTCTTTTGATAAAGCTAAACCACACCTAATAAAACTCCTTCTACATGATTACATATTCCCGCTTAAAAATATTCGCACGTACTTTTTTGTTTACTTTCAAGCAGGGTTATTCGGCAACCGTCGTGTGCTTTTGACATGTTTTCCTACTCCGACTGATTTCACCGGAAGCTGTCCCTATCAATAAAAAATGATATTAACATAGGACTGCGTGTCAAGCGCTGCCTTTAAATCAAAGGTCTATGGGACAAAAAAATACGAAAAATATGCGGCGACGGTGTTATTTCTCTATCAGGTTTTTTTAAAAATAGGGGAAAAGCTTAGAAAACATATTTAATACCAACGAATATACATACACTAATCTACCTGTCTATAGTCGTAGGAAAGATCTTGTCACTTGTCATTGTCATGATTTTTAGCATGTGTCACTGTGTCAGTACTCAGTGTAATCATGATCTGTGAGTGTAATTGACAAACAATGGATTGATAAGCTACTTGCGATTTTTTTATTTTAAATATTTTAGTAGCATTAAGAGAAAAATAACGTAGAGTTTAAAATGTTGAAGCCCAAGGCGTTGACTCAGGTATTAAGCCAAGCTAATACAGGAGGAGTAGAAACAACTTTGTGAGTATTAAAGTCTTGGTCCCTGACGTTTTATTTTCTAAAAACATCTGTATGTGTATTTAAAAATCAGTGATTCAATGATTAATTGTAAATATTTTCTATGTTTAAATTACTTAAAAATTGTTTTTGATTCCAAATTAATTATTAGTATAGATCTTACTTGGTTGTGTTGATTCATTTTCTAATTTTATTTGTAAATTTTTAAATGGTTCCATTGACATTGTCATTTGCATGTTGATAAATAAAAGATCCAAGTTGACACAATTTTGTTGAGCTGAAAATAGTTTGGAATTATACACTTAAACATTCTTAATTAATTGTTTTTAGGGCCTATAGCTTTACCTTAACAAATAAGAAAGAATTATATATTATTAACATATAGAAACTAAATAGTATAACTATTGACTTTCCAACATCTTACATTTTTCCACACATATTGAATTACATTGCTTTGTATTGATTTTGTTTTCAAACTATAAATAAATTAGGCTTCCTTTTTGAATTGCCTAAATTAAATAAGGAGAAAAGTAAACAACATTATGTTTCTATCTATTCCACCTTTCATAATTTTTTTGTAATTAATTTTATTGGAAATCAGATTGATTCCATTTATGCAGACTTCTCAAAAGCGTTTGATACTGTGAATCTTGAGTTTTTAATTCATGAGTTGAAAATACTTGATTTTCCACCAAGGCTATTATCTTGACTGAGTAGTTACCTTACTAGAAGAATTCAGTATGTCAAGGTTAAGAACTCTAATCTAGTACAAGTTACGTCAGGAGTTCCACAGGGGTCTCATCTGGGACCATTACTATTCAATTTTTATGTAAATGATCTATCATCTTACTTTGATTACTGTAATTGTAATTTTGATAAATGCTTTATTATATCATTCACAAAATCAAAAGCTCCCTTGAATTTCCAATATGAAATTCATGGATCACCCATGAAACGAGTTGAAAATATTAAGGACTTAAGAAGTTCAGTTTGATTTTCAATTAACATACATTCCACACATAAATGCAACTATAAGCAAAGCAAACCAAATTCTGGGCTTTATTATACCTAACTCAGAGACATCAATTAATGCCTTCAAGATGTACATATGAAGTACATATTAATTTTATTAAAATTGTTCAGAATAGATTTCTGAGATATGTGGCCTACAGATTAAGTCTGCAAATTGGAAACTATAATTATGAAACTATTCCAACATATTTGAATATTCCAACTCTTTATAACCGAAGAATAAGAAGTGATCTACTTACATTATTTAATCTAATTAATAATGAAATCTAGAACCACTCATAATGCTGATCTATTCAAAGTACCTTTTCATAACAAACTATGGCCTAAACAATTCATTAACATGATTAATGAGACTGGGTAATAAACATTGAAATCTTGGATTAAATATCTTTAATGTTTCCAAACAAAAATTCATGATTGCTCTCAAACGATCTCACTAAGGAGAACAATATAAACCTCTAAGATATATATTTCATATCGAGTGTACTTTTTGTCTAGTTTCTGCTATTTTATGTGTATCATTTTACTATTTTGCTATCTTAATTTTAATTTAAATTTTAGTGTTAATGTTTTTTCTATCAAATTTCATTAATCTGTAAAATTATTGTAAAATGGGGTAATCCGTAAATAAATAAATTAATTTAATAGTAGGTAAATTTGTGATAGTTAGAGATAGACTCAAAAACTATTATGCAGTATTACTTATTTGTTTGATACAAAAAACTGTAGACAACAAAATGTTCCATGTTTAAAATTCACTTATTAGTGAAAATTATCTTTTCCCATATTTACATTATTACCTACATGTTTTTACTTTTTTTCTGAAAATCGGTGTGTCAAATGTTATTCTGGGTGAATTGTTTTCACATGAATGCCACACAAAATGTGCAACATATTAAATGTACACTTGGATTTAAAAATATTATAATAATACAATATATTATTGAAATTTTCAGATTGTTAAATACAGAGGGTTCTCTTTTAGCCTATAGTGGATATGGAGACAAAGATGCAAGAGTAACAGCAGCAATAGCTAGCAATATTTGGAGTGCTTACGAAAAAAATGGCCGCAATGTATTTAGAGAAGATCATCCCCAAATAATTCTTATAGAATGCCAGGAAGGGAGGATAGCAATAACACAAGTAGCTAATGTATTACTTTGCTTGTACGCAAAAAGTGCTGTAGGTTTTGGAATGTTAAAACAAAAAACTACAGCTTTGGCTCAGTATTTAGAAGAACCTCTAAAACAAGTTGCCTCTTCAGAAAGATAAAATATAAAAGTTAAAATTCATCCAGAATGTAAATCATTTTATATTTAATTCAACTTTCTCAAATTATTCCTTTGTCTACTTTAAAATTAAAAATGTGATAATCTTTTATGTAAAATAAACTGAATTGTTTCCTTAATTATTTTAATATCAAAAATTAATTTTAAAGTCATTTACGTTGAGTAAAATATAAAATGGTCCAATTATGTTTAATTTTTGGGATTATAGATATTTTTATAAACTAATTAAATCTTATTTAAGTTTAATTATTTTATGTTTTTTGTATATTTAAATATTATTTTCTAAACATGTATCATATGCTGTTACTGATAAAATTGAATATTAAAAAATCTTACGAAAAAATTTTTAAGCTTAATATCAATGAAATGGTTTTGATTTATTTAACTTCGTTTTTTTTCTATCATTGTAAAAATCAATAAATAATAGTTTTAAAAAAAATAATTTTATAATCAAAAGCGTAGGGTGCTTTATATGATGTTTACGTCGTTTTCTTCTTGAAGACTTTACTTTTACCAATATCTGTTTATTATCAAATATATTAATTAAACCAGTAAATGAGTTTGTATACTTGGGTTCAAAGTTTACCAGAGATGGAAAGTATGACAGTGACATTAAGCAAAGTGTATTGGTAGGAAAACAAATGAATGGGGCACTGCATAGCTTTATGAACAGCCAGAAAGTAACAAAAAAGGCACGTCTAGCTTTGCATAGAGGTGTGTTGGTTCCTACACTTATTTATGGTAGTGAATGTTGGGTTTGGCAAAAGAAGCATGAAATTAGTATTAATGCTGCGGAGATGAGTAGTTTGAGAAGTATAGCCGGAGTGATTCGGTTGGATAAAGTATAGAATAGTGAGATATGAGAACGCTGTGGTGTAAAAGAAGATGTGGTTACATAGATAGATAAAGGAATGTTTAGATGATTTGGACACGTAGAAAGGATGGATGAAGGAAGATTGACGAAAAAAATGTATAAGGCGAGTGTGAATGGACAAGTCGGTAGAGGTCGACCTCGGCGAACAGGTATTAAAATTACTAGTATTTAAAATGGTGATATGCCTAAGCGATATCTGCTGGAGAGTAGTTCAAGCGTCGCCATTTATTTAAATTGAATTCATGGGGGATATCAGCCATTTTTAATCCAAACAAAACACTTTTTTTTAAATGTAACTGATCCTGGCCAGGATTTTGAAAAATTTTATGAAATTATTGTATTGACATCGGTCCTTTAAAAGTATACAAAGTTTTAAGACGATGTTTTTAAGTGGGTGAAAATCGTGTCCAAAAATTCCGTTACATAGAAAGATAGATAGATATGCGTCAAGCTAACATAAAGCATGTAAAAATAATTTAGTACCAATTCAATTTGCGAGAAGTGTGTAGGCAAAAGATTCGTGAAGTTGCATAGTATGCATGTAACTGTAAATAATATCAAAATCTCTCTGGAAAATGAAATAAAATATCTTGGGGTAAAAATAGACTTCCACCTATGATGGACTTCTCACTTGTCAGACGTTGCTAACAACTTAAGATTTTTATTATATAAATTTAAACAATTAAAAAAAATACTGTATTTAACAAATCTAAAAAACAGGGGCGCGTCAACTATGTGGCGAATGTTGGCAAAAGCCACGGGCGGCAAAATCCAAGGGCGCTAATTCGAATAAGTTTGATTATTAAAGTACTGAAGAACCAATAACAGACCCGAAAATGAATTACAAAATAAATGTATTTTTCTCTATATTAGATACGACCTTATCATCTCTTAATGAAAGATTCAAGTGGTCGGACCAATTTAATAACAGGTTTGGATTTATTTATCAAATGTTTAGCTTGAATAAAGATGAATTAAGAAACTCGTGTAAAAATGTATCATTTCATTTAAAAGATGAATCACGTAAAAAATAAGATATTGATACAAATGACTTATTTGATGAAATTATTTGTTTAAAATGCCACTTACCAGAGAAAAATGAGTTGGATCCTCAGTTAATTCTTCAACACATTTTAGAGAAAAATTTAATTTCAACATTTCCAAATGCGGCAATACGAATTTTTTAACGCTACCAGTATCTGTATCATCGGGAGAAAGGTTTTTTTCAAAATTTAAATTAATAAAAACTTTTTAACGATCAACTATGGCACAAGACAGACTCGGTAATTTGGCAATTATGTTATGATAGAAAGTGATCTTATATGGATTGTATTCCTTTAGACGAGTTCATTAAAGATTTTGCCGTAAAAAAGGCAAGAAAAAGAGTGCTTCCAATAAGATATTTTGTTTTTTTTCTGTTATGTAACATTTTTATTGTTTTGTTATTGCTTTGCTTTCTTTACATTCTTTGTTAATCCTTATGTCTAAGACTTGTCAAGATCTTCTAAATGTTGTGGGGATGAGTAGTCAGGTATCATGCTGATTAAAATCAGTACTCTTTTTTTTTATTTGAGCTTTCGGAAATACTTATTTCCTTTATTTGAAAACATCAAATGATAATGATAATTTAAAATTATAGATTATACATTACAAGGTATATAAATTAACATGTAACATATATTTCATTTTAAAATTAGATAAGTAATAGCAAATATTTTAATTACACTTTCAATTCTTCACTTTATTAAAAACAGCAGAAATAATTTATGCTTGGCAACGTCGTTTTATTCTGATTAGAAAGTATAGAGTTTGTTATCACTTATAAATGTTCGTGTTTCTGATTGGCTCAATTGAACGTGCGTTGTTTTCTATTTGTTGAAACTGCAATAATTTTCCGTTTTCAATATAGGTACTACTTGGACAGTTGATATCCAATTACAGTGGTTATTGGTTGAATTTGTTTATTTCCTATTTGCTCAATATCCAATCTGATTCGTTGTTCTGGCACTCGTCGTGCTAAAGTCATTTTTTTTCTTATGTCAGTGCTGTATTTGGATTTTTATTTATTAAAAATGACTTTTTGAAGTACTATTATAGAATCTCAATAAATAATTATTTTACGTAAAGAATATCTCAGTAGAATAGATAAAGTTCATCGGTAAGGTAAATTAATAGTTTATCTTAATTATCCCCAAGGGGGAGTTCTATCGCCTTTGCTGTGGTCACTGGTTGTAAACAACCTGATACTTAAGCTACACGACTCTGGTTTTACGACTCGAGGTTACGCCGATGACCTAGTCGTCACCATTAGGGGCAGACATTACGAAGTAATTTCCAATCGCATGAAAGTAGCCCTAAACACAATCAGAAGCTGGTGCGCAAAGGAAGGACTTAATGTCAATCCCAGCAAAACAGTTCTGGTTCCATTCACCAGGAGGCGAAAGTACGAACTTAAAGCCCCAACTCTGAATGAAGTTCAGTCTACTTTTTCCAAAGAAGTTAAATATTTGGGCGTAATAATCGATCAAAAACTGACATGGAACAGCCAACTCAACCACATTCTTTCTAGAGCTATAGCGGCAAAGCTAGACATGCCGCAGAGTCTTTGGCAAGACATGGGGTATGAAACCAAAAATGATCTACTGGTCATACCAAACGATTATTAAACTCATGGTCACCTATGCTTCATTGATATGGTGGCTAAAAAATGCAAAAAATTTCGGCACAAGTCAAGCTGCAGAAAGTGCAGCGGCTAGCTTGTCTGGGAATCACAGTGACAACATTTAAGTGCCCTACTGCAGCCGTAGAGGTAATGCTGAACCTTCCACCATTGCACTTGTGTGTAATGAAAGAAGCAGCAATCAGTGCTTTTAAACTGAGCCAGACAACAAATCTTAGAGCAGGAAATCGGATTGGACATTTGAAGATTTTGGAAAGTATTTCCCTAGAATTCATATCTAAGCCGACAGATATTATGCCAGTTAGGTACGACTTCGAAATGCAGTTCGAAGTGATCATAAACAACCACCAATTTTGCACAGAGAACGGACCTCAACTAGGAAGGGATGCTTTAGTGTGGTACACTGATGGATAAAAGAGTTGGAATGGACGTTACAGGGCCGAATTTTAGGCTCTCAAAACCCCTTGGTAACACTCAACCATCTTTTAAGCAGAATTACATGCCATAGATATATTTGCCCAGGAGTGCATCGAAAGAAACACCCGAAGGGCAGAAATCTATATTTTATCAGATAGCCAAGCAGCACTAAAAGCTCTGAAGTCATACACTAGTGAGTCTAAGCTGATTTGGGACTGTAAACAATCCCTGAAACAACTGGCAGTGAACAATCAGGTTACTCTGATGTGGGTTTCAGGTCACAAGTGAGTTAAAGGCAACGAAAAATCTGACTGCCTTGGCAAGTAAGGGGCAAATACACATTTTTTTGGCCCAGAACTCTTCTGTGGACTTTCTAAAGCCCTTAAAGAGGTTCGACGCTGGGTAACAGATAAAATGAAATCTCACTGGCATAAAGTGCCAGGACAAAGACAAGCGAAAAGGCTAATAAGCCTTTCGCCAAGGAAAGCTAAACAGCTTCTCGAGTTGGACAAGGAAGACTTGAAACTGATGACGAAACTCCTCACTGGATACTGCCCTCTGAGGTATCACCTGAAAAAGATGGGCAAAACAGAGAGTGATAGTTGCCGCTACTGCGAGAACTTCGCTGAAACTGCAGAACATTTGCTTTGCGAATACACGGCGCTTTTCTGTAAGAGGCTTAAGTTTCTGGAACGAGCCTTCCTAAAGCCCTTCAATGTCAGAAACTTAGCCACCAGGAAACTGATAAACTTTGCACGAAGTCTCGGAATCCCGAGCCTCGAATATATTAAGGGTTATGCACAAAAGATCTGATTGTTCAAAGTGCTTGAGAGGCTGCATAGACCTCCCTAAAATCTACAATATATCTTAATTAAACTTGGTACGTCGTCACTCATGATATTGTGAAAAAAAGGATGGAGTGATCAATCTGCTTAATGTTTCGTGAATGGTTTTGTGCCGAATTGTTTGCTATTATCGGCAAAGAATATTTTGAATTGTTCGTTCATCCAATTAAAGTCTGGTCCTGGACCTGCTGTCGGCTAAATTCTTTGAAGTGTCGAAATTGTCAAACAGGAAAAATTATTTCTAAATTCGAATAGTATTAGTTAATTGATACGAAGATAAACTAATTACTTCTCTGGTTAAATCAAGTCGAATCAATGGACTTTTGCGAATCTTGTTTTATGTTATTTTTAATTTCAATTTAAGCTAGCACTCTTGTACTTTTTTCTAAAAAATATTGAATCATATACATTGTAACCAAATTTTAATTTGTAACATTTAGCAAGCAATAAAACGAGCATCAGCATCATTAAAACTTAACCTCTCATATTTATATAAATCTTTATTTCGCCTACATAAATGTATAGTTTTTTAAACTTTTGATGGATTCAATAAGGAAGTTACCTTTCATTAATAAATAATTCCAAGTGTTTATTAAAAAAGCCATGTGTGTTGCCTAACTTCTATTTCGATTTCTTTATCATTGGTTGGCTACATAGTTAACATAATTTGTCGATTTAAAAATAAAGTTACTATATTTTAAGGCTCCCACACACTACAATGTTATCTAGGCAATTTAAATCGTGCTAGTGGAAGGTGACTGTAGGAAAAAAAATTACATTTTATCTGGAAATTTTACTACGATATATATCATCATTTTATCGGCCAATGTAAACAGCAAGAGCAGTTGGTAATTATTTGATGTTGCGATATTACCTACTTTATTCATTTTACAACTCAGAAGACAGTGTTCCCTAAGAAAAATCGAAGTGTATGGTGACCTATAATCCAAGTATAATTATCTATGACAGTCATCGTGTTTTGAGTTTTGACAGTGTCAAAAATAAGGGGAAAGTTCAAGGCTTCGTGTTTCTATACTTATCAGTTAAAAATTCGAATTAAAAAAAGATTAGAGAACAAAAACGGGGTGACTAATTTCAACGCGCTAATCTTTAACAAGTTATCAGTATAAATAAATTTTATTATTAATATTTATTAGTAGTAATTTATATGGGTTATCGTTTTAAGTATGCATAGTGAAACTCGAATTGGTTAATTAAACATATCAAAAAAAATGTTGGAGAAACAACTCGAAAGCGAAACAGAACAATGTAACAAAGAAAGGTGAAAATTAATACATTATTACTTTTATACACGTTTAATATTTAATACTAGTAAAATTTTAAAATTTATAAGATAACTTGTTAAAGATGAAATTATTAAATAAACTATTTTGCTTGATGATTTTTTATTTTTTAAACGTGTTTTCTAAAGTGTATTATATTGTTATTATTACAGTATTAAGGTAACTAAAAATAGACACTAATTATATAAGTGGAATTTCTAATATCAAAAATGTAAAAAAATTTCAGCTGGGTAAGCCCAAATTGGTTATCATGGAATAAATACTCTGAAAGCATGTTAAGATCATTGGAAAAACGAATTTTAAGTAGTAAGTATTCTTATTATTTTATGTTGTACTTATTAGAAACAAGTAAATAATTTTTATTTAAAAGTGACAATTATTTTAACCAAGGTTAAGTTGTCAATTTTCTATTTTTATTTAAAAAAATTCTTGTTGCTTTAAATGAATATTTTGAATTTTTTATTTATCTAGAAATCTAGAAAGAAAAAGGACCTTGCTTAATATATTGTTGGAACCTTTGTATTTAATATTTTGTTTTAATTACCTTTTACCTTTCAGTTGTGAAAAGTCCTTACAAAGGATTTTTTGTGGACATTGGTCCTGTTGTAGGCCCCTCTGATAAGATATGGACAATTTCTTTTAATACTGATTCTCCAAAGACTCCTCTTGTGCTACTGCATGGGTTAGGATCTGGTATTGCACTATGGTGCTTAAATTTGGATTCTTTTGCAATGACAAGACCAGTATATGCAATTGATGTGTTAGGTAAAAAGTGCTTTTACAATTTACAATAATAACATGAAAGATTAATTATAATTGGTATTTTAGTGCTAATAAAAGTAGTTTTTTACACATTAAAATAACTAGAAGTGGGATTCTTCATTATAGTTTTGTGATATTTGTTTCTTTAAATTACTATATTTAAATATGTAAGTTAATTTGGTCTATTTAAAATATAAAGTAAATATTACTATACTTAAATTGAATTACATTCATACATACATGAATATTGCAAATGATTTCCAATACATTTTCAACAATTATATTGCCTATTTAAAATAACAAAACGATTTCTGATGCATCATTATTACTTTTTTAGGATTTGGCCGTTCTAGTCGGCCATCATTCAGTTTGATGAGCATGGAAGCTGAAAAGCAGCTTATAAAATCTATTGAAGAATGGCGCAAAGAATTAAAACTAAAAGAATTTATTCTTCTTGGACACAGCATGGGTGGATTTCTTGCAGCATCCTATGCTATTTCCTATCCTCATACAGTTAAACACCTAATCTTGGCTGATCCCTGGGGATTCCCTGAACGCCCAAAGGAATATAAATATGTTCCATTTTGGATTAAAACAGTTGGATATGTCATGAAACCATTTAATCCATTGGCAGGAATTAGAGTGGCTGGACCACTAGGTAAGTGATTAATGATTAATTATCTTTAATTGTCGTGAATGTTACAAAATAATCTTATTAGGTCAGCGTTTCTTAGCCTGTGGGGCGCCATAACTCTACGTGGGGAGGCCAGCACATCAAAATGAAAATAAAAAAAGGGAATAACAATAATAAGGAACTTTATTGAACTGAAATAAATTCAATCCAACAGGCTATTGACAGAAGTCCTTCTGCCCATTGTTAGAAATCATTCATGTATATGACATTATAGACAGTTATACAGATATACTTTGATAGAGAGATGAAAAAAAAAATTAATGTTCTTGTTGTATTTTCTCAAGGATGGTAGTGCAAGGGTATCGATGTAGGAGTTGTGCTTCAGGGACTCTTCACATTTCAAATGTCTCCACAAGTTCATCATTTTTGGCCTTTGAACAGAATCTATGGAAGAGATAATCCGGGCGATCTAAAATAGGCAATACATCTGTTACCTCATATAGGAGGTTATTCAGAGGATTGTGTAGTGGATTATTAGGGTGATAAATTCTTGTGATTGTCCTAAGTGCTGATATTTCAGCAACTTGCATCTTCTTGGCTGTTACTTTACAGTTGAAAAAGACAATGTGTCCATATTCTATCATCGGTTTACAAATTAGTTTGTAAATGCTACTGGCTGTTTTCACATTGATACCCTTATTTTGGTATGTGAGTCCTCTAAAGTGCTTGGTTCTGGATATCATGCTCTTCTTTTCTTGAAGATGAGTGTTGAAATTGAGTTTGATATTCATCGTGATTCCCAAGTATTTGGTTGTTCTCGTTGGGCTGAGTAGTTGTTGCTGCATGGTAATCGTAGGAGGTGTCTGAGCGAGATGATGATTGAATATTATCAAGTGAGATTTGGTATGGTTTGGCTTCAATCTCCATTTATTGAACTAATGGCATGTAGAGCACCTTCAATAGATTTATTGTAGGAAACCAGCACTGTGTCATCCAAAAACCGGAGCATATAACCCAGGTGGGAGAAATGATATGGGTCGGGAAAGTGATGATTATAAATGTCTGCACAGTAAAGATTATAAAGAAGGGGGGAATGAGGCGATCCTTGGGGTAAGCCCTGCAGTGGGGAGCATATGAATGAACAGGCGTTTAACACTTGCACTTTAAGTCTTCTTTCTGATAGTAGGGAATTGACTAGAGCAAATAGCTGCCTTGGACAAGGATAATTACTATTAAAAAAAATTTAATTTATCTAAAGAAAAGCAAAATGATATTCATTCTGACATTAAAAAAACGTTTAAACTAATATACTTCTTCTTTTGGCTCACAACCCTTGGTGGGTTTTGGCTTGCTCAATTATGTTATTCCTTCTGGTTCTATCTACCGCCATTCTCCTCTAGTTTCCTATTCTCAGAGTTTTTAGGTCTTCCTTCACATCGTCTACCCACCTTTTCTTGGATCTCCCTTTTGGTCTTGTGTTTCCATTCGTAGATTTTTTTCACAAATCTCTTTTCCCCCATCCTGTATACATGTCCTAACCATCTTATCCTTTGACTTTTTATGTATCTTGCTATATCCTCTCGTACTATAAGGCATCAATTTCGTGATTCATTCTTATTCTCCACATACCGTTTTCATGTATTGGGCAGTATATTCTAAGGATCTTTCTTTAAAATATTCTCATTTGATTTTCATTGTTGTTTGTTAGTGTCCATGTTTCACATCCATAGGTTACTACTGGTCCTATAAGTTTTTTATAGATTGTGATCTTAGATTTTCTGTTTAGTATACTGCTCCTTATTAGTTTTAGATAGGCATAATAGCATTTAATTCCTTTTAGTATTCTTGTTCTTATTTCTACTTGGACGTTATCATTATTGGTAATTTTGGTAATATACTATTTAATTATTATAAATATGATTGTATCAGTAGATACTATCAATTGCCAAATGAAACTAATAATAAACTTATCAGTACTAAATTATAAGAGCTTTAATAATTATTAGTGACTCACTTGGGCCTGTCTCGCACAGCATAGTTTTTCAAAAGAAGGTTTTATATTACAAATAGCCACTCTCAGTTCTTTGTCTATAATCAGTCGAGACCTATATTTTGTCTTTAAAGCTACCACCGCAGAAAATCCGGCTTCGCAAAGGTAGGATGTTGAAAATGGCAAATCACAAAATCGGACATAGGCAATTAAATGAGCGTGTTTATTGCTATCTGTTGCTTCGTCAAGCTGAATCGAAAACAATTTGTCACGCAACTTCGGCTATATCACCGATTTGGCGGGCAACAGTATCATTTGAAAGAAGTTTGGATTGCAATTGTTTGGCAAAATTATTTTCAAACATAGTTTCTACAATCTCCATCGTAGCTGGCAAAATAAGAACTTCACCAATAGTGTGAGCATTCTTACATTTGGCTATTTTATATTATACTTTGTAAGAGGCTTTACGCTTTACCTATATGGGATGTAGCAGAGCGGCATTGCCAAGTTTCACCCATTTTCGGTAATTTTGAAGGTTTGTAATTTCTATTTTAGGGCTCTAGGACCAGGGTCTAGGGCTAGGGTACTAAGGGGATTAGGGTCAAAAAATTTAACGTATAAATATTTTATCATTATGTGAAAAAGAAAGGTAGGGGGGCGCCATAAAAATTGTTATTGAAAATTGGGCCCCGAATACTGAAAGGTTGAGAAACGCTGAATTAGGTATTATGCAATATAACCAATAAATATACCCAAGAAAAATTTGCTGTTTTTTAGATATTTTTGTTATAAACTTTTGTTATAAACTTCATGTCATTTAGTAAATTAAATAATTAAATAAACAACAACCTAATTAAAACATTTTGCATTAGCTTATTAAACTGTGTAACAAGCAATTAATAACATTTTTGCTTGTTTTTTTGCAATTAAAACTGGTCTAGGAGACAACTATAAATATTTTTTTAATAAAGAAAAATATTTAAACCTTGAGATTCAGTGACATTCCAAGTTTATTTTCCTGAGACTTAGGTACATCACACATACACATACTTATATGCAATTGTCTTTATATCTTTTAAATCTCAGGGTTAATGTGGAGATAAAGTGTCTCGTACTATCTTTCACTTACAAATCTCTGAAAGGAGTTAAATGTTTCCTCAAAGCTATTATATACCATTTTTGTTTAGATAATTTATTCTCTGCAAATATACCAATAAGCCTTTCGATTTATTAAAAAAAATTTGTATCAATTGATTGTACATTCATTAAAATATTTAAGAAAAAACTATTTATCCGTGAGGTATTTTATTACAAATCTTACATTTCTTGCACCCTTAACACTAATCTAAGTTTAAGAAAATTAAATTCGCCCCATAATTCTGTCATTCTATGTGTACTCTAGCTGATCTCACCATTTCAGCATTAGAATTAAAGTGAATATCGCAATAGTTCAATATTCCATTAAAATTTTGGTTCATTACATAAATTGGCGCTTTGAATAATATATTATTAGTTCTGGCTATTAGAAGCCTAAAAGTCTCATGAAAAGTTGGTACATTAAAGTTTATTTGCTCTGTACTATTGACTTTGCTGAGTCATATGTTGTACAAAAAAACAATGGATGTGGCATTATCTTCGTGATTCAATGCTGGAATATTGTAACTCGATCTGGATAAACTCCATTTATTTTAAATAATTGCCACTTCAGAAATTTGCGCTGCACTTTTTCAACGAGGTTAATATGAATTCTGTAATACAGAGACCAAATTATAGATATCTGACCAGGTTGGATTGTTCAATAATATAGGGGAAGTAGAAAGTTGCTTCAGAAGACAGGTGTGATTCTCGAAGGTTAACTTCAAGTCTAAAATGATTCCTAAATCTTTTATAGCTTTGCATCTGACCAGGTTGGATTGTTCAATGATATAGGGGAAGTAGAAAGTTGTTTCAGATGACTTGAGACATGTAATTCTTAAAGGTTAACTTTGAGTCAAAAATGACCCCTAAATCTTTTATAGATTTGCATCTGAACAGGTTGGATTGTTCAATAATATAGGGGAAGTAGAAAGTTGCTTCAGAAGACTTGAGACAGATATGATTCTCGAAGGTTAACTCCGAGTCTAAAATGACCACTAAATCTTTTATAGATTTGCATCTGACCAGGTTGGATTGTTAAATGATACAGAGGAAGTAGAAAGTAGCTTCAGATGACTTGAGACAAATGTGATACTCAATGATTGCTCAATGATATAGGGGAAGTAAAAAGTTGAAATTTTCATAGTGTAGCTAATGACCTTACATTTACTTGCATTCAAGTGCAGTTTATTATTAATACACCAAGATTGAACTAACAAAGTTGTTTCTGCAGCCTTATACAATCATTGATGTTGTCAATAGTTGAAAATAACTTCATATCATCAGCAAAGCAGAGTGTCCTACATTGGATAGTCTCACACAAGTTATTAACAAATAATTAGAAAAATAGTGGTCCTAGGTTTGAATCTTGGGGTACCCCTGATGTAGCATAGTATGCACCAGACATGAAACCATTGTTGCTCACATATTGCTGTCGATTGGAAAGATATGATTTTAAAAATAGTTTTGCGTCACTGTCAAATCCAAAATGTGCTAACTTCTTAAGTAGTCTTTATGATTAATACGATCAAAGTCCTTTTTTGACACGTTCTGGCTGCTCATAAAGTTATGCAGGGTCTCATTAATTTGTTTCCCTTTGCTCAATGTCACAGTCGTACTTTCCGTCTCTTGTAAACTTTGAAACCCAAGCATTTCAAACAAATTAAATCCTTTTAATAGTAGCATTTGTTCGAATTTCAATATATACAATGCTTTCATTTCAAAACCAGCCAGTCCAAATAACTTTTGATTTTTACTAAATGTAAGAATAACAAAAACACGTCGAATTTTAAATCAAGCGGAAGGTATAAAAATTTGATTCTGCTGTTTCCAAGTGGCACCCCTTTAATATCCCCCACCCCTTCTTTAAAATGTCAAACAGCAACCTCTACCTTGTGACGCATCAAATAAAAACTCAAGAAAAATGCAAATCAGCCATATAAACAGCAAATTATTCTATCAATTTATTTTGCTGAGATTAACAAATTTTGTGAATAACATGAGACCATAACAAAAACGACCTACGCCACTGTTGGATAGGTAGATGTCTAATAGAGATCAATTAACTTCTGAATAGGTACCTGACACCTTTTTTGACATTTTGTGTTATTTTATTTCTTTGTTTTAAAAATATTACTAGTATATTTAGTTAGTTATTCGTGACGTTAAATTAGCCATTATTTGTAACTGTAGCATCTTGAGTTATTTTAAAATGGTGTATTCCCTGCAAGAGCAAATAAAAATATTTTTTCATGGTCATCAAAACAAGTGCACTCGAGGAGCAGCTCGTGTTTTTAGTGAAAGGCATCCTGATAGAAATATAGGCCACCAGACCATCATAGTGTTAGTACGGAAATTTGGAGAAACTGGATCCATTTGTAATAAAAAAAAATAATCCCAGAGTTTTTGTGGAAGCTGTACAAATTGAAGTACTGGGTCATTTCGCTATAGATATTACCTATTCCATTCTAAAAGTATCAAAACTTACAAATATTTCTGTTGGTTTCATACACAAAGTGTATAAGTTTTTTATAAGTAATTGCATAAGTTTTTTCCTTATAAAATACAAATTCAGCTTAGTGAAGATGACAATGACCGCAGAATTGAATTTTATGAAACGATGTCCCAAAAAATACAAGAAAGCGCAAATTTGGTTAAAAATATTTGTTTCAGTAATGAATCAACGTTTTATTTAAATGGAAATGAGATAATTGAACCACATTTTATTGACCAAAACCTAACAAGAGAATTTTACAATTATTAGAAAATAAAATTGATCCACTTATTACTCAGTCACTAGAAAGACAAGTTAATAAACAGGGAAATATGGTGCTAGATAAATAGAATTACGCACTAGCTGTAAGACAATGGCTAGACGAACGATTTCCAAGACATTGGATTGGCAGCAGGGGTTTTATAGAATGGCCGGCAAGATCTCCAGATCTAACAGAACTTGACTTTTTTCTGTGGGGCTATTTAAAAACATTATTTACAAAACTTCTCACGAAGACATTGAAGAACTAAAACTTAGAATAACTGAAGAATGTAAATGAATTACTAGCGAAACTTTGCAAAGAGTTCAAGAAGATTTTGAAAATAGGTTATATTATTGCATTCAACATAACGGAGCACTCTTTGAACAGTTACTGTAAATACATTTAAGGAGCTGTTTGTAATTAACTTCATTTTAGTTTATGTTGTAATTTCGCTATGTTTAATGTTATCTGCAAAATAAATCGATAGAATAAATTGTTGTTTATATGGCTGATTTACATTTTTCTGGTGTTTTCATTTGATGTGTCACAAGGTAGGGGTTGCTATTTGACAATTTTAAGAAGGGGGGGGATATTAAAAGGGTGCCACTTGAAAACAACAGAATAACATTTTTAAACTTCCTCCCTAATTTAAAATTTGACTTTTTTTTTATTTTTCATACATTTACGCAAAGTCAAAAGTTATTTGGACTGGCTGGTTTTGAAATGAAAGCACTGTATATTAACATAAACAAAAATTTAGATTGTTACTAATTTGTTCTACAAATAAATATAAAGTAAGGGCTTTATTGATTTATTATTCTTCACAGTTAGTGTATGCAACACTCACGGAAACTAGACTCGGAGCCTATGGTTCGTCAAGAAATCTTGTCTACTCGCTCAAAAAAACAGTTTTGTACTGAATTGTTAAATAAATTACTATTATACGGTACACCTCCTTTATTACACTTTGCTTTGTCAATATCATAAATAAAAATAACTTCCTAAATTGCCTACGAATTGATGAAATGATATTTGTATGATTTGTTTAACAATTCAATGTTGCAAATGAGTTTCTCTTGCTTATTTATCATAGATATTGTATTATTTTTATTATTTCCCTGGCGGAAACGACAATATTTGTTGGCAAATAAGTAATCCATAAACAAATATTTTTATTATTTACAACAAGCATTGTTATTTGTTCCTTTACTAAACATTTTTCTCGTTTCCTTTAGGACCTTGGTTTATAAATAGGATAAGGCCAGATATATCAAAAAAATATGAAATTGCACTAAAAGACACCAATCTTATAGTTGAATATATTTATCAGTGTAACTGTCAGTATCCAAGGTAAGCATTATTTTCTCTATATATGTTATTATGTTAAAAATTATTGTTATTCAAAAAAATGGTACTTTTGAACACTTATTACAATGCCTTTTTTGTGTTTATTTGTCTGCCTGATTTCGGGTGACTGAAGTTAAAACATACGCATGCGCGTGAGACTATTTTGTTGACTTTTTCGGACATGAAAATAAATAGGACTGATTTTATCTTTTCCCTTGAACTGAGGGAATTTTAATGACGTTTGTAATGTCAGGTTCACCAACGCAATAATTACATAGGTCTACAAAAAAGGGATCTTGTTTGTTGGTAGGTTATATACTTGAATAAAATTTCTTGCAACGATTTTTTTTGACTCCAGGGGAATTTTACTGGTCTATTTTCTACACGATCAACGCACAGTGAATGCGACTTACTAATGCCAGTTGTTACGGTCGGGGAAAGCCGCCTATCGAAACAAAAGACGAGACAAGCCCATCAGAGATGTCATTCTCCTCCAAGGCAACGCCAGGCCTCACACCGCGGCTTTGACAACGGATACACTTGAAAAAATGAGCTGGAAACCCTTGAGTACCCTCCTTATAGCCCTGACTTATCCTCTGTGACCCCTGTGACTATTTATCCACTTCCTTCCACTTGCTACGGTTCTTACACACATCTTTTTTATTTCCTCTACTTTCATCAGTGCCCTCATACATGCTCGTCGGTTGTTGATACTCTTGACCTGGCCATTCTTTTAAACAATGTCGATCTGATCGAGATATGTTCGCCGAGGTCGACCTCTACCGACTTGTTCATTCACACTCGCCTTATAAATTTGTTTCGTTAATCTTCCTTCATCCATCCTTTCTACGTGTCCAAACCATCTAAGCATTCCTTTATCTCACTTTTCATGCTTTTTCTGCCAAACCCAACAGTCACTACCATGCATAAATGTAAGAACCAACACTCCTGTATGCACAGCCAAACGTGCCTTTTTTGACACTTTCTGGCTGTTCATAAAGCTATGCTTCTAACCTTCAACAAACAAATATTTATATTGATTTAATCATCCACAATACTTATTCTTAGGTATCGCCTTTGTTGATTATTGATCTTTTTGTATATCTCTATAAATTCCAATCTCTACAAAGAATCAATAACCCCGATTGTTCAATAAACAACAATAGGTAAATAATCAACACTAATATATAAAGTAAACATTAATAACATTTCAATAAAAACGTTAGTCGATAAGAACTCCCGCCTGTGATACTAGGCCGTGTTGCCAGATCTACTACTATTCTTTCACAAAAATACGGTGAAAATGACAAAAAGATTACATGCAAATCATGTGGAAACAATGTAACGAAGCTTTGTTCAATTTAAAAATATATTATTGGGCTATTTATGGCTTCGTGGGCATTTCATAATCAAGCATTCAGGACTTTTGGTCAAATGTCTTCATAAATTAAATCATACACCCGTCATTTTTGTCGTCGATTCACTCTTGATAGTGCCCTTAACATAATCAGCATGTGAACAAAAAGTTCTTATTGCTTGTTTGTTACTACTAATTCTGCAACGTTACTTTGAAATTTTTAAAGGAAAAATTTTTGGAAGGAGAAAAACATTCTTGTTGGTGAAAAATTTTGTGTGGGTATGTTAGTCGAATGGGCACCATTCTTTATTTTCAAATATCTTAATATTGCCTTTCTGTAGTGTATCTACACATGTAATTTTATTAAATATGAGTCAAACTTAATATATTTTTTTCGAAACAAATAATTAAATTACAAACAATAAAACATAAAAAAATCCATTCAAGTACTGTTAACTGATTACAAATTGCTATCATTTATTTTTTATCTTTCGTATAGCAATGTTTAAAATATTTCCATTATTTTTTCGAAGTACTCTTGAAATAAAAAACCAATTTGCATTCATTTCATATAACGTTTATTAGTTAATTTAATTCATTATTATTTTTAAATTTAATGAATTTTTATGTATACAGGGTGATCCATAACTATTGAGACTTGGGTTAAATGCGGGTGATTTGGACCAAAATTGTATTAAGGCATGTTTGGTCCAAATCATCCGCCCTTAGCCTATGTCCCAATAGTTATGAATCACCCCGTATAGTTTAAACAAATAAAATGGTACTTAGCCTTGTTTGCTAATGTGTTGGCTCAAAGATGCATGGACATGAATCAACCGATGTATGTCTGTTTTCTTGGCTACAACAAAGCATTTGATAAAGTTCGCCATACCCACATTATTCAATTGCTTGAAAGTAAAAATATAGACATGAAATATATTAGAATAATAAATAATTTATACTACGATCAGACGGCTAATATCAAAGTGGATAATGAACTCTCAGAAGGAGTAAAAATACAACGTGGTGTACGGCAAGGATGTGTACTATCGCCGCTATTATTTAATCTTTATTCAGAAGAAATCAATCAGAGAGCACTGGAGGACACAACAACGGGAGTAAAGGTTAATGGAATACCCATTAACAATATCCGGTATGCAGACGACACCAGCCAGAAAGTGTCAAAAAAGGCACCTTTAGCTGTGCATAGAGGTGTGTTGGTTCCTACACTTATGTATGGTAGTGAATGTTGGGTTTGGCAAAAGAAGCATAAAAATAAGATTAATGCTGCGGAGATGAGTAGTCTGAGAAGTATAGACGGAGTGACTCGATTGGATAAAGTAAAAAATAGTGAGATAAAAGAAAGCTGTGGTGTAAAAGAAGATGTGGTTACAAAGATAGATAAAGGAATGCTTAGATGGTTTGGACACGTAGAAAGGATGGATGAAGGAAGATTAAGGAAACAAATTTATAAGGTTAGTGTGAATGGACAAGTCGGTAGAGGTCGACCTCGGCGAACATCGATCTCGATCAGATCAACATTGTTTTGAAGAAAGGCCAGGTCAAGAGTACCAACAACCGACGAGCATGTATGAGAGCACTGATGAAAGTAGAGAAGCAAAAGATGTAAGAACCGTATCAAGTGATATTTGCCTACTCCTAAGTGAAAAAGGCGTGATTATATGTATGCAGTCAGGATGGCTGGAGAAGTGACGTGGTTTCTGTGCCACTCTAGAAAAAACATCTCATTCTTAGAAAAGATAATGACTTTACTAAACTAGACTAAAATAAGTTTAATTTAATTAACATTATTTCCTTTTTAGTGGTGAAAGTGCTTTTCATTCTATGATGGCCGATTTTGGCTGGGCAAAAAATCCGATGGTCAAGCGAATAGATAAACTTAATTCAGATATACCAATTACTCTTTTATATGGATCCCGATCCTGGGTTGACCACTCAGCAGGAGAAATATTAAAAGAAAAACGTAGAAATTCTTATTTTAAGTTGCAAGTAAGTATCATTTTGTTTGAAAATTTCTATAAATTTGTTTAATCTAATATTTTATGCTGCGCGCATAATATTAATATTAAAAATAAACACCGATTTCTAGCGTCCTTAAACTAATTTAAAAGTACAAATTAATGGTTGATTAATTTTACATTTTTTAATGTGTAAAGTGTAATTTTGGTAAAAGGTACTTGTCAACAGGGTGTTGCAAGGTCTTAATATGGCACCTTCCCCCCTTAATGTGTAGTCACTTATTCATGATTAAACTGTAGGTACACAAAGCCAAGAAAAAATATTCATATATTTACATCAATCAATTTCTTAGACCTCCAAGATATTAGTAAAATAACAGTACGGGTGAGAATAATAACAATAAAAAAGGAACAATATTTGTTTGACAAGGTTTATTGAAACTGTTATTTATCTATTTTACAATTAAAATGATAACAAATGAAGAATTAATTAAGAAGCCTAGATTGCCACCTTTCTTGCTTCTGCGCTTGGAAGTTTTTTTATTATTCTGCGCAATACCATTTTCTATGATCTGATAATCTATTCTGACACATGAGGTTTGTTCCAACTACTGAAAAAAATCCGATGAAACGAGTTCTAGCCGTATATGGACGATCCGTTTTGCTATTACAACCAAACTTGGTATCGTCGTGAACCAATTTCACTGGGTATATCATCAGCTGTCGCTGACTCTTTTTTACTGTTAAATGAGTAGTTGGATTGTTAGTCGATTACATAAAACGGTTACAAAACCGTTGTATATTCATTTTAGTTAGTTCTGTAGTCTTCTAAGTGAACAACGTCCGCTGTATAATGTTTTAGATTTTAGGGGGGGTCGTGAAGGCTATGCTGCCTCTTAAGCACTTCGACCTATAAGATCTTTTGTGCATAATCCTTAATCTATTCGAGGCCCGGGGTTCCTAGACTTCATACAAAGTTTATCAGTTTCCTGGGGGCTAAGTTCCTGACATCGGAGGGCTTTAGGAAGGCCCCTTCCATAAACTTGAGCCTCTTGCAGAAAAGCGCTGGGCATTCGCAAAGCAAATGTTCTGCAGTTTCAGAGAAGTTCTCGCAGTAGCGGCAACTATCACTTTTTGTTTTGCCCATCTTTTTCAGGTGTTACCTCAGAGGGCAGTGTCCAGTAAGGAGTCTCGTAACTAGTCTCAAGTCTTTCGTGTCCAACTCGAGAAGCTGTTTAACTTTCCTTGGCGAAAGACTTACTAGCCTTTTCGCTTGTCTTTGTCCTGGCACTTTATGCCGGTAAGATCTGTTTCCCAGCATTGAACCTCTTCTTTCAAGTGGGCTTTGGAGAGTCCACAGAAGGGTTCTGTGCCCTAAAATTGTGCATTTGCCCATTCTTTGGCAAGGCAGTCTGCTTCCTCGTTGCCTATAACCTGGAACCCACATCAAAGTAACCTGATTGTTTGCTGCCAGTTGTCTCAGGGATTGTTTACAGTTCCAAGTCAGCTTAGACTCACAAGTGTATGACTTCAGAGCTTTTAGTGCGGCTTGGCTATCTGATAAAACATAGATATCTGCCCTTCGGGTGTTCCTTTCGATGCACTCCTGGGCAAATATATCTATGGCATGTAATTCTGCTTAAAAGATGGTTGGGTGTTACCAAGGGGTTTTGAGAGCCTAAAATTCGGCCCTGTAACGTCCACTCCAACCCTTTCATCCATCAGTGTACCACACTAAAGCATCCCTTCCTAATTGAGGTCCGTTCTCTGTGCAAACTTGGTGGTTGTTTATGACTACTTCAAACTGCATTTCGAAGTCGTACCTAACTGGCATAATATCTGTCGGCTTAGACATGGATTCTAGGGAAATATTTTCCAAAATCTTCAAATGTCCAATCCAATTTCCTGCTTTAAGATTTATTGTCTGGCTCAATCTGAAGGCACTGATTGCTGCTTTCTTCATTACACATAATTGCAATGGTGGAAGGTTCAGCATTACCTCTACTGCTGCAGTAGGGCACGTGAATGTTGCCACTTGTGATAATGTTACTTTCATATTTTCTTTTATACCATTAGTAGAAGTTATTAAACGGTATAACCGTACCTAAAGTATTTGTGTAATGCCCCATTATCCTATTGCGTCACAAGTATTACTCAAGGAAGTAAAGTTAATACTTAAATAAGATTCCGAATGCCATACAAAAGCTGCAGGTTGGAACTAACCTATGGCCGAACGTAAATAAGTTTAAATTGACTGAAATTTTGTTTTCCTGTAGCAACATTATGGTATGATTAGCAAAATTCAAAGTGCTGTTCACATATTCGTGAATATATCCTGCCAACCATGTAGTTTTATGAGTTGAAGTGAACTTTTATTGGTTCTGATGATTCAAAGCTTTTTTAAAAGTGGATTCAAGCTCAAAAGTACCTCTACCAATTTAATGCCTGATACATATATCCCATTTTTTTTTTCGTCGATTAAACTAATTAATAAATTTGTAGCGGCTATTTTCAGTTCTGATTTTTGGGAAATTTTTTATTGCTGTATCCTTATTATTAAACTTAAATAGTTGTGTAAATCGAGTGATCAATGCATTCTAAATTTTATTTATCATAGTGTAAAAGACGTTCATATAATGCAATTATTCAGGATCAGTTGATATTTCCGAATTTATGCTGAAAACATCTTCCTTCAGGATCGAACTGGCTGTTATATATTCTAAGCAATATGGAATATGCATGTGGTTCAAATAAGGGTAAAATATTTTTTTTAAAAAAAACTTTATTGCTTAAGAATTATGCCCCCATTAATATTTTTGATTATAATTTCTTTTTGAGCAAGAAATTAATTTTTAAAAATTGCAAAAAAACTGGGAAATTCAAACATTCGAAATGAGACGTCATTGGTCAGAGCTAATGTGACGTAAAAGTCTAGGAAAACAAATGTCAATAACAACTAGTTAGGTTAAGAATATTTTTGATTCAGAAATGCCGAAATACGTCAACTTTTAACTTGAGGGGGACACTTTTTAGCACTAATGCCGTAAACGTCAGATTCACCCCCTTCCTACTGCAGATACCCCTTAAATTTTTTCAAATGTCGTTAGGAATTAAGTCATACCTCTTTTAAAAGGTCTTATAAATCTCCACTCAATTATATTGTTTTTACCTTTGATACCAGCCTTCCATTGTTATTTAATCGTTGTTTTAAATTGGCTCTCTTTAAACTCTTCATATGCCCCCGTATTATGTTGACAATTCATAAAGTCATAGTAACAGTGACAAAAACAATAATAACTATTAAAAAAGTCATGGTTATAATTACAATAACAGGATTCAGTTTTATTTGGCATAAGAAAAGTTTGGATTGTTCTATAGAGGGAGAAGGTAGCTCCATGATGATGTATTAGTCGAAAATAGAAAACACTGTAAAATTTCAGCAAAACACAATACTTCTTCAATAATTTTCAATCTAACTTTTCCACCTGTTTGTCGTCATAGATTATGACGTCACTTAAATCGTGCCAAAATGACGGGCGTTTTAAGTGCCCGTGTCGGTTGGCCATTTTGATTTTTTTTAATTACTTTACTTTAGTTTTTTGTCGTTGGAAATATTTTTACTATTACATAACAATGTAAACTATCGAATAAAAATATAAAAAAAATACATGCATATTTCCTAATGTGAAGCGTTTGGTAAATCCATAGTTTTAAACTGCAACATTACAATATTTACTTAAAACAATCATACTACCAATGAGTCACCTTTGTAACTCTGGACACAAATTGCTCCTTATTCTGAATCAAGGACAAGGCCTCTGATGCTGAAATTGAGTCATTCGTGATACCGAACTGTAGCAAAGCTAGTCTGCCAACAAGTTTTGCAAACTTTATCGTTTGATAATAATTGCCAAACGATATGATGTACTTCGAATGGCAAAGCAGAACTTTTTGATAATGATTAATTCTACATTCTACTGTTTCAAGAACCACACAAAATGCAAATAAAATTAAGAGTCATACAAGTTGTTGAAATTTTATCTGCTCTTAAAATCAAAAAGTGGTGCGGTCGGACAGTATACTACAAATCGTTTTGAAAGAGTAAGCTTTTGATTATTGATCTATTTCGGCGCTGGGCATCTTCGCTCAATGAGCTGGACGTTCGTCCTATACCTTCAATAAGTACAAGTGAGAGGTCTCTTGGCACATGGGTAAATGAAACAGCAGAACACACAAAAGAAATCAAGTGTCAAATTGAAGTAGCTCGCAGCGCTTTCATAAAAATATAAAAAATACTCTGCAGCCGAGATATAACATTAAAATTGAGAACCAGAATGCTAAAATGCTATATATTCTCCATTCTATTGTATGGAATGGAGGCTTGGACACTCAAATCAGAAAACATCAAGAACATAGATGCATTTGAAATGTGGTGTTATAGGAGGTTGCTGAGAATACCATGAGTTGACAAGGTTTCTAACGAGGAAGTACTACGCCGAATGAATAAAGCCATAAAAAGGAGAAAATTAGAATATCTAGGAGGAGATAGATATAATATCCTTAAGCTAATTATTCAAGGCAAAATAAAAGGCAAGAGAACGATTGGCAGAAGAAGAATCTCTTGGCTGCGCAACTTGAGAGAGTGGTTTGGTTGCACGTCCGCAGAACTCTTCAGGCGGGCGATTGATAAGGTCCGAGTAGTGGTGATGATTTCTAATCTCCGATAGGAGCGGAATTTCAAGAAGAAGAAGAGGTCTCTTGACTTCATATATCTGGCTTTTTCTAAGGGGAATAAAAGACAGAGAGGTACGTCGATGTCTCTTTCTAGCAGACATGAAAGAGAAATCGACGTACCTCTCTGTCTTTTATGTCGTTAAGAAAGAGCCAGGTATATGAAGTCAAGGGACCTATCACTCATATTCATTTTGGATATTCTTCCTACCTGGCAGTTACTTTTGGGACCTTCTTTAAAGTCAAATGTTGCCCAGTTTTGATCTATTTCTTTACTGTGTCGCAAGCAATAATATGGAAAAATGTATCTACACTGAAGCCTTAGATTTAAAAAACGAACTGTCGTACGAGTCATTTCTTAATTTGGGCCGATCAGAGGCTGCTTAAAATTCCCAAGTCTCTCCGATATGTTTGGCCTATAAAGCTCTCCCATGTTTATTCACCAAATGACCATTTAATATAAAAACCTAAGCTCCGAAGCTACGTCGCTTGCTGTGTCTTTCGATCATTTAGTTCAAAGGTTCCCGCATAACCTGGATTTACGAGAAGCGAGACTGGAAAAAGTAAGACGGAAATAAACAACTTTTTAAAGGAAGAGCCGACGAATTCGGGGATATAGATTTTCGAACTCTTAATTCAGATAAATAAATTAGTAAATAGCTGGGCATAGTTTTCTTAACTAATAGGTATAAATTAGCAGTGTACATTATACAGACCGAGTCACGAATTGTTAGACATGAAAATGTTACTTTGGCAACGTTGTAGCGGAATATAATTGCACCTAGGCGAGGGGAGGTATCGTGTTCCACTTTCTTACATCCCACTATAGCGGATAGGAATGGTTTTAAATATATTGCCAATTTTTTTTCGTTCAGTAATTTCCTCTGATTTTGTAATAATTAACAACAGAAATGGCATAAAACCACGTTGTATTGAAATAAAATTCACTAGTACAATGCAGTTTATTTTAACATTTATTTATTTCAGAGAAAAGTAAATCTAATGGTCTATATTTAGGCATTTTAACTAGTAATCATGTCAGGCTTAGTTTCATTAATAAAGAGCAAATACTTCAACCGGAAACATGGTTATACTGGACAAATATATCGTCACTGCTTGGTGCTTATCGTCTATTAATCTGGGTTTCATTTGCTAGTAATTATTAATTATTTTGTAGTTCTGTAGTTTGATTTTGGTTTTAAGTAAATATGTATAAACTATTGGTTAACAGTTTTTATATTTATTTTGTAGTTCTGTAGTGTGGTTTTGGTTTTATTTAAGTTTAATACTATGAAAATTAAAATATGTAATATAATAATGAAGGACATTTATTTTATTATTAATTTATTATGTTGCATGTAACCTAAATTGAAAACAAATTTTTCCAAAACTTTCATTTATTTCTTCATGGGAATGTTTAATTCAAATTAAAAACATATTTTAATTTTTATCCACAACAAAAATTATTTTACTGCTAAGCTACGTACTGTACTGTATTCAAAATTTTATAACTACTCCATTATTCATCTGTAGGAGCATACATTAAACGTTACAGTCATGCCGACCAATCTGCGCATGCTCCATGTTTGGTTTGTCTTCTTTTTCCCGCGTTTTGCTTAGTGATTGTCATACTGCTAATGTCAATTACTTTTTACTTTTTGAATGGCGTTATTTTATTACAATTTGTCGATTTAACCTTTTTTTGGGCTTTTATTTATTTAGCTTATGGCGTATACAAACATACATAAAAAATAAAATGTATAGCACATCACATGTATAAAAACAGACAAAATTGCTTGTAGTTATTTTTGTGCTATAAACGTAAGTATTAATAACTATTAATTTGTGGATCAAATATGGTAAAGTAAGTCGAATCTTATAGGAATGAAAAGTTTATTCACATAAATAGTCTGAAAACACAATAAAAACGAACCAAAACAATAACATTTATCACTGCATAATATTAAGGTTAAGTCTTTTCGCATTTTTGACATGAACGAAAACAATCATATGTCCCCACTCTGTTGTTTTGATGCAAGGCGATCAGGGGTAAACAGATTTGCATGGTTGTTGATGTCAGAAACCAAGATGGTAGTATGGCAAAAGGAAAGGAATGCATATTAAAGAGATGGAAGGAATACTTCGAAAGTTTATTTGAGAAAGAGGATACACAAGTACAGGCCCCATTCGGAGACATGAGTGAAAGTTGCAATGAAAGTGAAATTACTACGACAGAAATTGTGGAAGCGTTGAAATTGTATGAAATTGGGTAAAGCTGCTGGGTACGACAGGATAACAGTTGAAATGCTGAAGGCTGGACAAAGCGTGGTAACTAGTCTGCTGTACCGCCTTTTTAACCTTTGTGGAGGAGTGGTAGCGTACCAGACGACTGGTGCAAGGCCGTTATCGTGCCGCTTTGCAAGGGAAAAGGTTCGCAGCAGAACTGTAATAACTACCGAGGTATTAGGTTTCTCAGCATAGTCGGCAAACTGTATGCAAAGATATTGATTAAAAGAGTGACGAATGAAATTAAGAAGATGATTGGGATTGCAAGCAGGATTTAGAAGAGGAAGGAGATGTATGGATCAGGTCTTTTCATTACGAGGTATAGTTGAAAAATTCTTGGCTAGAAGTCAGAAGTTGCGCTTTTATAGACTTGAAAAAGGACTATGACAGAGTGATAAGAAGTGAATTGTGGTCGACATTGTCTATGTATGGGCTGAACGGTAGTTTAATGCGAGCACTGATATCACTTTACGAGGATTCCACTGCTTGTGTCAGGATAAACGGAGCTTGTGCACGGAATGGTTTAACATCGAAAAGGGTGTAAGACAGGGATGTGTGGCTTCGCCATGGCTGTTTAACTTATATGGACGATTGTTTAAAATATTTGAAATAGAGTGCGTATAGATTGAAAATAAATGATTTGATCGTCAAATGCCTTCTTTACTCCGATGATCAAGTAATTTTAGTGTCATCTAAAGAGGAGTTGCAGGCGATGGTTAATGTTATGCATGATGCCCTGAAAATCAAAGGGATGAAAATAAATGTAAACGAAAGTAATGGTTTTTGAAAGAGAAGAAAACATGACAAACTGTGAATTTCTGATTAAGGAAGAAAAAGTGGAACCAGTAAATGAATTTGTGTACTTGGGTTCAAAGTTTACGAGAGTTGGAAAGTATGACAGTGACATTGAGCGAAGGGTGTTGGCAGGAAAACAAATGAATTGGGCACTGCATAGCTTTATGAGCAGCCAGAAAGTGTTAAAAAGGCACGTCTGGCTGTGCATAGAGGTTCGTTATGTATTGTAGTAAATGTTGGGTTTGGCAGAAGAAGCATGAAAATATAATTAATGCTGTGGAGATGAGTAGTCTAAGAAGTACAGCCGGAGTGACTCGGTTGGATAAAGTAATAGTGAGATAAGAGAACGCTGTGGTTACAAAGATAGATAAAGGAATGCTTAGTTGGTTTGGACACCTAGAAAGGATGGATGAAGGAAGATTAACGAAACAAATTTAAAAGGCGAGTTGTAAATGGACAAGTCGGTAGAGGTCGACCTCGGCAAACATATCTCGTTTAGATCAATATTGTTTTGAAGAAATGCCAAGTCAAGAGTACCAACAACCGACGAGATGTATGACAGCACTGATGAAAGTAGAGGAAGCAAAAGATGTGTGTAAGAACCGTAGCAAGTGGAAGGAAGTGGTCTATGCCTACCCCTACGGGAAAAAGGCGTGACTATATTTATGTATGTATGTACGATGTCAACTTTCTAATGATTCGTGACTCTGTCTGTAATTAAATACATTGAGTTAAAGAACTAACCGACAGTACAGTCGCCATCGAATGAGTCATAAAACTCTTCAGTTTGAGTGCCGTTAGTTTAACTTGGAATATGGGTTAGTATTAGATGGTACTTTTAAATTTTAATTAAATTTTAGGTTGTAACTGGAGCAGGACATTACGTTTATGCTGATAAACCGGAAGCCTTCAATCAAATAGTTATTGATGCATGTGAATATACGGACAACACAGGAAAAAAAAAGCTGGCCATCAAATCTAATAGTAGGACAGAATCAGAAGAACCTGAAAGTGATAGGAGTCAGTGATAAGATTAAATTTTTTTTTTATCAGAAACCACCCCACTTCTTAAATCTTATTTAAAACCGTGACTTATATACTCTTGCTAACATGTGAAATGAAATCGTTCGGTTTTAATTTTTTTTTATCCATAATACTTTATCTTAAACATAATCAATTATTTTTTACACATCGTATCGGCAACGGACAAAAGAAATTTTTAAAACTAACAACCGATGCACCTACATTTTTTAAGTGTTTCCAAAAGCGAAACTGAAATCAACCAAAACATGCCGCTTTTTTCTTTGATTGGTTCATTCTCTTGTTCACTTGTATCCAAAATTCTATCAACTTTTCTCATCGGAATAAATTCGATTTTTTTGTAAATAAAAAAATTTTTGTGAATAAAAATGTAAAGTTTGGGATAGAAGTTATCCAAGAGATTAAAATTTTTAAAGTTCACAAGTTACGTTTATAAATAATATAAATTATTGGACAATTTATTTAGTTAATAAAAACATTTACACAAAATATTCTTGAACTATTTTACTTGCACCGTTTTACCTCATGTAAATACACACAAATTTGTATTAGTCCAGTCACCTTAGGCCATATTTTACGAAGTTCTATTCAAGAGGCGCACCCTCTAGTCAAATTTTTTATAGGTTTGGACCTACAAGAATATAGTCCTGAGTTTCCGGCCATTCGCGGGGTATATTTTAACAATAAAAAATTATTGAAAATTAAAAAATAGATATTTTTGAGATATTTTTTTTGGTACTCGTCCTATCGAAAAATGTTTCCAATAAAATGTGTTCATCATAACGTCCTCTTTAAAAAAGGTCCTGAAAAAAATAATGCTCACATTGTTAATGAATGGGGCACTGCATAGCTTTGTGAATAGCCAGAAAGTGTCAAAAAAGGCACGTCTGGCGGTGCATAGAGGTGTGTTGGTTCCTACACTTATGTATGGTAGTGAATGTTGGGTTTGGCAGAAGAAGCATGAAAATAGGATTAATGCTGCGGAGATGAGTAGTCTGAGAAGTATAGCCGGAGTGACTCGGTTGGATAAAGTTAAGAATAGTGAGATAAGAAAACGCTGTGGTGTAAAAGAAGATGTGGTCACAAAGATAGATAAAGGAATGCTTAGATGGTTTGGACACGTAGAAAGGATGGATGAAGGAAGATTGACGAAACAAATTTATAAGGCGAGTGTGAATGGGTAGAGGTCGACCTCGGAGAACATATCTCGATCAGATCAACATTGTTTTGAAGAAAGGCCAGGTCAAGAGTACCAACAACCGAAGAGCTTGTATGAGAGCACTGATGAAAGTAGAGGAAGCAAAAGATGTGTGTACGAACCGTAGCAAGTGGAAGGAAGTGGTCTCTGCCTACCCCTATGGGAGGGGGGCGTGACTTTGTGTGTGTATGTATGTGTTAATTAAGCGTTTAATGGCAAATGAAAATTCTTCATTTCGTTTTTGCAACCGCAGTCGGATGTTTATCAACATGTCGGTTTGAAACTCGTATATTATGTATGTATGTATGTACATTATGTACAGGAACCAAACCCCAAGAGAATTGTGCAAAATTTATTGATCTGCGAGATATACTTTAGCAACAATCTGCGATCATCAAAAAATCTTTGCCCTTCAATAGAATTTTCCGACGAAGGCCCACAGGGTGCAAAAAAAATCGAGGAGCTTCGTATCATTATGCATAAGCGATTTGGAAAAAAAGTTTTGTTGAAAATAGATACTGTTTTTAGATTTTTACTTATAAACAATTAACAATTCCGACCAAAGTTGCAAAGATATCTGAAAAATTCTTAGACCAGCTAACGCGTTTTTGGAAAACGAACAATTTAAAAAAAATTGCAATATTTTGATTACCGCCCGAGATATAAATGTGTTTGTTTGTTCAATTTTCTCTTGTTGTAATAAAGATTTTTGCAAAATTCGAATTCCTCAGCAATCCCTTCGCTTCCGGTACGTTTCAAGATAAAAAATATAGCCTACCTTTGTGAATAAAAAGGTTTCATCTGACGCGCTGGAGATAAGAACTCTTTGATTTGCTGAGGTGTCAATGTTTTAGATTTCTTAGGTTTGTATCCGTCTGATTTGCGTTTCAGGAATGCAGACAATTTCGAAAATATGCTCACATTAATATTTTGATTTACGTTTATTGTCATTCTTAGCATAGAATAAATTGCCCACGCAAGTGGTGCTCTGAGAATGACACTGTTCGTTTATTTTTTCGCCATTCCATTAAAAGATTGTATTGTTACAAGTTTTTTGAATCCGTCTCTGTCGACCTTGCCTAGAGACGACAGCGCTGACCGAATTTAGGGTGCATAATTAATGAGAAGTTATGCCGGCAAATCCTTCAACACCGCGTCACGTCTAGCGGATTGTTCTGGTGCTTTCGGGAAAAGGTCGAATAGTGGCTTGGAAATATAAAAAGGACAACGGCCGCAAAGAGGACAGTTTTTAAAAGTGTTTATGAGTTATGAAATTTAATTAGTTGTAATTAGTTGAATATCTATGTGATTTGAAAAAGTAAAATTTATTGTGTAAAAGTATTGGGATACAAATTGTTTTGTTACTGTATCGAGAGTTTAAAATTACCGAACACAAGAAAAAAGTGAATTTCGTATCAGTATGTTCGTTCGTATTGACTCCGAAATTTTAGTGGCAGCAAATCACCTGAAGCTGCGGCTGCTGCTTTTAATATTTTAGGAGGTGTACCCCTTGGAAAATCTTCCATTTCACTTTCATTTGATGTAATCATTTTCAACTAAGAATTTTAATACAAATAGGGATATAGCTTGAATAATCTCGAACAAATTCTGAAAATGACAGTTTCAACAATTGACAGACCTGTCACCTGTCAGACAGACTCACGGCAGTGTCTAAGGCGGTACTCATGGCTTATTAAACCGCTGAAATCAAACGGTAACCATAGTACGTACATACATACCTATAGTCACGCCTTTTTTCCGTAAGGGTAGCCACTTGCTACGATTCTTACACACATCTTTTGCTTCCTCTACTTTCATCAGTGCTCTCATGCATGCTCGTCGGTTGTTGGTACTCTTGACCTGGCCTTTCTTCAAATGTTGATCTGATCGAGATATGTTCGCCGAGGTCGACCTCTACCGACTTGTACATTCACACTCGCCTTTTAAATTTGTTTCGTCAATCTTCCCTCATCCATCCTTTCTACGTGTCCAAACCATCTAAGCATTCCTTTATCTATCTTTGTAACCACATCTTCTTTTACACCACAGCTTTCTTTTATCTCACTATTTTTTACTTTATCCAATCGAGTCACTCCGTCTATACTTCTCAGACTACTCATCTCCGCAGCATTAATCTTATTTTTATGCTTCTTTTGCCAAACCCAACATTCACTACCATACATAAGTGTAGGAACCAACACACCTCTAGGCACAGCCAGACGTGCCTTTTTTTGACAATTTCTGGCTGTTCATAAAGCTATGCAGTGCCCCATTCATTTGTTTTCCTGCCAACACCCTTCGCTCAATGTCACTGTCATACTTTCCATCTCTCGTAAACTTTGAACCCAAGTACACAAATTCATTTACTTGTTCCACTCTTTCAAAAACCATTACTTTCGTTTACATTTATTTTCATCCCTTTGATTTTTAGGGCATTATACATAACATTAACCATCGCCTGTAAGTCCTCTTCAGATGACGCTAATATGACTTGATCATCGGTGTAAAAAAGGCATTTGACGATCAAATCATTTATTTTCAATCCATACGCACTCTCTTTTAAATATTTTAAACAATCGTCTATGTATAAGTTAAACAGCCATGGCGAAGCCACATATCCCTGTCTCACACATTTTTCGATATTAAACCAGTCCGTGCAAGCTCCGTTTATCCTGACACAAGCAGTGGAAGCCTCGTAAAGTGATTTCAGTGCTCGTATTAAACTACCGCTCACCCCATACAGACAATGTTGACCACAATTAACTCCTCACCACTCTGTCATAGGCTTTTTCCAACTCTATAAAAGCGCAATAGACCTTTTGACTTCTAGCCAAGAATTTTTCGACTATACCTCGTATTGAAAAGACCTGATCCATACATCTCCTTCCTCTTCTAAATCCTGCTTGTACATCACATATCATCTTCTTAGTTTCATTCGTTAATCGTTTAATCAATATCTTTGCATACAGTTTGCCGACTATGCTGAGTAAACTAATACCTCGGTAGTTCTTACAGTACTGCTGCGAACCTTTTCCCTTGTAAAGCGGCACGATAACGGCCTTGCACCAGTCGTCTGGTACGCTACCACTCCTCCAACAAAGTTTAAAAAGGCGGTACAGCAGACTAGCTACCACGTTTTGTCCAGCCTTCAGTATTTCAACCATAGTAATGTATTTAAAGAATTGAGTTGCCATAGTAATGTGTTTTAAATCGCAAAAAGTCGCACTTTGTTCTCTGTGATTTAGCTCGGTACAGTGCAACAGAAGTAGCTTTGCGGGCGAAGAAACACAAAATCTGCGCACAACGAAAACATTCGAATAACGATCCGATCGGCGACAACGAAATTTTCAGGCTTTTTCCAAGTCTACAAAAGCGCAATAGACCCTCTGACTTTTAGCCAAGAATTTTTCGAATGTACTACACGATAGTAAATTTCTCTTGCGATAGTGGTGCCATGGGCGGTGAAGCTAAGTACTTATCGGACCGCCCTTGTACAATAGAGATTGCTTAAAATGTATTTTATCCGAACCCACGAAATTCTCACAAAATACAACGTTATATTGTTATACAGGGTGGCTTACTGAAAACGAAACAGAGCCATTTGCAGGAACCTCGGTACAGTGCAACAGAAGTAGCTTGGCGGGCGAAGAAACACAAAATCTGCGCACAACGAAAATATTCGAATAACGATCCGATCGGCGACAACGAAATTTTCAGTAATCGTGAGTCTAATCGGAGGAAGAAGTTTACGAATGTGAAGTATATTCAGCCGAATATTTTATATTTTAGAGGCTAGTCGCCCTCCAAGATACTTTTGTTGCACTGTACATATCCGTACGCTAAATGTCACATTAGTTATGTGAGTAGAAAAAATAACATAAAATAATAATATACAAGTGTGTAATGTCATATTTATTTACACAAGAGTGGGAAGGCTACGAAGCACCGCACAAAGAAGAGACCAAGAAGTATAAAACGCTGTATATTGTATTCGATCTCATTCGCTCGCAGGATTAATCCTTTAGATTTATGTGTCTTTCCCTTTTTAGTGTAGCTTTTTTTTCGTTTCATCGAGTTTAAAATCACAACGAAAAAAAATATGAGGTGTTTTATTTTTTTGTCTGACATCTTGTGTGTGATTCGAGCAGGGTTTAGACTAACGAGAATCAACTGATCCGAGATTACGAGAATACTATACTAAATTTTTATAATAAGTATGTACTTTTTTTCTTAAGTTTAAGTTTTGGAAAAACTTAACATTCACCTTCGAGAGTGAAATATCAACAACTTCTTTCTAGAGAGTTTTTTTTTTTTATTGAAAATAGTCGCAAAAAGAGTAGACCTATCGTGTTGGCCGCGGACGGCCCGAAATGCGACTACTAGAAGGGGGAGGGATTATAGAAAGGAGGTGATTGTGGACCCGCTTTTTGAAAAATTGCAGGTCATAGTTCTCTGGAAATACTGATTTTGGAAGCGTGTTCCATTCCGTAGCAGCCCTGTAAAAGAAGGACTCTTGATGGAGATTGGTCCGTGTAGTGTCAATCTTGAGAGTAAATGGGTGAGACTGATCGGCATGCCGAGTTCTTTTGCTGAATGTGACCAGTGGTGGTATAAGAGTTTTTATTTCTCTGGAGCATCTGCCATGGCAATATCTGTAGATTAATGTCTGGTCTGCCACTCTTCCTCTATGTTCTAGTGGGTGAAGGGTATCTGTGAGAGTTGAGCTGTTTATTAACCGAATGGCCCTTTTCTGAATGGAATCTAGAAGACGAAGAGAATGCCTTGATGCTGAACCGTAAATGTGCGAGCAATACTCCAGTAAAGGTCGGATTTGAGCATTGTACGTCGTCAACAGTTAATCAGGAGTAAAAAACTTTCAAGCTTTCCACAGAAAACCCAGCCTTTGGCTTGCTGAATCCCAAAATCGAGATTGAGGGACTTGATTCAAGGGTTTTTCCAGACATTGTGATGAAATGATAGGAATTTACTTTCTTGGAAAACGTGGCGCTTTGTGTTTTCTGGGCGTTGAACTGAACAAGATTGTTGGTTCCCCACTCGACGATTGCTTCAAGATCTCTATTGATGGAGTCAACCTGTACCTGCCCGAGTCTATTTGTATCATTCACTTCGGTGATCGATAGGATGTGAAAGTTGAGACGTGTGCTGTCGTCTGCGAAACTGTAAATGGGGTTCGTGGTGGTTTTCAAGAGGTCGTTGATGTGTAAAAGAAATAGGGCGGAAGACCCCAGCATTGGTTTTCAACGCATCAGAAGAAATACTGTCAACTGCCACATGTAAGGAGCGTTTTTTTCTAGAAAAGATTGCTTTTACGTTAATCGAGGGTTGTAAGTATCTTATGTCCGATTTATTTAGTGACACTACTTTGATGAATTGCTTAATGTACTGACGGATGACGGCAGACGTGAGTATAAATATCTTACGGCCGAACCCTTAGTGGAAGAACCTACAATGGAAGAAGTATCACGAGCTATTCACAAACTAAAAAACAACAACGCCTCAGGAAACGATACTATATCGGCAGAATGTCTAAAACATGGAGGAGAAATTTCGGAACTCGCTTTCTAACAGCTCATCTGCCAGATAAGGAAAGAAGAACAAATACCAACCCCCTGGAAAGAAAGTATTATAATAAAATATGCTGCGCAAACTATAGAAGTGTATCCCTTATTAACATAAGATATAAAGTATTCTCTCTAATTCTATTAGAGCGACTGACTGCGTGTGTAGAGTACCAAATAGGAGATTACCAGTGTGGATTCAGAAAGAATCGATCAACAGTAGACCAGATTTTCACTAGAAGGCAGTTGATGGAGAAGTGTTGGAAATACAACAAAACATTGCATCAGCTTTTTATAGATTTTAAAAAAGCTCATGATAGCATCCTAAGAGTGGAATTGTGGAATACCATGACAGAACTGGGCGTACCGAAAAAGTTGATCAGTCTCACAAAAGCTTGTGGAGAGGGATCTACAAGTGCAGTAAGACTTGAAGGAAAATTGTTAACCTTCTTCCCAATCAACGGTAGTCTCAAACAAGGAGATGCGTTATCCCCACTCCTCTTTAACATCGCCTTGTAAGGCATCGTACGAAGGGCAAACATAGAAACGCTCCTATTTGAAAATCAGGGTCCGCGCATTGTAGTAGCTTTCGCTGATGATTTAGATATAGTAGGAAATACAACTATCAACGTTAAGGAAGAGTTCATTAAACTGGAAAATGCTGCAAAGAAGGTTGGCCTACAAATAAACGAAGATAAAACAAAATACATAACTACAACAAGAACAGAACGAAGACAGACTAGGACAAAATATGGCAATGGAGACCTATAATTTTAAAACGGGTGTGAAAGCAGCAACCCTCCAAAGTAGAAATTTTTTAAAACAGTTGAATTACCCGTAGCTCGAGATTTTTCAACGGAAATGGGTTATGCTACACCTATTCAATACACTCCATAGAATGAAATAATTTGTGACCCAACAACTACCCCTCAACAACCCTCCAAAATAGAATTTTTTTTGAAAAACCCGTTGTTCGAGATTTTTTAACGGAAATGGATTATTCCACACCTACTCAATACACTCTATAGGTGAAATAATTTGTGACCCAAAACTACCCCTCAACAACCCTGCAAAGTAGAAAAATATTTAAAAAAAACAGTTGCTTGAGATTTTTTATGGGAAATGGATTATTCTACATCTACTCAATACCCTCTATAGAGTAAAATAATTTGTGACCCAACAACTACCCCTCAACAACCCTGCAAAGTAGAAAAATATTTAAAAAAACCGAGTGTATTGAGTAGGTGTGGAATAATCCATTTCCTTTAAAAAAATTTAAGTAACGGTTTTTTTTTAATTTTTTTCTATTTTGGAGGGTTGTTGAGGGGTGGTTGTTGGGTCACCCTACGGAGTGTATTGGGTAGGTGTAGAATAACCCATTTCTGTTGAAAAATCTCAAGCAACGGGTATTTTAACTGTTTTAAAAAATTTCTACTTCGGAGGGTTGTTGAGGGGTATTTGTTGGGTCACAAATTATTTTATTCTATAGAATGTATTGAGTAGGTGTAAAATAATCCATTTTCGTTAAATAATTCCAAGCAACGGTTTCTTTCATTGCTTTTTCTATTTTGGAGGTTTGTTGAGGGGTAGTTGTATGGTCACAAATTATTTCATTCTATAGAGTGTAGGTGTAGAACAGTGGTCGCCAACCTGTCGATCGCGAGCTACCGGTAGCTCGCGGAGGCAATTCTGGTAGCTCTCGCAACGATTTTAATTTAAAAAATACAAACTGCAAAATTCAGAGAAGCTTCCGAAAATTCCACAAAAAATCTAATTGTCATAATATTAGAAGCTGCTGATTCGTTATTTGCCAACTTTAGAAATAAAGACGAGATAGTTTCAGCTATAAAATCTATGCAACTTACTGCTAATAATGTGATGAGACGTGTAGAAGTAATGAGCAACGATATTTTTTTACAGTTAAGAACTGACTTAGATAACTGTGTTTATTTTTAACTTCAACTGAATGAATCAACAGATGTCGTTGACACTGCCCAGATGGCCGCGTTCGTCAGGATGGTTTTTAGTGATTTTACGATTAAAGAAGATCTTTTGAAGTTTATTTCACTGAAAGGACACACTACTGAACAGGAGTTGTTTTCTCATTTAAAAAATATTATTTCTTCCGAGAAAATTCCAATATTGAAAATGGTAGGCTTGACAACTGATGGCGCTCCAGCTATGGTGGGTTGTGATAAGAGTCTGGTGGCGTTATGTCGTAAAGATGAAACTTTTCCGCAATTTCTCTGTTACCACTGCATTATCCATCAGCAAGCATTATGTGGAAATTTCCTGAAACTAAATAACGTTATGAAACTGGTGGTAAAAATTGTGAACAAGATTAGAGCTTCAAGCGTTACAAAGAAGATTATTCAAAACCTTGGCCGATGAAGTTGACTGTCAATACGGGGACCTACTCATTCACTCTGAAGTCCGATGGTTAAGTAGAGGACGGGTGCTGAAACGTTTTAATGATGTCCTATCTGGCATAGTTCAATTTTTCAAACAACGTGATGAACCGACTCCGGAACTGGAAAATTCAATCTGGCTTAGAGATTTTGGTTTTCTCGTGGACATTACAAAGAACTAGCGGAAATGATTTCTGATATAAAAGCATTTATCAAAAAGCTGGAGTTTTGGGAACAAAACCTAATTAACAGCGATGCCAAGCATTTTCCTATTCATTCAGAAAAAATATCTCAAAATCCATTAGAACCCTATGACAGCAAATATCATGTAGAAATAGTTTCTACCCTGAAGAAAAACTTCAAAAATCGTTTTAAGGATTTTAACGAAATGGCTTTAGTAGCGCAGTTTGTTGTTTCACCCTTTATGAAAATTGATATCCAACAGTTTGCAACTTGTGTTATGCAGAACTTTGGCGACGACATCGCTGCAACAGAAATGGAAGTAATTGAGTTTCAAAATTATTTAGCCTTAAAATCGTTAGTCTCAAGTACCAAATGTATCTGGCCTATTGTAAGTAAAAACAAATATTCAGTTCTATGCCGTGTTGCCTTGAAAGTGAAAGCATTATTCAGTTCAACCTATTTGTGTGAATCTTCTTTTTCCAATATGAAGTTTATTAAGAACAAATATCGCAATCGACAGATGAACATTTGGATAATTGTATTCGAATGGCTGTATTAAATTATACTGCAAACATTAAAAAAATTATCGATGTGTCTGAGTGTCAGCCTTCTCATTGAACGTGCTTTTTTATTTTTCAATGTTTATGTTCATGATAGTGCGTTACTTTTTTGTTGTTACGAGTATTATTAACTATTTTTAAATCTTACGTGACATGCCGTTGTGGCTGGATAAAAGTTTGTGTTTATTTTTCAAACACCTTCGTTTGGTAGGTAGGAATGTAGCTATGAACAAGTACGTACTAGTAATATTAGTTATTTTGTTATTAGTTTATTATTAGTACCTATTTATTATGTATTACCAGTTAAATAGTAAAATAAATACATATAATGATAAATTAACTATGGATTATCTCATTTACGTTGCGTTACGTGGCTTCCGTGTGGGTAGTTCGCTGTTTATTCCAAAATTAACAAAGTAGCTCAACACATTGAAGAGGTTGGCGACCACTGGTGTAGAATAACCCATTTCCATTGAAAAATCTTGAGCAACGGGTATTTCAACTGTTTTAAAAAAATTCTACTTTGGAGGGTTGCTTAGGGGTTGTTTTTAGGTCACAAATGATTTCACCCTATTGAGTGTATTGAGTAGGTGTAGAATGATTTATTTCTATCAAAAAATCTTGAGCATTGTGTTTTTTTAAAAATATTTTGGAGGGTTGTTGAGGGGTAGTTGTGGGGTCACAAATTATTTCACCCCATAGAATGTATTGAGTATGTGTAGAATGAGCCATTTTTATAAAAAAAAAACACCAAAAATACCAACAACAAAAAAACCGTTGCTTTCACACCCGTAATTTTGAAAGGGTCCATGAGTTTAAATATTTGGGAGCTACAATCACCTCAGATGACAATATAACACAAGAGAATAACAGAATTCAGGGAGCCAATCGCAGCTGTTTTGTACTACAAAAAATAATGAAATCGAAAAATATAACCCGCCGTACGAAAGTAACAATTTATCATGCAATTATAAGACCTATAATGACATATGCATGTAAAACATGGACGATGACAAAACCAAATGAGAGCCGACTAAAAATCGCAGAACGAAAAATTCTTAGAAGGATATATGGACCAAACAAGGACAACGCCACACAACAATACAAAATTAGAACTAACAGGGAAGTGCAAGAACTATATAACCAACCAGATATAGTAAAAATAATAAAGGCAGATAGATTGAGATGGGCCGGACATGTGAAGAGACAAGACCAACGTATCGTAAAACTGGTGTGGGAAGAGACCCCGGTAGGAAAGCGACCACTAAGAAGGCCAAGGATGCGGTGGAAAGATAATATTGCAGCGGATTTAAGCACCCTAAATGTCCAACGACCAGAAGAACTTATGATGGACCTCAGCAAGTGGAGGCAAATTGTAATGTCAGCGAAGACCCACCCCGGGTTGTAAGCTAGAAAGAGAGAGAGAGACTACATTTTTGGATGGCTGCTTATCATTTAAGATTCGGCAACAAGTTTTACAACAGTCCGTCACGTTGGGGTTTTAAATAAATTACATTTTAAAAATATTTATTGATACAATTAGCGAATATATGTACAATTTTTAGTTAATAAGAAATAAGTTTAAATCCGAAGTATTGATAATGGTATGCAAGAAACCCGTTTAGTTTTAAAAAATGTTTCTAATACAAAATTGAGTTCGTAATTACTTATAAAATATATACAAACATTTAAAAAACATAAATTTTGAAAATGACATACCTACGTAATTGTTTTGTACATAAATTAGATGCAATGTACAAACCTACAATTTGAAGTTACTAAATAAAAAACAATCAAATACTTAAATAATGTTTTTGGTTATACAAAATAAAAATCCTATATGCAATTATTAAGTCAAATATGTTACTAATTATTAAGAATCGATGGAATATTGAATTTTGATTGTTAAAAGTTTTTAATAATATACAAGTCACTTCCAGAAATTTAAATAAATTTCCGTTAGGTATTTATAATTACAGTTAGTTATGCCCTCCCCAGTTTTCTCCTTTTACTTTTGTAGATATTTTGTGTTATTTTCATTACGTGGGGCAAAAAAATAAAGTTATGTGATCCAAGAAGATCGTTATATCCTAGTGTTAATAATATGCATTCCATTAAATTCTTCGTCATCTAATAAAAGGTTAATTTTTTGCTCCAAATCCATTATTTTATCGTTAGTTTCATTTTGGTCGTTTTTTTTTTCATCGGGATCGGTAATTGTATTGTCGGGTTTATCGCAAAAATTGCAAATTTTCGAAACGAGAGAATTAAATAAAACTGGTTGATCGGCATTTATGTGATGACCGGCATTTAGTATAACCTGTAACAAAATATGTAGGAAATTAATCAAACGTAATTTGTAATATTGTTGTGGGTGATTTTTTTTTACCTAAAATGGTCGCAAAAAGGGTAGAACTATCGTGTGAGCCGCAGACAGCCCGCACTGCGACTATTAGAAGGGGAAGGGATTATATAAAGGAGATGATTGTGAACCCGCTTTTTAAAAAGTTGCAGGTCATAGTTCTCTGAAAAAACTGATTTTGCAAGCTTGTTCCACTCTGTCGCAGCCCTGTAAAAGAAGGATTCTTAATGGAGATTGGTCCTTGTAGTGTCAATCTTGAGAGTAAATGGGTGAGACTGATCAGCGTACCAAGTTCTTCGGCCGAATGTGGCCAGTGGTGGTACAAGAGTTTTTATTTCTCTGGAGCATCTGCCATGGAAATATCTGAAGAGTAATGTCTGGTCTGCAACTCTTCTTCTATGTTCTAGTGGGTGAATGGTATCTGTGAGAATTAAGCTGTTTATCAACCGAATGAGCTTTTTCTGAATGAAATCTAGAAGACGAAGAGAATGCCTTGGTGCTGAACCCCAAATGTGCGAGCAATACTCCAGTAGAGGTCGGATTTGAGCCTTGTACGTCGTCAACAGTTGATCAGGAGTAAAAAACTTTCTAGCTTTCCACAGAAAACCTAGCCTCTGGCTTGCTGACTTTGCGATGTTAGCAACATGGTCATGCCAAGACATATTATTAGACACCGTGACTCCCAAAATCGAGCTTGAGGGACTTGATTCAAGGGTATTTCCGGACATTGTAATGGAGTGATTTGAGGAATTTACTTTTTTGGAAAACGTGGCGCTTTGTGTTTTCTGGGCGTTAAACTGAACAAGATTGTTGGTTTCCCACTCGACGATTGCTTCAAGATCTCTATTGATGGAGTTAACCTGTTTCTGCCTGAGTCTATTTGTATCATTCACCGAAAGTGATCGATAGGATGTAAAAGTTGAGACAAGTGTGCTGTCGTCTGCGAAACTGTAAATGGGGTTCGTGGTGGTTTTCAAGAGGTCGTTCATTTGTAAAAGAAATAGGGTGGGGAACAGGATAAAACCCTGGGGGACCCCAGCATTGGTTTTTAACGCAACCGAAGAAATACCGTCAACTGCCACAGGTAAGGAGCGATCTTGCATGAAGCTCATGAGCCATTGGCACAGTTTGGTTGGGAGACTGTAGGCAAATAATTTGCTTAACAATGCCTGGTGCCAAACGCGGTCAAAGGCCTTAGATATATCCAAGGCTATTGCACGGGATTCAACAAACTTCTCAATAGTGTTTGTCCAGACCTGAGTGACATAAGTCAGCAAATCTCCAGTAGACCGAAGTTGTTGAAATCCATATTTTCTGTCATGAATTATTTCAAATTTCTCCAGATATTTGATGAGTTCTATGTTAATCGTATTTTTCATAACTTTGGATATGACTGAGATCAATGCAATAGGGTGATAATTCGCAGGAATAGTCTTCTTTCCTTTTTTTGGAATTGATTGGACTTTAGCGTTTTTCTACATGGACGGAAATACACCTTTCCTGTATGTTAGCTTGAAGAGTCTACAGAGAACTGGGGTAAGCTCTTTAGTACAGGTCTTCAGAACAATTGTCGGAATTCCATCTGGTCCTACTGCCTTATTAGAGTCAAGATTTTGTAGGATTTTACTGATAGTGCGATAGCGGATAGCGACCTCAGGCATTGATGAGTTTATTCTAGGAATCGTTGGGGGTTGTTTTCCATTGGTATCGAGGGTTGAATTAGAACTAAACATTCCGGCCAGCAGATTCGCTTTTTCCTTGGAAGATACGGCTGTCGTGCCGTCGGACCTCTTGAGTGGTGGTAAAGAAGAAGAAGTAAAATTCTTATTTATGGCCCAAGCCAAAGACCAGAAGGTCTTTGATCCAGGAGGGGCATTGACAAACTTATTGCATATTACACCTGTCTACAACAGGAAATATCGCTGCGAGTGTAAACACAGAGGCCGGTCTTAAATTTGAATCTTGTTTCGAATTCGAACCCAGGACACAGAATATGCGTATTGTTGGAGGTTGGTTTGATTTGTGTCTCTGTCAGAGCCAGCAAATGAGGCCTGTCAGTTTGCAGATGGTGGTGTACTGAATTAATGTTAGAATTTCAGGCCTCGAATATTGCAGAAATCACTTCTAAAGTTGCTTATTGGGGAATTATTAGCAACCGCAGTTAGATCATGTATTTTTATTGGACTTTTCATGATTTGGTTTAATGATTTGATTTAAAAATAAAATATAAAAAAACAAAGTAAGAGAAGGAAGAAAGAAAAAGAGAATTTTAAAGGAGTAGAGATGCGGACCAACTTCTACAGAAATTTATGCATCCAGGACGGTCAGTCGACCTCGATGGACTGTGGCCTCGGCAATGCCCCCCAAATACACGAGCTCGGATCCCCTCCAGTCACGAACTGGCAGAACAGAAGTATCGGGATTATACACCAATTGATGTGGCAGCCTCCCAGAGCGTTGCCAATGGGTTGGGGCCACTGTACTACTTGGCGGCCAGTCTGCGGAACTGTTTCAATGCTATACCTTCAGCCCCAAAGAGGCCTGACTAATGCCTGGATCCATGGATCCTGGATCCATTTGAATATAAACCAGAACACATTTCACCCGAGGGACCGCAAACTCTGACCAAGTGCCGAAACATGACTAGTCATTTCACGGCACCTATAATCAGAGCGGTGGTGTTTCACCGGGCGATGGAGGGTGAACCATCTACCACTTCTAAAATTTATCATTCAATTTGAAGACTAAAGGTGTTCCTGAATATGTTTATTATTTATGTTGATGTTAATCCTCAAGTATTCATTGCCGAAAAGCATTAGAGAAGATACAAAAGGTTTCCCTAAATATGTGTGATAAGTTTTGTCGTTATTGAGATACAGGGTGTTTTGAATTTTTTATTATTTTACTAGAAATGATAACTAAGTAATAATTATGACATAAAAGTAGTTCACTTTAAAGCAGGTGTTCAAAATGTGAACCTTTAGCTAAAATGCAAGCTACCAATCGACTTCAGAAGAGAGTTGGACATCATTGCAAATATCACCTTATTTTAGGCTATGAAACTGAGCATCTTTGAGTGAAATGAAATATTGGGGTTGCTCCGAGCATTCCAAAATGTAAAGAATATACTTTTGTTCCTAAACGAAGACATCTACATAAGCTTGATCACTTTGGGATACGAGGGCACTTGCACCTGTGGATCGATAACTTCTTTTTGGATAGGCGTTTTAAAGTTAGAGTGGGAGAAGCATTCTCAGAAGAAAAATTAGTGGAAAGTGGGGTGCCTCAGGGTTCTGGGGTTCTGTTCTGGGACCTTTGCTATTCATAGCATACACCAGCGATCTCCCCTTTTACGTTTCAAGCAAAATATCTTTCTACGCAGATGACATAAACGGTCAAACTTTAAACTCCGTATTCTCTCAAAATGACTTGGGAATTATTATTAACAGTAGTCTTACTTGGTCCGACCATATTTTGTCAATAACCAAACAACAGGCTGTATCTTATAAGAAAGTGTTTTTCGAGAGTTACGTTTTAATCGTCTTGTAAACTTTACACCATTTATGTAAGACCCATTCTTGAATATGAGGGGCCAGCCTGGTATCCTGACTTGATTCGTTATAGAAGTTTATTAGAAAATGTTCTTCAAAGAAAAGCCACTCGACTTCCCTTGGGACTGACGAGACCTTCTTATGAAGAGAGACTTGCTATGGCAAACTTAACTTCTTTTGAACTTCGACGTCACCGTGGAGATCTTATCACAACATTTAAAATATTAAAATTCAACTTTTGAAACCTTTCCGTGATATTTCCATTAAACCATGACAACCGGCTCAGAGGACATGAATTAAAACTTAAAAAAGAAAACTTTGTGACCAGATTAAGACAAAATTTTCTGAGTAATAGAGTTTTTGACGCCTGGAATAATCGATGCCTCGATGTTGACATTATTTCTGCTTCTTCTACTAACATATTTAAAAATAGACTGGACCGCCTTATATATCAATAATTTTAAATTTAATATTTATCCTGATACCAAGTACTGTAGTTTTGTTTTGTTATCTTATCTTTTTGAAGTGAAAACTTCTTTAGCGGCGTTGTACACTTTTTTGTAATGGGTAAAAAATGTTAAACTCGCGTCAGGACACGTGACCTGATCGAAAATTCGTAAGACGGATGGAGAGTAGACAGCTGGCGTGGCGTAGGAGAGGGAGTATTCCCCTCTCTTTCTACGGCGCGGCGAAAATGTATGCCTGCGCCGGCTGTTTCGTATGGCGGCGCAGGGCGCACAACGTTAATACTTAAGTTTTCACTTCTGCCGGACCTCCCAGAGTGCAACCCGTCGTTTTTATTATTTTTCTTCATTTCAATTTATGTTATAATTTGCTCGTAGGTAATTGATTTGTATATTATCTACAGTTTTTGGGTAATATAGGGACTTGTCCGACTAACCTTGTTTATTTGTAATAATAATAATAATGTGAATACATGGTTTTTGCAATTTTTAACAATCTGATCCAGATTTCTTTTCTATCCACAAGCTTCTTATTTCCCAACTTCACAAACTAGCACTAACAAACAAGCAAGACAAAGATTACTTAAAAACTAGCTTAATAAATTGTCTATCAGGCGTCCAGACTTTTGCAAATGCGAATATTAGCTCGAAGTTTTATATATTTTGCCAGTTTTTAAGAAAACTTATATGTATCATGATATTTTACTTACTGTAAGTATTTTAACACAAATAAATTTTATTAAAAAAGTGTCACCTGTTTTATTTTGAACGACATACCTCCATTTGTATATAAGAATCCGGCCTTTGGTTTTTTAAATCATATTCTGGCGTCTTTGTTACCCAAGATTTTTCTCCATAGATCACAGTAAGAGGAACGTCTTTACTTAATGTGTGATACCTTCGCATCATGGGGTTTTTAGCCCAAGCTAATCCCTGCTTCATTGCATGAAAAGCCGCTTCACCGCTACAAAATAAAAACTAATTAGCATTAAGGATGTGATAGATGTTCTTCTGGACCTCTTTAACAACATTAATGATAGGGGAGAAATCCCTAAACAATGGCTGATATCTATTTTTGTACTTATACCCAAGAAAATGCTCAGACTACCGGACCATTGCACTCATGAGTCACACCTTAAAGCTGCTTTTAAAGATCATCCATAAAAGAATATAGAGAAAACTTGAGGAGGACATGAGCAACACGCAGTTTGGATTCCGCGAAGGACTTGGAACAAGAGAGGCGCTCTTTGGGATAAACGTTTTTTTCCAGCGCTGTCTCGATATGAACCAAGATGTGTTTGCATGTTACATCGATTTTGAGAAAGCTTTTGACAAAGTGAAACATGACAAGTTACATCAGCTACTCGTCAGTAAAAACATTCGACTTGGACGATGTGAGAATGATTAGCAACCTATACTGGGGCCAAAGAACGAATATAAAGGTAGAAAACCCGCCAACAGAGGAAATGAAAATCCGTCGTGGTGTAAGACAAGGATGCATCCTATCGCCAATACTATTCAACCTATATAGCGAAGCCATTTTTAAAGAAACCTTGCAAGAAGAATCGGTAGGGATAGTTATTAACGAAGAGGTTATAAATAATATGCGATATGCTGATGACACCGTCTTGTTATCTTCTAGAGAAATTAAATGATCGATGTAACGAATACGGTCTAAATATAAATCTTAAGAAAACCAAGTTAATGGTAGTTACAAAGTTCTCCCAAAATCACAACCATATAAACGTGTCAGTAGCAGACATCTTAATAGAGAATGCGCAGTCATACAAATACCTGGGAGCCTGGATAGAACAATCGGGTGACCAAACAAGAGAAATAAGAACGAGAATAGAGATAGCCAGGTCAACATTTACGAAAATGAAAAAATTGTTAACCAGTCGAGATATCAAGATTGGACTTAGAGTGAGGATGCTGCGTTGTTACGTGTTTTCCGCACTTTTCTATGGAATGGAGGCATAGACTCTCAAGAAGAATCACACGGACAAACTACAAGCCTTCGAGATGTGGTGCTACCGTAGAATGTGGTGTATCCCCTGGACAAAAAAGATCTCTAATGTGGAAGTCCTAAATCGGACGAATAAGGAAGTCAAATGACCCAAATACGCTGATAGTTCAGGGAAAGATTGGTGAAAGGAGGAATATTGGAAGACGCCGTGTGTCTTGGCTTAAAAACCTTAGGGACTGGTTTAATTGTAGCAATGTTCAACTCTTCCGAGCTGCAGTCAATAAGGTCCGAATAGCTGTGATAGCAAACCTCCGATAAGATATGCACTATAAGAAGAAATTTTATTTATTCTAGCACTCCTTAAATATTATAACATTTAACTAGATCCCAGAAAACAGAACTACCATTATTAGTAAGGAATTTTAATTAACATTTGTCACAGCTCTTTGATCTGGGCCAATGAAGATTTTCTTCTTTCTTTTCTTAGAAAATGGCGAAACTATAAGTTTTGACTTATTTGAACTTTATACGATTTATTTATATTATAAAAATCCAAGCTATACGAAAATATGAATTAATTTATGTTACTTACGATGGTTTCTGAGAATTACAGTGATAAATATATTCCGTAATCAAATCTGTATTGTCAATTGCAGAACTGTATTTGGCCGAGATGTCGTTTCTAACTTTACTAATAAGCCAAGGTCCTGAAAAAAATGAAGACTGTAATAATCTACATTGTTCATCTCTTCAAAATATATGGATAATAATTAATGATTCTTTGGCATGGACCCAGCGTATAAATGAAATAAATGAACAAGTCGGTAGAGGTCGACCTCGGCGAACATATCTCGATCAGATCGACATTGTTTTGAAGAAAGGCCAGGTCAAGAATACCAACAACCGACGAGCATGTATGTATGTATGTATGCATTATGTATGTATGCATGAAATAAATTAGTAAAACAAAAGCAACCGAAACAACCAGAGACTGGGGAGGCAATATACTGGTCAATCTTTAGCCGTTTCTCACCTATTAAAACGGCAGGCTTTTCAAGAATTGAAGATTCTCACTGTAGTTAACCTCTACATCTTAGAGACTGTCACCCACATACACCTTAAATCTACTGAGCAATTGGAAATTGGTACACAAAACCTTAACTACAACACCTTAAACTATTGTCTCCCTGTACATCACCTTGAACCTTAGAGAAAAAGCCGACTTATGCAAAAGCATAAATTTTCCTTCCACGATGACTGAAAAATACCGAACTATCTCAGTAAATTCCTTGAATGATTCATCAATGGCAGCCAACAATGTGTACACTCGAAAAGGAATAACTGAAGCCGCGAATGTTAGATGCATAGTGGCAAAATGCAAGGAAGGGAAGAAAGCCCAGTTCACTTAAATACGCCGAAGAGAATAATTGGATCTTAAAGCATTGAATCCGTAGAAGAACGTTTTTGGACGTTGCCAAATACTTTTATTTATGTTTATATAGTAATAGATTTAATTTAATAATGTAGTTAAATATTTACAGTTATAGTGTTTTTGTTAATTTAATATCATAGCAACAAGTTTAATTTAAGTTGTAAATTATTTAACAATATGGACAATAAAAGTACCATAAAAAATAAAAATTTTGGTTCCCAATTTCGGGGAATTATAAACACTGTGATAAAATTCACGCAAAAAGAAGCAGATGAAAATAAACCAATTATCAACATTTGCAAAATACAAAAACTAGTGGCTGCTTTGACAGGTAGTAATCATAAAACAGGGAAATTAATTATAATGATGTCTCACACAAGTTAATTTATCCAGCGTAAAAAATTTTCAAAGGTCGCATAAAAATTTATACTTTATTCAATTATTTATGTATTTATTTATTATTCTTCAGACAGCTAAAGTATAAAACAAAGATACTTGTCATAAAACTAAGTACAGCTAGGTATTTATTCTAGAATTGTTTCCAGGTATGTCCCCTAGAATATTTTAATAATATTACTTTACACCGAGTCACTCCGGCTATACTTCTCCTCAGACTACTCATCTCCGCAGCATTAATCTTATTTTCATGCTTCTTCTGCCAAACCCAACATTCACTACCATACATAAGTGTAGAGACCAGCACTTCTCTATGCACTGCCAGACGTGCCTTTTTTGACACGTTTTGGCTGCTCCATTAAGTTATACAGGGCCCCATTTATTTGTTTCCCTGTCAACACCCTTTGCTAAATGTCACAGTCATACTTTCCGTCTCTCGTAAACTTTGAACCCAAGTATACAAATTTATTTACTTGTTTCACTTTTTCTTCCTTAATCGGAACCTCACAGTTTGTCATGCTTTTTTCTCTTTCAAAAACCATAACTTTCGTTTTGCTTACATTTATTTTCATCCCTTCGATTTTCAGTGTATCATGCATAACATTAAGGGTAGCGGGTAGATACGCATCTATAATCCCAATAGATGACAGTATTACTTCAGGGATGCGCCCCTGCCCACGCGAGCCTTGGTTTATCTCCCACCTCCATACGGGGGAAGCCATTGTCCCATCCCCATATTACCTATCGAAACCTAATAATTCCTCCCCAATATCCTACCATAAGACCGAGTGACTGCCGGTATAAATAGTCCCCTACTTGCCGGTCAACAGTTTCGGGTGGATGAACTGGCATGTAGTAGGGCAACTCATTGTCCTGGGGTTGAGAAACCGACCCCAAAGGCGGAGGAACTAAATATTAGTCAACGGCATTGAGATGTGGAAGGCAATGGAAACCACCACATTAAAGGCTCGCATGTGCATCCACAGGATAATCATGGATAATGGCTGAAAAATCTAACGGCCCCGAGTACGGGCGCCCCTTAAATGGAGCAGGGGTGCTAAGAATCTCCCGGTCAGCTGCTATCAACATTGAGAATCACAATTTAAAGATTGGAACATGGAACATTAAAAGCATGTATGAACCAGGAAATATTCAAAACACCATCCAAGAGATGAAACGACTAAATATTGGCATGCTGGGGATCAGTGAAATGAGGTGGCCAGGGTCTGGAAATTGCCATATTGACGATTACAGCGTATATTACAGCGGCGAAGACAGCAACCAACAACGAAATGGTGTTGCGATTATCGTCGCACCTGAGGTTGCAAAAGCTATTAAGAATGTAGTCTATCTATCAGATAGAATAATTATGATTCAAGCTGAAACTAAAACAATAAATATGAATATAATTCAAGTATATGCCCCTACAAAAGACGCACAAGAAGAACTTATAGAACAGTTCTATGAACAACTAGAACAGATGACATCAAATATAAAAAGAAAGTATGTTACAATAATAATGGGAGATCTCAATGTCAAAATAGGCCAAGGGAAATACAAAGACATCATCGGGCAATATGGACTTGAAATTCGTAACAATAGAGGCGATCTATTCGCACGCTTCTGCCTTGACAAAGGAATGGTCATCACAAACACGTTCTTTAAACTTCCAAAAAGACGTTTGTATACGTGAAAATACCCTGCCGAAACCCCCGAGAAAATAGTTCGTAATCAGATCGACTATATAACAATAAACAAAAGATTCAGAAATATTGTAAAATCGGTTAAAACCTTTCCCGGAGCGGATGTACCTACAGACCACATTTTGTTACTAGCTTCGATTAGACTGAAGTTTAAAAGAATGAGACAAGAACAAAAACATGCAAGTAAACTAAACCCAGAAAATGTTAAAGACTCACAGATATGCGCTCGAGCTACACAGTATATGGAGGAGAAACTCGGAGAACAGGACAACCAAGGTACAGATGTTGAACAATGGACCAGAATAAAAAACATCACGCTAGAAGCTCAAGAATCTACATTCACAGAGCAGAAAGACAAAAAGAAACAAACATGGATGACCAAAGAAATATTGACCCTTATGGACAAGCGGAGAAGTTTCAAGAACCGAAACGAACTAGAGTACCGAAAAATACAGTCAGAAATTAGGAGAAAAATAAGGCAGGCAAAGGCAGAGTGGCACAGCAAACAATGTGCAGAGATGAGTCATACGATAAAAATCACGACTCATTTAACCTACATAAAAAACTCAAGGAAATTTCAGGGAAAAAGCAAAACGTTAATGTTGGAAACTTAAAAGATGAAAATGATAAACTTATTACAGATCAAAACCTGATACTAGAAAGATGGAGACAGTATGTTTCGGAACTATTTGACGACAAAAGAATTCAAGAGCATGGAATAGATGAAGTGGTCACTGGTCCACCTATCAGCAAAAAAGAAGTAGAAAAAGCACTAAAAATGGCAAAAAATGGCAAAGCACCGGGCCCTGATGGACTGCGAAGTGAGATAGTAAAATTGCTAGGCGATATGGGAATAACAACGATAACAAAACTCTTCAACACAATATACAATACGGGCATTATTCCAACCGACTGGCTGAGGTCAACTTTTGTTACAATCCCTAAGAAAAACAGAGCTACAAAATGTAGTAACTACCGTACCATCAGCTTGATGAGCTCTTAAAATATTCTTGCGTATTATTCATTCGAGAATATATCAAAAATTAGAAGCGAGCATCGGCAGAACTCAGTTTGGATTTCGATCAGGATTGGGAACACGTGAAGCGCTCTTTGGAGTTCAAGTACTGATACAGCGCTGCCGAGACGTTGACTCTGACGTGTTCGTGTGCCTGGTCGATTTTGAAAAAGCCTTTGACAAAGTGCGACATGACAAACTTATGAAGATACTCAAAACAACTGGTATTGATGACAAAGATATCCTCTTGATAGGTAATTTATATTGGCACCAGTCTGCCAAAGTCAGAATTAACGATTACCTGACGGAAGATGTTGAAGTAAAGAAAGGTGTGAGACATGGATGTATATTGTATCCACTGCTTTTTAATTTGTACTCTGAAGAGTTATTTGGGCAGGCCCTAGGAGACACGGATTTGGGAGTTGTGATAAATGGACAAATTCTCAACAACATAAGATACGCGGATGACACTATAATACTCGCGCAGTCCATCGATGACCTACAGAGACTCATTAATAGGGTAACTGAAGCTTGCGAAGTATTTGGTTTGAAAATAAACACGGCAAAAACCAAATACAGGCCAATAAGCAAAGAAATTTATAATCCATAATCAAGTTGCTAGTGTCTACGTCAACGGAACACGATTAGACAGAGTCTCAAGTGCGAGCTACCTTGGTTGCAGGATAAACGAGGACTGGGATCCATCAGTTGAAATCAAAATACGTATTGAGTGTGCCCGGGCAACATTTATTCGCATGAAAAAACTTTTTACCAGTCACGATCTATCGATTGCCCTGCGAATGAGGATGATTAGAGCATATATCTTTCCAGTTCTTTTGTACGAAGTCGAGAGCTGGACACTAACAGAAGCCACGCTCAAACGTCTACAAGCTTTCGAGATGTGGTTGTACAGGAGAATGCTAAGAATAAGTTGGGTGGAAAAAATCACAAACGAGGAGGTGCTTCGAAGAATGCATAAAGATACAGAAGTGGTCAATATTGTAAAACAACGAAAACTTGAATATTTCGGACATATCATGAGACACCCAGAAAAGTATGACATTCTACATTTTATAATACAGGGTAAGATTAATAGTAAGAGACGCCCCTGCAGACGAAGAACTTTCTGGCTCAAAAATCTCAGACAGTGGTTTGGTCTCACCACTATACAACTTTTCCGAGCGGCTACCAACAAAATAATGATTGCAAACATGATAGCCAGAATGATCGCCAACGATCGTTAAACGGTCATGGCACGTAGAAGAAGAAGAAGAATGCATAACATTAACCATCACCTGCAACTCCTCTTCAGATGACGCTAATATGACTTGATCAACCTCACTTTTATATAATAAACAAGTGCTTGATATAATCGCATGAGAAGCGTGCTGTGCAATTTAAATATAGGCTTGCACCTCAGAGTCAGAGTTCTTAGATGCTACGTTTTTTCAATACTAACATATGGGGTGGAAGCTTGGACTCTAACCGACGCTGCATGTAAACATCTGGAAGCATTTGAGATGTGACGCATGTTTAAAATATCATGGATTTACCACGTAACTAACGAAGCCATCCTACAGCGTATGAGAAAACAAAAATAGGTTTTAAATGTAATCAAAGAACGCAAACTTTCATACTTCGGACATGTTATGCGAAACCAGAAATATAGTCTACTTCAGCTTATAATGCAGAGCAAGCTTAACGGCAAAAGAGGTTCTGTAAGACGAAGAATATCATGACTGCGAAATCTAAGACAATGGACAGAAATGACAATGCACAATACAAGAGCAAGATTACATGAGTATTTAAGAACTTCAGTTGTGCAGCGAGATGCAAGTCAAAGATTTATAACTTATGTTGCTCCCAAAGTCTTTAACACTTTACCTACCAATATAAGGGATATAAAAAATTTAAAGTTATTTCAGAAGAAATCCAAACAGTATATCACTTCTAATATTGATGTATATAAAGATGTACTCTAGATAGCTTTGCATTCTTTGTTACTAAGATTCAATTCATGAATATGTAAGTGTATTAATATATGTATATGTATTACCTTTACTTTAGCACATGAAGGTGCTTAATTTAATTTGATTTATGTTGTATTTTCATTGTTTTGTATGTATATTTATGATCATTCATTAACATCAATAAATTAATTAAAGTAATACACGCCGATGAAAAGAATAAAAATAAACTAGGAATTTGTGAAATTATTACACAATGTACTTGGTAAATCTTTTTTTATTTTGTCACTGACAAAAGAGAAACTCTTAATGTCTTCAAAAGTATCCATTTTTAATTTTTACTTACACGGTGGTTTAAAATTGCCTAAGCAAAACTTGGATTTTAGGGTTATCACGATTTTAAGTTTGAATTACACTAGCATTTACCTCTTTCGTTTACCTGGGCACCAGGGGGTGGAGGGACACGAAAAATCCGACACCCTTGCAAATCAGTGGGAATTAAGTATTGTAATGTTTTAACTAAGATAATGAAATATCTCAAAAGTGGTTGGATTTAGGTATAGGGATTACTGATACCAAATGAATTAGCTTAAAAAAATACAGCGGAAAATATAATAAAAAACAGGGTGTTCTATTTAAAGTAAGCAACTTATAAATTATTTAAATTGTGCATGTTGGCGGCTAAGTTTAAAACACTCTGTATGAAATATCAGTGAGTTGGACATATGGAGTTAACGCGCAAGCGCTTGTTATTTGTTACAATTTCACGTCACTAGCTTCGTTATTATTGGAGATATCGTTATTCAATGTGGACTAGGATTTTGTAAAAAATTTAAATATCTCGAAAATACATTTTTGGTATAGGACATTGTGCACAAATTTTATCTACAATTTCATGTAGAATTCGGAAAAAAAAATATTACTTTCTATTTAAAATGCCAAAGTTGACGTCTACTTCCGGTATAACCGGAAGTGCCACATTCAGGACAACATTATATTTGAACTTAGCGTCATCCAAAACCTACAGCTTCATAATTTCAGATTTTTAACACAACTGTATCCGCCATTACTTTTAATCAAAATTTTTGCACCACACCCTGTATTGTATAACATTTATATTATAATAAAAAACAGATGAGGAAAGGTCGATCAAAGTCAGAATCTTGTACTATAATTAAATACAAGTTTTTAAATGACAAAAGTTTTATTTAATTGCTAAATAAGCACTGAAAATTTTATATACCAAGGTATACATCGCTTTATATTCTCGTAAAAAGATTTAAAGTCCATTAATAAATTCGACAGAGTAATATAACATAAAAATCCGCAAATTCATAATGAAGAAATTTTAGATATTTTTTGGAAAAATGAAGAAATACTTTATAGAAAATAATATAAATGGACCCGAGAAAAAGTAAAACAAAGCGGTAGACTAATGGTTTATCTATTTTTTCGATTTTTCGACCTAAGTTCAAGCCTTTGTAAAGAAACTACAAGAATTCGCAAGTGACAGTATTTTCAGTTTTCTTGAATGAAAATGAAAGAAAAATGTATACAAATGCACAAATTAGTCACCGTTACACAAAACAAAAATTTATAACTGTTATTTATGCTTAGTTAGGGCATAACAGGAGTTTCACGATCACTACATGTATGACCATGTTGCTAACATCGCAAAGTCAGCAAGCCAGAGGCTAGGTTTCCTGTGGAAAGCTAGAAAGTTTTTTACTCCTGATCAACTGTTGACGACGTAAAGGGCTCAAATCCGACCTCTACTGGAATATTGCTCGCACATTTGGGGTTCAGCACCAAGGCATTCTCTTTGTCTTCTAGATTCCATTCAGTTGATAAACAGCCCTTCACCCACTAGAACATAGAAGAAGAGTTGCAGACCAGACATTACTCTACAGATATTTCCATTGCAGATGCTCCAGAGAAATAAAAACTCTTATACCACCACTGGCCACATTCGGCCAAAGAACTCGGCACGCTGATCAGTCTCACCCATTTCCTCTCAAGATTGACACTACAAGAATCCATCAAGAATCCTTCTTTTACAGTGCTGCTACAAAATGTAACAAGCTTCCAAAATCAGTTTTTCCAGAGAACTATGACCTGCAACTTTTCAAAAAGCGGGTTCACAATCATCTCCTTTCTATAATCCCTCCCCCTTCTAATAGTCGAAGTGCAGGCCATCCGCAGGTTTCATGTTGTTGACAGCCGCCAACAATCATTGTTTTACATCAACAATTTCGTAAGTAGTGTTTTCCCTCGCAACTTCTCCCTTCCTCTGTGCCCATACTAACTCTATAGGATTAAGTTCTCAGTGGTATGGAGGTAAGCGAAGTATGGTCATTTCACTTTTTCTAGCTACACTACAAATTTTTTTTATAACTATCTATACATAACTTACATGATTTGAGTTGTTCTTTTAAGGCATCTGGTGAAAAATTGATATTTTTAGCACACAATCAATCTTGCAATTGAGATTTACGCCATTGTGTAGTCGGTAGTTTCTCAACAAGTCTCTATAGCTGACATCCATTACTATCTTACAGTTATTAGGAAGTAAATCTATCATTTGCTGAAACCATTCTTCGAAAATATCAGCATTCATATCCTCTTGATAGTCACTGGTGCGCTTTGACTCAAAAGTTAATAATCCTCCTTAAACAAAACCATTGACAACTCCAATATGTATGATAATGAGCCTTCGTCCTTTACCGACAGGTGGATTTAAACCAGTCGACAAACCTTTTACAACAGCATCTCGTTTACTTTTAACAATCCTGCTGTGGGTACCTGGGCACCAGGGGGTGGAGGGAAACGAAAAAGCCGACACCCTTGCAAAACAGGGGGCTGAATCTGCGTTCACTGGACCAGAACCGATTTTTGGAGTCACTAAAAGTGCCGCCAAAACAATCATTTCTGACTGGGCGGAGAGGAAAATACTCACGTACTGGTCCGATATACCAGGGTTAACTCACTCAAAGGCGTTTCTACCACCCTCGAGAAACACAACTTAGTAGATCCTAGAATGGAGCAGAAATGATCTGCGAATTCTAACGGGACTGCTTATAGGACACTGTCGTCTTAGATACCACCTCGGAAAGATAGGTCTGAATCAACAAACGGACTGTCGGTTTTGCTGCGTGAAAGACGAAACTGCTGAACATATACTATGTTCAGCCCCGGCCTGGGAAGAATAATTTACTCATCATTTACTCATGTTTCGTCAAAATAAAATATATTGACTTTTTACTGTCTTGCTTTTTTTATACTTCTCTCCTCACTCCTATCAATTAAGACAGATTTTTTACTGTGTTTTTTCCATTGAAAACCTATTTCCTTGAAAAGTTTCCATAGGGTGCCTCGACTCATTTCAGGGTAGGTAATACAGATCTCGAATATACGTGAGGATTTTATCTACCGTAGGAATTTATCTTCTATGAAAGAAACCATGAACTGTTTGACGACTACCTTCTTTTAGATGATAGTCCAAATAAAAACGTCGACGTCCTTTAGACTTACGTGGTACTTTTAATGCGCCAGATTTTTTCCCTTATTATTCAGTAGATTGTTGATTTCCCAATTCCTAACGTTATAGCTACCAAGTTCACTGTTTCGTCAACACTGTTACACAACTTTTTATCCGTAAATAATAAGTAACAGTTAAAAACCAACGTTATTTTTTTTAGTACTTACCGATTGGACCAGCAGCTCTAATACTAGCCAGCGGGTTAAACCATGTAAGGGGATAAAAAAATACGGTAAAAAATTTAAACCACAAAGACGCGTCCAACTTTGCAGGACGTTCTTGGAACCCCCAAGGATCTGCCAGTATTAAATGTTTTATTCTATTTGGATGATTTATGGCATAACTTGTGGCTAAATAACCACCAAAGCTGTGTCCCAACAATATGAATTTTTCTAATTTCATTTGCTTCCTCCATGCTTCTAAAGAATCGACCATTTGTTGTTCAGCCACTTCACAATTATGGCTGAATTTTGGTCTTGAAGATCTACCAAATCCTATAAAACATATAAATATTTTACAAATGTGTGCTTGGATGTTGTTGACTATTTGGTACAACCAAATTAGAATACTATATACCAAAAATATTCAAATAAATAAATAATAGTTTGAAAAAACTAAGACAACACGCTTTATAAGAAAAACGAACTAAAAAATAATAATAAATAAAAAACATAGACCTATTATCAGAGAAGACGGAACTATTTACTTTTAAACATGATAATACATCCCCACTTTCTGGTCGATTGTATTGTCTTTATACGGCCGACTGGAATGTGTTGTGCTGTGATGTTGCATGCTTTCCAGTTATAGCAAGAGATTTGTGATTGTTATTGAATCGTCCATAGTATTTGTTGATTACATTTGCAACAATATTGTGACCATAATGCTATCTCTTATTAATATTTCATAAATTATAACAACCTGAATAATACAACCCATTTTATGAAATGTTGAACCATTGAACTATTTCATTCTGTTGCTCAATAAGCGACAACGTCACACGGCTTGTATGAATGGTTCCACGTGCAAAAATGTGTGTTTACTATGAAATCGGCTATTATTAGTAGCGCTGTTACCGAAGGTGTTGCAACGAGATTTTTGTGTATTATCGGTGATTTTCAGCATATTATTAATAAAATTCAGTGAAATTTAGTGGAAGAAATGATTCGTCATTGCCAAGTGTGTAAAAAACCGGACTATTTAAGCCCCAGTGTTTATTTTCACAAGTAAGTTGGAACACCTCATTGTTTACTATATTTTTATCCAGTTGTGTAGCGATGACGATTTCAATATAAAAATAAACAGGTATTATTTTGAGGCGTAAAACACGAATCTGAAACCAAACGATGTGGAAATCAATAGGTACTTTTGGAGAAATTCTCAAAAAAGGTCATTACCTATTTCCGTTATTCAGCAACACTTATTCAGTGGTATTATCCTTCTTTCGTTGTTATTTGTAGAACTATACAGCTTCCTGATCCATTTTATAGTAGTATTTCATAAGAAATCTATACATCACCTTAAATTTAATCCAATCGAGAAATCAAGGAGTCACGGAACCCTGAGTATAATATTTTAATATTTTTCTTTAGGTTACTTAGCTGTTATTAAATAGTTTGAACATTAAAATTAATATTTAAAATACAATTGTCGCCCAACATTTGGGGAATTCGTAAGTTTTTTAAAGTTACACAAAATTGACACCCCACTTTTGTAACTTTAGAAAAACATTTTAGTTAGCACTTTAATTTGATAAAAAACATTATTACCTATACATAAATATATTCTCATAAATAAATATTACCTGATAGATATATTCTCATTTTAAACAAACAGCACATCACTGATTACAAGCGTGGTCGTAACTCCACAATAATGTTACAGCGTTGCCAGCACGAGGAAGGGACAAAGAGAATCGATTGGTATTCTTCGTCATACTCATGGCCACTCTCGTGTAATCATTGCGACAAAACAAACAGAGTTTTATGAATGAAATGTTGCGTCTCCTCTGGATAAAAAGGTCCATGATAAAAAATAATTTTATTATCAAAAGCGTTGAGTGCTTTTTATGATGTTACTGTTTTCTTCTTGGAGACTTTACTTTTACCAATATCTGTTTATTATCAAATATATTAATTGATATAGCGCACCCCACACTTTTGATTGTAAAATTATGTTTTATTAATTATTATTATTTTTTATTTTATAGTTCGGTTTTCTTATAAAGCGTGTTGTCTTAGTTTTTTTAAACTATTATTTCATTTTTCATTTTTTTGGTTCGGGTTTTTTTTTTAATATCCTGATGATCCTGGCCAGAATATGCGTTAGCGGCATCTGTTGGAGAGTAGTTCAAGCGTCAGTCCATTTAAATTGAATTCATGAAGGATATCAGTCATTTTTATATTCATTTTAAACACTTTAATATAACTGAATGGCCAGGATCTTTGAAAAAATTTATGAAACTTTTCATCGGTCCTTTAGAAGTATACAAAGTTTCAAGTCGATCCGATGTTTTTATGTGTTTGAAAATCGTGTCCAAAGATTCCTTTACATAGATAGATAGATTATTAAGTAAAAGGTTTCTCAAATAGGGTGTACTACTCTTTGCTTTCTCCTGATCAATTTGATTTCAGATTTTGACCAGTTGCAAAAAAGTCAGGCCTAATAATATAATTGCTTTAAAAAAATCAAATGATGTCAAGACGTGCTTAATGCTTACCTAATAAATCTATGGCATATACAGGTCTTTCTTTAGAGAGTTCATCAAAATTCAGTATCCAAAAGCATAATCCTGCAGCAAATCCGTGTAACATAACCAGTGGAGTATTCTTTGATTCTTCATTTAAGGCTATTGTCCATACTTTGTCATCTTTACCAATTTCGTCACCAATTCTTACAAACCAAGTTCGGTAAGCTGTCTTCAAAACTATAAAAAATTATTTACTTATGTCATTTGAAAAACCAGTACTTAAATCTTATTTTGATTGTTGAAAAAGTGATACATAGTCGGCGTTTTCATCTTCAGGGCTATTTAAAGTGGTTCTCTGAGTTTACCAGGGTAAAAAATAAGTTAAACATTAAATATAGGCGAATCGAATCAAAATAAAAAACCCGTTGATACTTTAAATGTCCATTGGTTCTAGAAAAAACTTTAAAATTATGAAATGTTTTAAAATAAACATGGATTTTTTAAGTATCCAATATTTTTATTTTACAAAACTAAATCTCGAAAAAAAGATTGGATATTAAATAAGGTAAAGAATGCTAATTTCACCCCCTTATAATGTAGGTTAGGTTAGGTATCATATGAGTGGAGCATGGTCGCTCTTCCACTGCGACCTTTAGTAGGTCTATTGTGGCTCACCCCTAGAGGTTACAGTTCACCGCACAATCCAGCCCTTCTCACAAAGTTCATGGTTGTATAGGGTGAGATTTTTTTAAAATCGGTAGGTTCTAGGCTGGTGTAACCAAATATGTTAAACCTTATTCTTCCCAGGCCGGTTCAGCAGTTTTGTTTTCCACGCAGCAAAACCGACAGTCCATTTGTTAATTCAGACCTATCCTTCCGAGGAGGTATCTTAGACGACAGTGTCCTATAGGCAGTCCCGTTAGAATTCGCAGGTCATTTCTGCTTCATTCTAGGATCTGCTTAGGTGTGTTTCTCGAGGGTGGTAGAAACGCCTTCGAGTGAGTTAACCCTGGTATATCGGACCAGTACGTGAGTATTTTCCTCTCCGCCCAGTCAGAAATGATTGTTTTGGCGGCACTTTTAGTGACTCCAAAAACCGGTTCTGGTCCAGTTGCCACGTCTTTTTCGTTCTCTAAAGAGTACTCTGCCAGCGGTCTCTCTACTGGCAAATTATGCCCGAGCTCAGCCGTAGAGGGTAGAAGAAAAAAAAAATAAAAGTGAGCCGCGCCACCGACTTAGACGGTACAAGCCGGAAACCCTGCACTAGCAGAGCCACACGATAAACAACAAACAATTATGGTGAACTAGATAAATAAAACTATATTTACAATTCCTGCAATATATTAATTAAGTAAAAATGATGTTCCGATTTTTTACAACAAATTCTGTATTTTGTAAAGTGGATTAAACGAATTTAATACACTTTTCTTAAAATAATATTTAAATTAATTATAACAATCTTTCAGACAATAATAAAAACCTAATGATGTACAAACGAGAATTAAAAAAAAAATGTTCACAATATTAAAATTTCAAAAATAATTGGTTTTATATAGAATTCCTGATAGCAAAAGATTAAAAAAAAATACAAAATAAATGGACTTGCAACAAAAATAATAATTTGAAACCATCACAATAACTACATAAAGTATATTCAGTAGTGTATAAATTCAGATTCAACTTGGAGCAGGTACGAATTTAATGAAAATAATTTGTTACTTTTAAACTATTGAAAACACTTAGATCAAGCACATAATAACTGATAAGTTGATAAAATTAAACTCAATACTATGTAACCAATTGAAAACTTCATTGAGACGCCACTGTTACATCGATGATCCAAGAAACAGAAACACCAAGTAGTATTTTTAAAGATTTACACTGTTAAAACAATCGAGCTTATTTTAAAAATATTTCTTTTTACGATGGCTGTCCTTCAAAATAGCAATATTGTAGGATATTTACAAATAAGTATGAATAAACGTTCTTACTTGGACAAAGAACTATTGAGAATATTATTTTAATCAAAGTTCAGCCTTGGCATATTATCCAATGCAATAAATAGCTTTCAACAGTGTACCATATTAATAAATTAAAACAAAACTTAATCGTGGTGTCAAAAATAAGTCACGTCGTTTAAATATACTAAAATAAATCACTTGTAACCTTTGGATACACGAATTCACGAATCCTGTGGCCTACTCCTGGCCGGTTTGAATTATGGAACAGCACCTGCTACTTAACAATGGCTTCACTCCATCAGATCCCACACGCGGTCATTTTAACTCGACCTCAATATCCAAAATATCCACAACAAAGGCAAGATAGAATGGTCAAGTTAAAAATTAAATGGTTTTTCTTCAAAATCCAATTAAGATGGCCCAAATACAGCCAGATATGAAAGAAAAAACCGTAGAAGTTCTGCTCACGTGTTAATATCAAATCGTTCCAAAAACTCTCACCCGACTTCCACGACTGACACCAAGCGACTATCATCAACTGCTCACTCCCAGGCCGGATATCAGAAAATGACACGGGACACGCGTCAGCCAACCTTTGCAAAACTATGTTCCCAACTCATAATCGCGCTCGTCCGTGTTGATAGCCAGCCCATCCACACAGAAAAGCAAACCAAACAATAATATAGCTGACAACACACGACAATCGAGGCCAAAAATCAAGGCGAAATCTAATAACAAAGACTCCCACTCCAATTAACAAAAATGTCACAGCCATTAATAATTAAATCCTAACACTACTAAGTATGCAACACTATTTACAACGAGTGACAAACCCAAATCACAACAAAACACGGTAAGCGAAACCATTTACGAGCACCTGAGAAATACAAAACCATCAGAGATCCAATTAATAATGTAACCGTAGAAGGGAAAAAAATAGGCACGTGACACAGTGAACGCAGATTCAGCCCCCTGTTTTGCAAGGGTGTTGGCTTTTTCGTTTCCCTCCACCCCCTGGTGTCCAGGTACCCACAGTAGGTTCACCCTGTTGTTCGCACCAGAGTACTCTAAGGATTCGATGCAATTCCATACATCTTTAGAATTTATCTTGTTGGAGCTTAGTGCTTTTAAAGCAGTCTGGCTGTTTGATATTATACTTATGTTTTTGTTTGATAGAGGTCTGTTGGTCAGCTCTCTTGCACACAATTTAATAGCGAAGACTTCAGCCTGAAAGATTGTAGCATACGTGCCAAGACTGGTAGATATTTCAATCTTTGGTTTCCTGCTGAAAACACCGGCCCCAACTCCATCTGGGGCTTTTGAGCCATCTGTGTACATTACGTATTCAGTCTCTGGAAAGAGGATTTCTCCTCTCACCCATTCGTCTCTCTTCGGAAAGAGGACTTTTCTACGTGTATTTTTGTGGCTAGCATGTCAGGAACCATCCCGAGAATTTGTTTCATTCAGTATCCCGGAGTGATCCCCGAGTTGCTCTCTATTTATTTGCTTTTCCAAAGACTGTAGGAGACTATCCTGGCCTCTCTCTCTAAGAGAATATCTAGGAGAGGAAGATTAAGGATGTGTTTCATCGCTGCCGTTGGTGTGCTGGACATAGCTCCAGTTATGACCAGGCATGCCAGCCGCTGAAGGCCAGCAAGCTTTGCTCTAGCTGTATGTTGTAACCCTTTGGTCCACCAAACTACTGAACCATACGTGACCATAGATATTATCATTGTTTGATAAATCCAGTAAATCTGTTTGGGGTTCATTCCCCAAGATTTGCCGCATACTCTTCTGAGATTTCAGAGAGAAAACCTGGCTTTGTTTATTGTTTTTTCCAGGTGGGCGTTCTAGGTGAGTCTGCCGAAGCTTATCTAGTTTTTTCCTTTTTTAAAAGGAATTATTAGTTTTCCAGGGGTTAACAGACATCTGTTCCCTCTCGCACCATCTGTATACTTTGTTGAGGGCTTCTTGAAGGACGTTTGAGATCATCGCTTCAAATTTCCCTCTAAATATTGTGCCCTTATGATGTAACATGAATGTTGAAATAATACCGGTGGTTAGTCCTTTGCGAGTGGACGAAAAATACAAAATTTCAACTTTTTATCTTTACTTTTTTTTGACTGCGGGAACTGGGCCTTTACCTAAATTTGAGACAAAAAATTAAAACTTAATTTTACTCACCACCTTATAGGGGTGATAAAACTTTCTCCCTCGGCTTTCGCAATTGTCGGTAATCAGTGGCAAACAGTATGGGTCATAAATTTGTTCTGTAGACACAATTGGGCAACACTGGCTGACGAAATCATACGTTTTGCAGCAGCTTATATTGTTTTAAAAGAAAAGTTTAATAAAAAAAGATGTGATTGTGGATTTGACCTTACTTCAATAGGCGTAAAACTTTAGATAACATAAGTCTAAAAGTAAGTCTTGATAATAACTTATTTAAAAACTTTTCAAAAATGTTAAAGAGTAACTTCGAATTTCTTTTAAACAAAATTGGTCCAAAAATAAAAAGAAATGATACAAACGTGAGAAAAGCAATCTCACAAGATTAGCGATAACTCGAAAGTTTTTAGCGACTGGAGATTTATAAAAGTCAATAATAACGTCAATAATTCTCTTTTACATTATTATTATTATTACATTATTGCAGAGTATTTTCGATCCCTGTCTGGCTGTTGCCGGCCAGTCTGTTGCAGCCACATATTGCCCATTTAGGAGCAACTTAAGGCAACCAAACCTAGATTTTTATTGTCAGACCTTGTATAAAAGGATCATCATCATCATCAAAAATTTGTTCTTAAATGGAATAAAACATCCAACATTGCCAGATAACCTCCATTAATATAAACATTTTTTTAAATATTACTAAAGCTCCAAGCCTCTTTCCCCCTCCTTTATAATCTTAACAGTGCAGACATCTATAATCATCACTTTCCCGACCCAGATCATTTCTCCCACCTGGGTTATATGCTCCAGTTTGTGGACGACACAGTGTTGCTTTCCCACAATAAATCTATTGAAGGAGCTATGGACAACCTACAAAGACTCACCGACTCTACATGCCATTGGTTCAATAAATGGAGATTGTAGCCAAACCCTACCAAATCTCACTTGATGATATTAAATCAACATCTTGCTCAAACATCTCCTACGATTACCATGCAGCAACAGCTATTCAGCCCAACGAGAACAACCAAATACTTAGGAATCACGATAGATATCAAACTCAATTTCAACACGCATCTCCAAGAAAAGAAGAAAAGCATGATATCCAGAGCCAAGCACTTTAGAGGACTCACATACCAAAATAAGGGTATCAATGTGAAAACAGTCAGAAGCATTTACAAACTAATTTGAAGACAGATGATAGAGTGTGGACACATCATATTCCTCAACTGTAAAGCAACAGCCAAGAAGAATATGCAAATTTCTGTAACATCAGCACTTGGGACGATCGCAAGAATTCGTCACCCTAATAATCCCCTACACAATCCTCCAAATAACCTCCTATATGAGCTAACAGATGTAATGCCTATTGTAGATCGCCTGGATTATCTCTTCCATAAATTCTGTTTAAAGGCCAAAAATGTCAAACTTGTGGAGAAATTTGCAATGAGAGACCCTGAAGCACAACCCTTACATCCATACCCTCGCACTACCACCCTTGAAGAAAATACAACAAGAACATTAATTTTTATATTTTTTTTTCACCTCTCTATCAAAGTATATCTGTATAACAGTCTATAATGTCATATATATGAATGATTTCTAACAATAGGCAGAAGGACTTCGGTCAAAAGCCTGTTGGATTAAATTTATTTCAGTTCAATAAAGTTCCTTAGTATTATTATTATTACTAAAATGATTTACAGTATTTGATGCTTATAGATGATTGATTATTGCATTAATTTTATTATATTATTATTAAAAGTAGTGGAGGTTAGATATTCAATTTATTTTTGTTATTCAAAATAGTAAAAACATTAATTTTGCAGCTATCTACTATACAATGAAATCAAGCAATTAATTTTACTATCATGAAAATAAAAAAGCAAATTTTTAACATCCGAAAGAAATTTGTTACACCTTTGAATAAATTAGTCAATTAAAATTATAATCTAAAAATTAACATACAAAAGATGATTCAAAATATAAAAAAATTAAGCAATGTGTATTAATTTACTTGAATTGAAATGACCATGGCAGATATTTTAATACAAAGAAAAGGAAGGACATCTTTTGGAGGACTACAGGATAACTACTGACCACCCCAGGAAATATTTATCCGAAATTTTTTCAGATTGATCATTAACTGGTAAGATTCTCAAGCTGTTATTGGAAACTCCAGAAAGACAAGACCACTATCAACAGGTCTTAATTCTAGAAATTATGAAACAGAGCTACTAAAAGACAACGAATGGTAATCGAAATAATGGATAAAAAAACACATATCAAAATTTTAGAACTATTCTTTTTGATAAATATATAGGTATGTTTTATGTTATGGATGATAGTAGTTGTTTAAAAGAAATGGTGGTTTGTAAAATTTCACAAAATTCACTGAATTCAAAACTTAATTGGCTACATAACTTGTAGTTTATACATACTCGTAAAGGTAAAATTAAGCAATGCATTTAAAAACTTGTGGATTTAAACAAAGTGTAAATTTATTCATGTGTTTACTCATTTTAGTGGAAATGCATTATTTAAATTTCTTGTGCCTCTTGTACCTCATAAAAGTATCTTTATAATTTTCATAAAATTACAGGTAGTAAACGTGCAGTAAATGAAATATGGAAGTAATAAATAATAGGTTTAATGATTTTTTAATTTATTTCACAAATAAAATTTTATGCCTTGTTTTATGTGTCAAATGATAAACATTTAACATACCTACTTAACTTGAGTCATAAACGAATTAATAAAAAGACTTACCATTTAAAATTTTTTTTTCTACTTGAATCAGTTTTGTTTCTGAAAATTTTGTCCAATAACCATCCCTCTTTCCATTTAGTTCATTTTCCGTCGTTTCAGTTTCCATTTGCAAATTTTAGAATCTAACACTTATAGCGTAAATGAAATGTGGCAGTCGTGTATTTAGTTTGATCGTGAATTACCCGTGAAGATTAAATAGGTAAGTGATAATGAAACTTCTACAATGGGAATTTTGTATTGATAGTATTTAAAATGAGATAAAAGTGTGTTATACTGGTTATCTTACTCACGAATCATGGTAACATGTAACATGTAAAAATGACACTGCAAAATTTCAAGTTGATTGAAGTTTGGATTTCATTTCTGTTGGAATGTATCCTTTAAAATAATCTGTTATAAATAAACAAGCTAAACCTGAATGTTGACCTCGTCGTTGCGTATCCCTTCTGATTGTATCATAAAAAAATCATTAAAAAATTTATAGTTAAAATACGGTCACGGCTTTAAACACAGAATATGAAAGCTAATTATATTACTTTTAATATGAGAAACTTGGTAATTAATAATCAGCATTTTCATAAAACGCTCTAACACAGCGTAATAACGCTGTCGTCAAAATAAATGTCAAAATCTCAGGGTCAATAGCTAGTATGTTGTAATACTTTTTATTTGAAATGAACTTGTCTACTCTATTATGACATTGTCGTGAAAAACCAAAACTACAACAGAGGGTTTTCCCATAAAAATAATATCACCGAACAAAATTGTTCATTTAAAAAATCATTACGTCTATAGTAATAAGTATATATAATGTGCACATTTTTAAAATTTTGATTTATTTTAGAAATATCTATAAGTAAAATAGTGTGATTTTTTTGCTGCTTTTGTATTTTTTATTCAAAATACAAATTTAAAATGGGCAGACCAAACAGTAAGAACTACTCTACGAAAACAAAAGGGGTGATTGTTATGTAATTAAATTTATGAAAGACAAGGCGAAAATGGCTAAACTAGTCTTACATTACAGCCTTTTTGCAGCAATATTATTGCAACTTGCAAGCAATATAAATTGCACATTCAAAGCGCAAAATCTACTTCTTACATTGAAAGCCTTTTCATTGCAATTTTTCTAGACTTTAATGACGTTTGACATTGAAATTTGACTTAAATTTCGATTTTCGACTTCACAAAAGTAAGGTTAGAAGAGTCAAACAAAACAAATTCCGAAAATGAATACAGACAACAAAAATGTTTACTAATGACACTAGTTACTACTGCTGTACTTGCCACTTATATAAAAATACGTATCGAATATTGGAGGAATAGAACTTGTTGTTCTTCTAGTTTCTCATCGGTCAATATACGGTACCATCAACATAACAATTATGTTGTCAAAAATCAAAAGGCACTGAAAATATGCAAAGTTACGCATGCATGACCTTGAAAATCAGAAACATTTTTATTTGTTTGCAAACCTTGAACTTGCAGCAAAACAGGCCAAAACGCATGCGCAGTTATCACTCAAAAAAGGCCAGCAATTTTACAAGAAGTACGCGAAGCACAAGTAGGTTTTGAGGTTGAGCAGACAACTAGAAAAATATTCTTTGAATTCGATCTTTAGTGGCAAAAAACACTCGATATGCCCAAAATGGTATTAGCATGTATGTCTGTTAGTATTGGTCGGATTGGGACAAACGGCACTGGCCACGTGACGTTCATTGATTATACCGGGTCGTGACGAAATTGACAAAAGGCATTAGCATGTCTGTTATTATTGATCGGATTGGATTGGGACAAACGGCACTATGATGGTCACGTGGTATTCAATATCAAAAAGGCATAAGTATTTAACAGTTATTTTAGAATATTTCTAAAACTTTCTACCAAGTAGAATACATTGATATTGATATTGTCATTGATAATACAGTAGAATAAATTGACCTTTACCCTGATGTCACTATCAATGCACAGTAGTAAACACAAACTTTATGTACCTCATCCTTTTCTACTGACAGTAGAAACACATCATGCAATATGTACACTTGTCTTTTAAGCAATGACATACGTTCTTTTGTTTTTCTTATTATGACCTCTAAATGTCAAAAAGAGATAGCGCCAATAACGGTTGTATTCATAAGAATTTATTTTAACCTCTTATGACAACTGTCATTATTTTGATACATCGAGTTTTGTTCAAAGCGTTTTATCATTTGCATTTAGATAAATTCTATAAAATCGGTTTTTTTTCAAAACCTGTAATTTGTTATTTTGATTTTACGGTGAGTACAAAATTCCCTGTTTTGCATTTAATAAATATTTTTAACATAACCTTACTTCTTAGACAGTGGCTAAACTTTCGTGAAACGGGAACATTATTTATGGTAAGTAGATTAATAAAGTCAACTAAAGTAAGAATTACATTAACAACCAAGAAGTAAGTCTGACGATGATTTCTAAAATACTTAATCTATATTGTATTGTAAATTTCGAAATGATAATAAATGTATGAATAGTGTACATTAAATACCTTCATTACTAATGATTTGATATTTTTTATTATGCTAGCCAATTGTTTTTGTTAGCTCTAAATTATGAGCTGTTAAATTTAAATAAATTTATTCAAATGAAAGATTTACAGAAAATTCTACTTTCGTTAATGGTTACAGTTTTTTTTTGTATTAGTAGCAGACATAATAATTATTAGTGAATATTATAGGAATCTTATTTAAATTTTCGACTAATATTAAAACAGTAATATGGAATTATTTAAATTGACTTTAACCAACAGCAATATTTAGTTATTTATAACGCAAAAAAATACTGACAAGATAAACAGTGAAAATATTTAAGCACACGACAAAGTAACAGTAGCCATTTTTGACTCATTGATTCATTTCGCGAGGATTTTAGGTTTAACGTCAGGGTAAAGGTCAATTTTTTCTACTGTATCTCTGTTTAACTTATACATAGACAATTGTTTAAAAGCTCTGGAAGAGAGTGCGTATGGATTAAAAATGAATAATTTGATCGTCAAATGCCTTCTTTACGCCGATGATCAAGTCATATTAGCGTTATCTGAAGAGAAGTTGCATGCGATGGTTAATGTTATGCATGATTCCCTGAAAATAAATGTGAGCAAAACGAAAGTAATGGTTTTTGAAAGAGAAGAAAGCATGACAAACTGTGGGGTTTCGATTGAGGGAGAAAGAGTGGAACAAGTTAATGAATTTGTGTACTTGGGTTCAAAATTTACTAGAGATGGAAAGTATGACAGTGACATTGAGCGAAGGGTGTTGGCAGGAAAACGAATGAATGCACTGCATAGCTTTATAAATAGCCAGAAAGTGTAAAAAAAGGCACGTCTGGCGGTGCATAGAGGTGTGTTGGTTCCTACACTTATGTATGGTAGTGAATGTTGGGTTTGGCAGAAGAAGCATGAAAATAGGATTAATGCTGCGGAGATGAGTAGTTTGAGGAGTATAGCCGGAGTGACTCGGTTGGATAAAGTTAAGAATAGTGAGATAAGAAAATGCTGTGGTGGATAGATAAAGGAATGCTTAGATGGTTTGGACACGTAGAAAGGATGGATGAAGGAAGATTGACGAAACAAATTTATAAGGCGAGTGTGAATGGGCAAATCGGTAGAGGTCGACCTCGGAGAACATATCTCGATCAGATCAACATTGTTTTGAAGAAAGGCCAGGTCAAGAGTACCAACAACCGAAGAGCATGTATGAGAGCACTGATGAAAGTAGAGGAAGCAGAAGATGTGTGTACGAACCGTAGCAAAGGGAAGGAAGTGGTCTCTGCCTACCCTATGGGAAAAAGGCGTGACTTTATGTATGTATGTATCTCTGTTATTATTGGATTGAAGTGGGGCAAACGGCACTAACTGACGACACGCTTTTTTCCACAAATTTCATTAATAATATCCTCGTATCGTTGATTATCCAGGGCCCTGAAGAAAAACGATGCCAAAAAGGCATTAACATGTATCTCTGTAATTATTGGATTAAAGTGGGACAAACGGCAGTAGCTGATTTTCCACATTGAGTAATCAAGATTAGAAATCTGCTAGATATTTTGAACAACACGTGCATGGTATCAAATGGGTACTCTTCTGGTGATGTCGATTATTCCAAACTGGACAATATTTTGAAATCAAAGTTATTGTGTAAAGCTGACTACATTTACGTTGGAAGACAACAAAAACTTCTTCTGCAACTGGAACATTTTTCCCCAGCACAAATGCTTGCCACGCCTCTGGATTATTTAATTGCAACCAACGCAACATGGAACATGTTTTATGTCTCCAGTTATTAGAAATTAAAATAATTTAATTGGTGGTTTTTATAAGTACCCATTTGTTGATATTTTTTAATGTATTTATTAGGTTTAGTGAACAGAGAGTACTTTTATTATTATTATTTTAAATATTTTTTATGTTTTTTAGATATTATCGACAATTTTTTATATTTTAATGCAATGTATCTCTGACCTTGTTATTAAAAAACTAAATTTAAAAAACAACTTGGAATGGACAAGTATCTACCCCCATCCTGCAGTTAGGCAACATTTATAGCATATTTTTGACAATTGACAGTAACCTTGAATTTAGTTTTCGACAATTTTTAAGTCGGAGAGGTTGTCTTTCTGTCAAAGTATTTAACCACAGAATACACCAGCAAAGATTAGTGGTTAGTTTACTAACCTATTCTCTGTGACACCAGCTTGGTGTATACTGTGGTTTAACATATACCCATGATGCTGTGAACTCTGGTGTATTCTGTGCTGTGTCTGCTGTGATACATTTCTAAATATCTCTGCTGCAAAACTGGTAGATGACATAAGTTTATTATTATTCATTCTCTGCACAGCATACTCATGTACCTGGACATCAGTCAGTGTAAGTAATATCTATTGTAAGCTTTATTAAGCTTGTAAGCACTAAAGTAGATTTGAAAAAAATCAATTAAATTATCATACTAAGGAAGAAAATTTTAGAACCGAAAATAATATGTTCCCTTCCTATAATTAAACCTATTATTATAAAAAATATGACGGTTTGTGCCACCCGATTCGTTAGATCGATTTCATTAACATTACGGGGCGAAAATAAATAATTTAAATCATGGTTGCCTAACCTAAACTAAAAACGCGAACTTACCGTGGGTGAAATTTGAAATGAATTTTTTTTTCACGTACTTCAATAGTAAGTTAGGGTATAGTAAAGTAGTTTTATGTGAAATATAGTTATTCCCATTTTTTGAAAAAAATTCATTAGAATATTTATTGTCACAACTTTATTTTTTTTGTAAGTATTATTAGTGGAACCTCCGATGGAAAATAATTCAATTATTTATTTTGTTTTGTTTCAAACATTTTTCTTAATTGCCTTAAACGTAATAACATTTCTTTACCAGTTATTTTAAAATATTTTCAAGTGCATGGATAAGATAAGTTTATTTCATCACATTAACTACAAAATGTACAATAGTGACAAGTCAAGCTGACAAAGTGAGAAAACAACAATGTTGCAGTTTATACACACTAAACGTCTACATCTAAAATAGTTATTTTTTTAAAATTTAAAAACAAAAACTATCATATTAAAAGATTAATGTCTCACAATTCAAATACTCTTCGATGGGGTAGAAACAGTGCCTCAATAGTGAGTGCTTAACTCTAGCCTTGAAATGGTTGTGACTCAAACCAGTAATGTCTGCTGGTATTTTATTGTATAAATGTAAGTTGAGTGAATTTCGAGCTGATAAATCCAGTTGATAAAATTTAGGCCTCAATTGTGCGCCTCTTCGAGTTGGGTAATTATGAAAGTCAGCATTTGTGAGGTACTTAGTATTATTTTTGTGTATTTCTAAAACATTGCAGAGTATGAAAATACATGGCAAGGGTAGAATTTTAAGTTCTTGAAATAAAGGACGACAGTGTTCTCTGTAAGAGACATTGGCTATGATCCGGATTGCTTTTTTTTGCATATGAAAGGCTTTAATTGCATGTGAAGACTGACCCCATAAAAGTATGCCATATGTTAGGTGGCTGTTAAAAAAAGAAAAGTATGTCTGTAATACCATACTTTGACTAAGACATATTTTTAGCTGTCTTAGTAGGAACAGTTGTGTAGAAATTTTTTTGCACAGACCAGCAATATGTGCTTTCCAATTTAACATGTCATCAATTTTAAACCCCAATAAATCTACATGTTGCTTTGTTGTTACTTGTCTATTTGATGATATTATAATTTTCTGTGTATTATCCCTGTTTAGTTTGAGATAATTTGAAGTAAACCAAGTTTAAGTACTGAATGAGCATTTAAAAAAGAAATTAAGCGGTTTTTAATTAGTATCTCAAAAATTTTACCAAAGATAGGATTGATAGATATGGGTCTATAGTTATCTGGAATATTTGGATCGCCCTTTTTAAATATGGGAATAACTTTACTTGTTTTAAAGATGTGTGGAAATAGTCCTTCACAGAGGCAACGATCTAATGCATAATGCTTTTTTCATATGTCTCGAACTCAGTCAAACATTTCAGAAATTCTAGAATGTTCTATCAAATTAGAAACATTGCTTTTTTTTTTAATTGTTTTTTGTTAATTGTCCTGAAGGTAATTAAATTTCTTTAAGGGTTATTTCAGAATATTTTTAGTCTATTTTAATGCATAATGTCTATTTAGAACATAGAATGTTATACCAAATTTGAGGCGTATACATACGATGATCAAGTCATATTAGCGTTATCCGAAGAGGAGTTGCAGGCGATGGTTAATGTTATGCATGATTCCCTGAAAATCAAAGGGATGAAAATAAATGTGAGCAAAACGAAAGTAATGGTTTTTGAAAGAGAAGAAAGCATGACAAACTGTGTGGTTTCGATTGAGGGAGAAAGAGTGGAACAAGTTAATGAATTTGTGTACTTGGGTTCAAAATTTACTAGAGATGGAAAGTATGACAGTGACATTGAGCGAAGGGTGTTGGCAGGAAAACAAATGAATGGGGCACTGCATAGCTTTATGAATAGCCAGAAATTGTCAAAAAAGGCACGTCTGGCGGTGCATAGAGGTGTGTTGGTTCCTACACTTTTGTATGGTAGTGAATGTTGGGTTTGGCAGAAGAATCATGAAAATAGGATTAATGTTGCGGAGATGAGTAGTCTGAGAAGTATAGCCGGAGTGACTCGGTTGGATAAAGTTAAGAATAGTGAGATAAGAAAACGCTGTGGTGTAAAAGAAGATGTGGTCACAAAGATAGATAAAGGAATGCTTAGATGGTTTGGACAGGTAGAAAGGATGGATGAAGGAAGATTGACGAAACAAATTTATAAGGCGAGTGTGAATGGCAAATTGGTAGAGGTCGACCTCGGAGAACATATCTCGATCAGATCAACATTGTTTTGAAGAAAGGCCAGGTCAAGAGTACCAACAACCGAAGAGCATGTATGAGAGCACTGATGAAAGTAGAGGAAGCAAAAGATGTGTGTACGAACCATAGCAAGTGGAAGTGGTCTCTGCCTACCACTATGGGAAAAAGGCGTGACTTTATGTATGTATGTATGTACATAGTAAATATATGAGTTGACATCATCATCATCAGTAGTGCTACAGCCCTACAGTGCCTCGACTTTCTCCAGCCTCATCCGCCATCCTTTCTGGTCTCTGGCAAGGACCTTCCAGTCAGCTGCACCAATTTTTCTGGCATCCTTGGTCTCCCTCTGCTGCCAGTTGGTATGGCCTCAAAGTTTCTTCACGTTGGCACATTGTCATAGCTTGCTATATGTCCTGCCCATCCTATTCTGCCAATCTTGATTGTTGTTATTATGTCTCTGTTTCCTGACCCTCTGTATAAGTTATAAAGCTTAAAATTATATCTTCTCCAGACTTTATCCTCTTGGACAGCACCATAAATCTTTCCTAGGATTTTTTGTTCAAATGTTAATAGTAACGTCTCATCTGCTTTTGTTAGGGTCCAGGTTTCAGAGCCATAGATTAAAACTGGTACAATTAACTTCTTATAGATTCTGATCTTTGTGCTTCTCAAAAGGCTCCATTTAAGTAAGTATTTTGACAGCCCAAAATAACAACGATTGGCAAGCATTATGCGCCTTTTTATTTCTTTGCTGACATCATTACTCGGGTTAATTAGGCTCTGAGATATACGAACTCATCCACTGCTTCGATGTTATGTTCTCCAATTGTGATATTTTGACCCGCGTCTCTCGCCCTGCATTCTTTTGTGGCAGCCATAAACCTTGTCTTACCTGAGTTGACATAGTTTATTATTTATTCTATTATGTAATGTATGTGTGTAATTTCTTCTCAAATGAACTATCGCAAGTATACTTCAAAAATGTACTTGTGCAATTTTAATTCAGGTTGGTAAAAATCTCAACTGTTTTAAATGTTTTAAAAAATCTTAGTATTTTTTTATGCTCTAGGGTGGAGTTGTGAGAAAATTCTGTTCCTAGAAGTGAAAATTAACAAATATAGCCCCCTTGGTGGTTCTTCATTCATCGAACTATCAAAATACATCAAGAGGAAGAATGGGGTTTTTAATGTGAAGAATGAAGACCAGCACTGCTTTGCATGGGCTATTACATCAGCCTTATTTCCATGTGAGCGTAATGTTTCAGAGATCTTTTCATACCCACACTACAAGACCATCTTGGATGTAACGGATATGGATTTTCCAGTTAAATTGTGCGATATCAAAAAGTTTGAGTATCTGAACGACATTTCAGTCAATGTTTATGATTTGGAATCCAAATTGGAAAATAAAAAGGTAAAATATGAGGACGTTAGACCATTGCGATACTCTCAGAGAATACTTAGTAGACATGTCAATTTGTTGCTTATCACAGACGATTCAGGGAACAGTCATTATTGTTGGATAAAAAATATTATTGAACTTTTCTAATGAGCGATCACCACTGGGTCATCAATTGCATGATTGTAATCATGTATGCACTACAATGCCATTAACTGATTTTAAAGATAACAAATATCTAAAAATGAAAGCAGGTAATACACCGTTATTTTAAAATTTCGAAAGGAAAATGAAAGTACCATTTGTTGTTTATGCAGATTTTGAATCTGTACTCAAACCAATTCATACTTGTGAACCAGATCCCAAATTCCTTACACAAATAGAACCTTTCAACATGAACCCTACTTGTTTGCTTATTTCATAAAATGTTCCTTCGATGATAAATTATCAAATTATCAATCATATAGAGGTGGGAATGCTGCAAATGTTTTCAGGGTGAGACTGGAAGAGTATCCAAAAAATGTGTGACAAAGTCTTTTGAGGTATGTTAAACAAACACCTGTGGAGGAACAAGAATTCCATAATGCTACTGAATGTGGTGTATGTGGAAAATCTTTTACAGAAGGGAATGTGAAGGTAAGGGATCATTGCCATCTCACAGGAAAAAAAGATATCCAGCAGTGCACTCTATATGCAATTTGAATTTCAAGGTACTGAAATTCATTCCAATTATATGTCATAATAAGAGTGGTTATGTTTATCAAACAATTATATGAGGAGAATAATAATAGAAAACTAAGGAAAAACTAAGGAAAGTACATATCTTTCACAAAACATCTCTACACATATAGCAATTGGCGATTCATGCTAAGAAGTACACCCTCTACCGTTTACGAATTTATGCACAAAAGATCTGATGGGTCGAAGTGCTTGAGAGGCATAATAGCCTTTACGACCCCCCCCTACAATCTAATCTACTGTTTACGAATATAATTAACGCATTGGCCATAGATCGTTTGTTTACATTGTATATTATTTCATGAGCGGTAATGTAGGTCATAACTCACGCAGATGAAGTTTGCAGTGCGAGCCGCAGGCGAGTGCTGTAATTCATCAAGAGAGTTATGACCATTACCGCAAGTTGAATACTATACTTTTTCTACGACTATAATAATAAATACTAAGATACAAGTACAGAGAAAAAACTTTATTGACAAATCTTAATAGTTTCTTATTACATAACAATGCTATATAAATTTTAGTTGTGATTACTCATTTTGTTTATTAATAAAATTTACTGTAAAGTTTAAACGACCAGAAAACTGAATATGTGGGACTGAATTATGCAAGTTTATTTTTGTGTTTGTTGTATATATTATGTTGTTGATGTACTAACTGGTTGAGGTGTTATAGAACTGTATATTTTATTTGCAGTATCTGTCTTATTCTTTTCGGAATCATCAATGTACCCCTCAGCCACAGTAGTTGATCGCCAACCGCCATGGAGTTTCAGTGGCGTTATATCCCCCCAGCATCTACTAATAAAGTTGCCGACGAGCGGCGAAAACAATGCCCTGTATATAAATTACAGTCTGGTAATTTTTAAAAAATGTAGCAAGGTCTTTCCCCATTGCTTCAAATTTATTAATGCTAATTCTTTGTGAGTGATATTTTCCATATTGAAATTTAAAGAATAATATCTTTTGCGATATATCGGTAGGACGAAGATTTCTTAACTATGGTATAAAAATATCACGTAACAGTGAAATATCTGGAAATTTTTGTTTTTGTATTTGGTACACTGACCAGAAAAATAAATCCATGATCTTCTAAATCTATAATTTGCATAGAGTGCAATTTTGCTGCACGACAAGCACCCATAATGCCTTACCTTACCTTACCAATAGGCGCTACAGCCCGATGTGGGCCTTGGCCTCCTCCACAATTCGCCTCTAAGCAATATGGTCCTTGACTTTGGTTCCCCAGCCGGATATCCGCATTGCCCTGTCACCCAGTAATTGGTCCATCCATCTGAGCCGTGGTCTTCCTCTTTTCCTGTTAGCATAGATTTTAATGTTTAGAATTTTCTTCGGCATCCTGGTGTCTTCCATTCTTTGAATGTGTCCAAACCAACGGAGTCTCTGGGATTTTATAAATTTCACAATGTCTTCACCATTCAGGATCTCTGTTATTTCCCGGTTGTTGCGGATGTGCCGTTATGCTTCGTTGATTCTGACTGCTTCATATATTCTTCTGATTATTTTACTACGAACCTTCTTATCTTCTTCTGATCTTGTACCGTGAGTGTCCAATTTTCACTCCCATAGGTTATTACTGGTCAAACTAATGTCTTGTAAATTTTTAGCTTTGTCTTTCTTGTAATCAGTTTGCTTTTTAAGAGTTTCAAGTTGGCAAAGTAGGCTCGGTTGCCTCTCTGGAGTCTTTCTTTAATGGCGGTGCTGGTTTTTCCCTCGTTGCTGACTAACTCCCCGAAAAGCACCCTAATGCCCATTATTAAAGCAACCTAAAATAAATTATGTACTTGACTAGATGATAAAAACCATTGAGTTATTGTGAGATCTACTACCTTTGTCGCCAGATATTTCTCATCAGGAGCTTTATTAATGAAATTATTAAGTTGTTCTGGCGTAAAAGTTTTTGCCTTTTTAGCTATATGTTTCTCTGATTGACGTTTAAGAAACGCACGTAATTTCAAATAATTCTTTATATTGATTCCATTATTTATGTGAGTGTGCTTCTTAGCATGGACTAGAAAGTCCATAGAGACGATGCTTTATATTTAGTGCTAAGTTTACTAAAATATGTCAAAAAAACATTCTCTGTGAACGATGACTTAATGTTCTTACTGCTACACCAACCTGGAAAATTTTTGTATACACCTTTATGTTTTGAGATTTTTTGAGCAATAAATTCTGTATGGTTGTTACTTGTCTTATTTCTGGAGGTGTGCATAATAATTTATCTTCACTATCTGAATTCATCTTTTTCAGCAAAACATTCACAATAATTAGGTATCAACTTAATTTGAAGATGTGAAAATTTTTCAAGTGACATTACTTGCCTCAATAGCAATAATGGACTGTTCCCTTTCGGCCAACAGGCTTGTACAGAAGCACAGAGCCACCTTGATATTCGGTTCATAAATAATTCCAAGAATCTTTTCCAATAAGTTATTATAACTCACGCTGTTTGTTTAAAAGCAGCTGAATAATGAATATATAATTCAACAGGAGTAGATCTTTATTAAAAATATACGAAGAAAAATCTGGAAATCAGTTTTCATACCTTCCCAAAAACAGGCAAATCCAGAGTCATATTCGAAACCAAGTTAGGTAACAAAGAGTTAATGGACAGAAGGAAAGTGTGGATTAAAAACTTGAAGATTGGGAAGCCAGTTTCAGAACATATGAGAGTATGTTGCATTTACCACTATTTTCTACTTTACAGGAGCATATATTTTTAATAGCTACTGTGTTGGCAATATCAAATGTCACTTTGATTTTATGGGGATCACAATTAAAATTAAGGGCAGTAGATTGTAAGCACAGGGCGTAAACTTGAATGAGATGATTTGTTGCTTCTGTTTGTCCAGCCAAAATGAGGTGACTTTTTTTTAACCACCCTTTCGGGCATATCGTCGGGGACTGGGGTGGACGTTCTTCTCATTTGCAGATCTTCAAACAAGACTAGTACCTTACTGTCTCTCCCTGTCTTTGAAAATCCTCTCTTCTATCTCTTTTCTCGACATAATCTTCCGGATAAATAGACTTACATCTTCCCAACCTTCCTTACTGTCTATCATACTCTCAACAATGTTTGCGACCAGTTTTCTACCCAGTTTGTTTTCAACTTCCGATCTCTCCTCTGCCCACCTTGTACATTCGAACAATGTATGTTTTGGGTCGTCTCTACCACCGCAGTAGATGCACAAGTCGTTATTGGCCTTACTAATTTTGAACGTAAAAGTCCTGAAGGATCCATGTCCAGACAGTGCTTGGGTTATGTAATAATCTATTTCCCTATGCTTACATCGTAGCCACTTCCGCATATCGGGTATAATTTGTTTCATCCAGCTACCTTTTTCATGTTCAGCTTCCCATCTTTTAATCCATTTTTCGGAAATTTTCTCGGCTATTAATTTTTTTGTCTGCTTATCCCTTCCCCACGATCAGCTACGCTCTTCCACTAACAGGTCTATTGGTGGTACTCCTGTTATAATTTGGATTGCTTTTGCAGATACTGTACGATATCTAGAACCCACTCTGAATGAGGTGACCTGCATTCAGAACATTCTTCCCTTCTACTACACATTTGAAGTTCTCAGTTCCACCCAGATATCGCATATATTCCAATATACTCAACTTCATTTTGGAGAGTAACTGAAAATATACAAATTTTATAATAATTCACAGGACTGTGGCTGACTGGTTCCGTCCCCCTCAATTCGTTTATAAAACTCATTTCGTTCTTATATACTTTTCAACTAAAAGTTATCTACTTTTAACAATTGTATTGTCCAGAATTAAATCGACAAAATACTCGAACACTACTAACTTATACACAAAGACAGAAAAAATGCAGAGCCAAGTAAATACTTAACACTTTGAAAACTCAAGATACAATGAAAATAATCAATGCTTTTAAACGATGAAAACAAACTGGTATGGCCCATACAGTAGTTCCAATTTTTACCGTTCTGGCGCAACGATCTTAATCTCAGTCACCAATAGCGATCAGAGTTGCGGTGATTTGAATATCAACTGATTTTTTCAATTTTAATCGTAATTTAAATCATATTATAAATTGCTATAAAAACAAGTCGTCGAAGCAGATAACTCATCAGGAAATTAAAAAAAGGAAGATAGTTTATTTAAAACTTAAGTGTTAACATACAGCAATAAACATGGTAAAATGAAAAAAGACTTTTTAAAAATGAGATTTATAGACAGTTTTAAATTTATGCAAGTTCATTGGAAAATTTGGGTGCCAATTTTAGTGATGAGCAATGTGAAGAGATGTTGAAAAGTTTTCCGGAAATCAAGAAATTCAAGTTGATGAAGCAAAAAGGTATTTTCCCTTATAGTTTTGTTGACAACATTGACAAATTAAATGTTCCACACCTCGGATGATGAAAACTCGTATAACATGGAAGAAATAAAAAATTCGAAAATTTTAATTGTTTTTTATGTACCTGTTTAAAATGGTTAATTAAAATTTAATCGCAAAAGTATATAAAAGTGAAAATATAACAAACCTAGATTACACAAAATGCACTCGCACTAAACAGTTAAATAAACCACACAACAAACTGCTCTGAACAAAAACTAAAAGGTCCTCACTGCACAGTTACCGCCTAGTGGTTCGGTGGTATGTTTCCCGGTGTAATTAAAGTCATAACTGAGAGCTGCATCAACGTGGACGCGCAATTTATAGCGTGATTTTTACCATCTTCTCTTTGAAAGTGGGTAGAAGAGGTGGCATGTTGCAGTGACCCGGTTCGGTTAGAAGTTCGAAGTAGCGCTGGAACAAAAGAGATTAAGGTTTGGCAGACAAAAGTTGTTCTTCGTGTGTTACTTGGTTATCAAGCCCCCGCACCACGTCAAGGTGTAACACCACGGGGATCAACGATGGCTGTCGGCAGACCGAGTGGGTTCGGGGGGCGAGGAGCCCCCTTACTGAAAGTTACATCCATAGTAGTTAAACAACAGGAATTCAAGCCCACTTGGAGTGGGGGGAGGAGTGGGGGAAGTGGTGGGGGTGGGAGTGGGGGAAGTGGTGGGGTAGAAGTGGGGGAAGTGGTGGGGGTAGGAGTGTTGACATATGACATTGTTGACATATGACATTGTTGACATATGACATTGTTGACATATGACATTGTTGACATGTGACATTGTTGACATGTGACATTGTTGCCATTGTTTACATACGGCATTGTTGACATACGGCATGTTGCCATTGTTGACATATAACATCATTGTTTACATTGTCCCCATCGACTCGATTAAGAGGGTTACGTAAGCACGTTGAAAAGTGGTGTGACGTAAGCGTTGAAAAAAACTTGGCTTCTCGGAGGTTCGAACCTTAATCCTTTGCCTTACTAAACGGATAGCTATACCATGTAGCTACTACGCATATTAATTTTATCGTGCAAGATTGGATATACAAATATATATTTGTGACATCATTTTTGATAAAAATAACCTTGAACTGCGCTACCAGATAACTTTGTTATCGTATACTTAAATGAGGTGTAATATTGATTGCGACAGAGATAATAATTACACACGCACATAGTCCCAGTTTAAATGTGTGCGATATTGTTGTACATGTACAGGGTATGTCACAAATTAAGAAGTCAAAAGAACCTTAACGAATGTTGGCATGGGAAAAATTGTTTTTATGAAAATTCCCCATACGCTAATCTTAAGATACGCCGTTCTAAATATAAAGGGGTGCATTCACTGTTGCAAGAGATCTAATTCGAAAAATCAAAGCACTGAGTTATCGTATACTTAAATGAGGTGTAATATTGATTGCGACAGAGATAATAATTACGCACGCACATAGTCACAGTTTAAATGTGTAAGATATTGTTGTACAAGTACAGGGTATGTCACAAATTAAGAAGTCAAAAGAACCTTAACGAATGTTGGCATGGGAAAAATTGTTTTTATGAAAATTCCCAAACGCTAATCTTAAGATACGCCGTTCTAAATATAAAGGAGTTGGAAATTCCGATTAAATTAAATCAAATTTCAAAGTTCGAGAAACTAAACGAAATTTCAGTTAACATCTATGCTTTAGAATTGATCGAAACAGAGAAGAGATCATTTTACATGGTTATACCTGCGTTTTTAACCAAAAATAAAATGAAACGTCACGTCAATTTGTTACTAATACAAGATCAGTATTTTCGGAAATTAAATGATTATAAAGCGCCACCTATCGACAATGAAAATGTTGAAATCAAATATGTTTGGATAAGTACGAGGTATGTCGTAAATTAGGAAGTCAAAAGGACCTTAACGAATGTTGGTATGCGACCCATCAAACGATTCAGCGCTGCTTAAAGTACGTCAAGTGTCACGAGAGTACGTTAAATGTCACGTGAGTACGTCAAGCGTCACGTAAAAAGTCACGTGTCACGTTATACGTAACGTGTCACATTAAAAACACACACACACACATGTTGAATATTTTTCTTCATGTACAGGGAATGTCACAAATCAAGAAGTCAAAAGGTCCTTAACGAATGTTGGCATGTGACCCATCAAACGATTCAACGTTACGCTCGTCACGTGTCACGTTATACGTAACGTGTCACATTAAAAACACACACACACACACACAAGTCGGTCGACCTCGGAGAACAGATCAGATCAACATTGTTTTGAGGAAAGGCCAGGTCAAGAGTACCAACAACCGACGAGCATGTATGAGAGCACTGATAAAAGTAGAGGAAGCAAAAGATGTGTGTAAGAACCGTAGCGAAAGTAAAAGGAAGTGGTCTCTGCCTACCCCTATGGAAAAAAGGTGTGACTTTATGTATGTAATAAAATCTCAAGAGTACCAACGACCAAGAACACTAATGCAAGTAGTTCATTGTATTTAAAACAATTTCCGGTAATAATGTATTATCGTACCGATCGTCGGTAAAACATCGAAACCATGACAATAAAAACCCCAATAATCTTTATTAAAAATCATGAATCAAACAAACAAAAATTAGCTTAAGTCCTCATGATGACATTTATTGCCTGGGATTATCGATACTCTTGCTTTGGGTCATTATAGTTTAAATAAATATTTTTTTTCACCCTAGCGCATATCTATAGTTAAAAAAATGAATAGTTTGTTCCTTATTCAGCATTTAGACGATGCATATCTCTAAAGGTAGTGTCAAGGCCGGGATGCGTACGCGCTCGCTGGCCGCTGCAAAAATAATATAGATAGGTATATATACAGGGGGGTGCATGAACTGGCAAAACTTTTGGAACTATTGGAAAAAATATCTTTTTAACAAAAAAAAAAAACCTTGGTTAAAAGAACTATTTAAGCTCTCTTTTTTCATGTATCACGCAATAAAGTGTCTTGCTGCGTCATCAAAAGATTCAGCATTACGCAAAGTGCGTCGACCGTCATGTGAGTACGCCAAGCGTCACGTTAAACGTCAGGTGAGTACGTCAAGCATCACCTTAAACGTCACGTGTGTATGTCAAACGTAAACGTCACGTGTCATATTAAAACACACACACACACACACATACCAGTTTGATTTAAACAATCTGCATGGTTGAAGCCCTATATCGAGCTGAACACTCGTTTAAGGACTACAGTTCATGCATCACCTTAAACGTCACGTGTGTATGTCAAACGTAAACGTCACGTGTCATATTAAAACACACACACACACACATACCAGTTTGATTTAAACAATCTGCATGGTTGAAGCACTATATCGAGCTGACTACTCGTTTAAGGACTACAGTTCATTTGCAAAGAAGCTCCCCTTTTTCATGTATTACGCAATAAAGTGTCTTGCAGCGTCATCAAAAGATTCAGCATTACGCAAAGTACGTCGACCGTCACGTAAGTACGCCAAGCGTCGCGAACAACGCGGTGTTCGGCAAAACAATGGAAAATAAACGCTTCCGCAGTTAGTAAGTTCATACGATTGTCGTTACAGGACAAAAAATTTAATTTCTAGAGCCAGATTTCACAATAGATCAATTTTTGATGATAATCTAATGTGCAAAGTACGTCGACCGTCACGTTAAACGTCACGTGAGTACGCCAAGCGTCACATTAAACGTCATGTAAGTACGTCAAGCGTCAACTTAAACGTCACGTGTGTACGTCAAACGTAAACACAGCGTCACGTTCAACGTCACGTGTTTATGTCAAACGTAAACGTCACGTTAAAAGTCACGTGTTACATTAAAAAACACACACATACCAGTTTGATTTAAACAATCTGCATGGTTGAAGCCCTATATGGAGCTAAACACTCGTTTAAGGACTACAGCTACCAGTTCATTTGCAAAGAAGCTCCCTTTTTTCATGTATTACGCAATAAAGTGTCTTGCAGCGTCATCAAAATATTCAGCATTACGCAAAGTACGTCGACCGTCACGTGAGTACGCCAAGCGTCACATTAAATGTCATGTAAGTACTTCAAGCGTCACCTTAAACGTCACGTGTGTACGTCAAACGTAAACACAGCGTCACGTTCAACGTCACGTGTTTATGTCAAACGTAAACGTCACGTTAAACGTCACGTGTTACATTAAAAAACACACACATACCAGTTTGATTTAAACAATCTGCATGGTTGAAGCCCTATATCGAGCTAAACACTCGTTTAAGGACTACAGCTACCAGTTCATTTGCAAGGAAGCTCCCTTTTTTCATGTATTACGCAATAAAGTGTCTTGAAGCGTCATCAAAAGATTCAGCATTACGCAAAGTACGTCGACCGTCACGTGAGTACGCCAAGCGTCACGTTAACCGTCATGTATGTACGTCAAGCGTCACCTTAAACGTCACGTGTGTACGTCAAACGTAAACACAGCGTCACGTTAAACGTCACGTGTGTATGTCAAACGTAAACGTCACGTTAAACGTCACGTGTCACATTAAAAAACACACACACCAGTTTGATTTAAACAATCTGCATGGTTGAAGCCCTATATCGTGCTGAACACTCGTTTAAGGACTACAGCTACCAGTTCATTTGCAAAGAGTCAGTTTAAACTCGCGAACAACGCGGTGTTCGACAAAAGAATAGAAAATAAACGCTTCCGCAGTTAGTAAGTTCATACGAGGGTCGTTACAGGACAAAAAGTTTAATTTCTAGCGGCAGATTTCACAATAGATCAATTTTTGAAAGCGAACGAGCAAGATATTTTAAAACATTTTAGTCATTTGAAAATTGCAGGACCTCGAAAATTTAAAGTTGGCGCCATTGTACGCCAAACACGTTTTTAAGAAAGGTTATACACCCAATTGGTCAACGGAATTATTTAAAATCACAAAATGTAAGATAACCAATCCTGCAACGTATCTTCTGGAAGATATGATGGAGGCACAAATCAAAGGAGCCTTCTACGCGGAAGAATTACAGAAAACTGCTAATCTTGATATCTACTTAGTAGAAAAGGAACTTGGACGCAAAGGAAATAAAATGTACGTCAAATGGTTAGGCATAAAAGGCAACAGTTGTTTAATTATGAACAAAAATCGACTTTTAAGTGGAGGGGAGGAAGGTTACAAATATGCGCGAGTTATATGCGTCATTTCCGCTGACTTCTATTAGAACCATTTTTGCGACGCAGCAGTTCTAGAAGCTTCCAGAAATTGCTTATCTAAAAAAAATGTCACGCTCGCATTTTCCTTTGTTTAACTTTATTATAAAATAAGCATTATGTATTAAAATTAATCAATTTTGACTTTATTTCTAAATTTTTTTTATAAACATCCTTGAAGATATAAAAAGAAAAAAGCCATACGGTTTAGTACCATTTGACTATTCACATTAAACGTTGATAGATTTTTGCGTGCAAGGGCTCCAAGAAGAAAAAAGTAAGTTTAAATTATTGTTGTGTGTGTTTTGTCTCACAAAATATTCTTATTTTTGATTTTAGATGAATTTGGAAAAATTAAACGAAGTTTCCTCCATTACAGCACGGAAACCTATAGTAAAGCTGCAGGAGCTACCAATAGGAGTTTCTCAAGCAATTTATGCTGCGAAAATAACCAAAACACCATATGGTACAAGCGTTCTTCTTAAAACATTCCTACCCAACAGAGTGACTGCTACCTATGAGCCGTATAAAAGCCATTTCGAGAAAGGGAAATACAGCTTAACATACCAAGGATCTTACGATTGTGGCCGCCCCCATTTGGCTGCAGCATTTGAAATTAAAGAAATTTAGTCCGATATTCCAACAAATGAGAGCATGAAAAATAAAGTCGATAATGTTTTTGCAATGACTTGTGTAATATTGGCATCTATTTTTGTTTTAATTTTAAAATTTATTTTAAAAATTGTAAAACGAAAATTTAAATCTACATGTAATATAAAAGTTGATGATGAATACACATAGTGTTTTAATAAAACATCCAATTTTTCTTAAACATTTATTTAAAATAATTATAATGGTAATACAACATTAGAAAACCAGTGACGGAGACGTTGTACATTTCGTTCGGTACACGAATATGGTCCAGAGGCGTGGCAGGGGTTTGGATCCTGGGCAATGTTAATATTGTTGACATATGACTTGTTGCCATTGTTTACATATGACATTGTTAACATATGAAATTGTAGCCATTTTTGACATTGTTTACATACGACGTTGTTGACTGCCATTGTTTACATACGACATTGTTGACATATGTCATCAAATTTCCCTTATACTTGAATACTATGGGACTACATATGTTTTTATCTAATGTCATTACGGAATTTTGGCAAATATGGAAAGCAAGATTTTCGATCCAAATTTTTTATTTTATTCACATATTCATTGTATTTAAATTAATTTTCTTTTGTTTAACTTTTTAAATTTATTTTTAACACTTATATTTTAAAACTAAAAATTAATTTTATAAACATTTTTATTTGTATGATACTGTTAAAATGATTTTTTCGAGTACTTTTTTAGTTTTAAATCCAATTTTAGATATTTACTTAAATTTTGAACATTTTAACATTTTCTACGTTAATTAACTGAAATAAATGTCAAATGTTTGAGACGTGTGTCGAACGTTACTTCCAAAAATAATTGAAACGAAACAATATTCATCCATTTCCTTTATTTAACTCAAAAATAAAAAAAATTTTAATTAGTTTACACAATTATTTGGAAAATTTGGGAAGCAAGATTTTTGATACATAATCTTTATTTCATTCACATATTCATTGTATTTAAATTAATTTTCTTTTGTTTAACTTTTTAAATTTATTTTTAACACTTATATTTTAAAACCAAAAATTAATTTTATAAACATTTTTATTTGTATGATACTGTTAAAATGATTTTTTCGAGTACTTTTTTAGTTTTAAATCCAATTTTAGATATTTACTTAAATTTTAAACATTTTAACATTTTCTACGTTAATTAACTGAAATAATTGTCAAATGTTTGAGGCATGTGTCGAACGTTACTTTCAAAAATAATTGAAACGAAACAATATTCATTCATTTCCTTTATTTAACTCAAAGTTTTTTTTTTAATTACTTTACATAATTAAAGTAGAATAGGCCCATTATCTGCAACATAAAAAAAAAACATTTGTAAAATATAAATATAAAATCATAGATAAATTTATACCTTAATGCCCAAACCCATATCTCGCTCTCTAGTACCTCCATATATATACTGTAGGGGCCCACATCCCCTACGCATATCATTGATGGAGGTGGTTTGCCTCCACGAGAACCCATCATAATTATAATGGATTTAGCCTGTAAAAAAAAAAGTTTTAATTAAAATTTAATTTACTAAAATTGACACAAAGAATTTTTAATTTAGTAAAAAAATATCTAAAATGATTAAAACCTTATGTTAATACAAAAATTAGCATAAAAAAAGTTAGCCTAAGAAATTTTAGTTGGAAATTAAATTTATTGTTAAAACTACCAACACCAAAGTAAGATTGGTAGAAATAATTAGCAAATGGTTTTGTTTACTTACTCTTTGATGCGGGGGTAATGCTCCTCTTACTCTACTATATATGTAGTATTCTAATCTGTCTGTAAAACAATTTTAAATTGAAAACTAGTGTGTAAAAAATAACAAATTTGATTAAAAATCAGTATTATCAAAAATTAAATAATTATGAAGCTCAAATGATGAGAATTGTAAAATTAAATATAACTATTGCTGCATCAAAGATTTGTCTAGATTAATAAATAGTCGAGTAACTAAGAATAGACAAAAAATTTATTTGTGAGTGGTGTTTAAATTATTTTTTAAATGACGAAAAATAACTTAAAATAAATAAAAAAGTATTTTGAAAATTTGCTAAAATTTTGTAAAGGGTAAAAATTTAAAATAAAAACACAATTAAAAAAGTTTTAGTTACTTATCCATCTCGTTTTAAATTCTAGTAAAAATGCACTTTTTGTTTTTCCCTTTTATAGATTTTAAACCGTAGGTAAAATATATTTAAGGTAAGCGGTCACTGTATGCGCTTTTTTTGTTTTTCTTTTAGATTTAGTGCAAAAACAATAAATTTGCTAAGTTTAAAGAAATCTGTAAAAATACAAATTTGTAATTTCTGTTACAAACCGTTTAAAAAGATAAGTTGTCGTCATATCATTACGCATTTAAGATGTCCTCTGTGTAATTTAAGATTTAAAACAGAAACACAATATTTTAATTGTAAATGCTTATTGAAGGTGTTACAAGATTTGATTTCTTTACTTTAAAACTTAAAATCACTTAATATTTTTATATTTTAAAAAACCATTGCTTAATAAAGTTAAAAAAAAAGTCGATAGAAAAATTGATCGTCCGTTAAAAACACCGACAAAATTTCTTTATTTATAATAAAATAGTTACAATTATTTTTTTCTAACATAGAAATTAAATAAATAAAAATTAACAAAAATGTTTCTTACCCATAATAAGCGTGACACTTGAAAACACAACAGAGCAACAACTATGCAAATATATTTATAATACATATTCTATAGAAACGTAGATTCAAGCATTCCTGAATTACCAGGTCAAACTTATATCAATGTCAGCAATAGCATCAGTTATTAAAAGCCCAATTGTAATTTTTACATTCAATTATTTTTTCAAGAAACAATATCATATTATAATCATTTCATGTACACATCATATTTGCTTCCACGAAGATCACCTCTAACCCACGTGCCTTGGCCACAACAGTACATCCATTCATTTTCGCGTTATGGTTTCCCAGTAGTATTAACACGCATAAAAAATTAAAATATTTATTTTACAATTAAAATTCTTACACTCTTATATTATATGAAGAAATGTTATAGAATGCATTTAATATCTGAAATTTAAACAATTGTTTTCATATTGGCTAGTCAAATAAGCCTTAATGGTTTATGAACGTTAAATGAAGAAAAGATCGATATTAAAAAAATACATGCACAAATCAACAATTTAAAAAAAAATTACATGTTATTCGTAAAATGAAATTAGCTTTAATAGTAGATATTTCAATTGTTTCTTCAAACTTTAAGTAGGGCACAGCATCTTAAATGATTAACAAATATTATTTACAGTATATTTATAGAAACTTAAAATTTCGGGGAACAAATAAAACAAAACTTTTTAAAAAAATTATTTATTTAAATCATTAATTGTGGTAATTCTATAAAAGTAGATAAACTCTCTCAATGCACTATTTAACAAATCATTTGGAAGTATTTCCGACAATAATGATAACGATAATTCACCATGCAGTTTACAAAAACCAATAATATTGTGATAATATGAACAGAAACTAAGTTTGTTTAATAAATTTACTCGATGCGTCAGCAAATGCGCGTGGATTTTAAGAATTTCTTGAACATCTTCTTCGCACAAATAGTACTCAACGTCGTGTTTTCTTAAAACCAGGAACTTGGTATCATCATAAACTTGTTGCATGATAGTACAATAATCGCCACAGTGAAACGTTATAGGGGTGTTATCATCGTCTTCATCGGGATACGTAGGCGACATCTCATGAAAAAAATCTTCCATCCTTTTCTCCAAAATACTGATGAGGGTACCCCATTCAAAAACGTCAAAAGATATTTTAGTAGGCCCAAAATGTTTAGCCAAAATGATTGCCGGAGAAAACGTCCGAGCAGGACTAAGGCCACATCGAACTTCATATTCTGACAACATATATGTCGTTAGCAGTAAGTAATGCACTTCACGTTTGGCAGCATCTTCGTAGGATTGAACAATTGTTTCTATGGAAGTTGCCCCCGGCAATACGAATTCGGACATTTCAAAGTCACTACTCACGCTATCATCACTACTCGACGTCATACTAAAATGATTACTGTCTTGACTGCTGCACATGATGACTGACATCCACCTGCCAATGACGCGAATTTTATAATTCGTTTTAAATTTTATTTTTTTATTTTTTTTAATTATAAAAGTGGAACAGAATGAAATTATAAAATTAATGATATCAGGAATGAGGAATATGTAAAGTTATTATTTTTTATATCTCTACGCAAACGGTTCTAATTCTAATTATTCTATACTGTAATGACCCCATGGTAGCGTGTTAAATGATCCCGAAATTAAATATCTTTTATCATCCTCAGGGCTTAAAGCAATTTTCGATTGTTCTATGCTAAATACGTCATGTTTATAGGATCGAATTGTGCACTGTGTAATATTTTTATGTTTAAATGTTTTAAGACAATCTACGTAATCTTCAAACGTCAATTTATTTTTGACAACATTATATTTTACCCCCTTAGACTTTTTAGGGACGTTTTTATCTCCCTGAATTTTAAACGCGTACATTTTTGATCGTAACCCAACAAAATGCGTAATGATTTTGCCGTTGGCTTCATCTTTCATAAGACCCGGTATTTTTTTGTTAAGTAACGGGATATTGTATATGTTATTTCCACTATAATCGGAGGTATCAAATTTTTCGATATACCTACCGATTATGTCTTTGTAAACATTGATATTCATTATTTTGTAGAAGAAACTATCGGTGTCGGTGTAGTTTATGATACAATTGTTCACCCCTAGGGTGGGGAGCATAAAATTATAGTGGAAATCATACATACACGTTTTCGAAATATCGAGAATGGACATTCCAATATAAAGGGGTTTATCGAAAAGTAATTCAGACTTTTTTAGTTCGATAGCCATTAGATTTTCATCAAAAATTGATCTATTGTGAAATCTCGCGCTAGAAATTAAATTTTTTGCCCCGTAACGACCCTCGTATGAACTTACTAACTTTACTACCCTATGTAAGCGTTTATTTTCCATTGTTTTGCCAAACACCGCGTTGTTCGCGAGTTTAAACTGACTCTTTGCAAATGAACTTTTCTACTAAGTAGATATCAAGATTAGCAGTTTTCTGTAATTCTTCCGCGTAGAAGGCTCCTTTGATTTGTGCCTCCATCATATCTTCCAGAAGATACGTTGCAGGATTGGTTATCTTACATTTTGTGATTTTAAATAATTCCGTTGACCAATTGGGTGTATAACCTTTCTTAAAAACGTGTTTGGCGTACAATGGCGCCAACTTTAAATTTTCGAGGTCCTGCAATTTTCAAATGACTAAAATGTTTTAAAATATCTTGCTCGTTCGCTTTCAAAAATTGATCTATTGTGAAATCTGCCGCTAGAAATTAAACTTTTTGTCCTGTAACGACCCTCGTATGAACTTACTAACTGCGGAAGCGTTTATTTTCTATTCTTTTGTCGAACACCGCGTTGTTCGCGAGTTTAAACTGACTCTTTGCAAATGAACTGGTAGCTGTAGTCCTTAAACGAGTGTTCAGCACGATATAGGGCTTCAACCATGCAGATTGTTTAAATCAAACTGGTGTGTGTGTTTTTTAATGTGACACGTGACGTTTAACGTGACGTTTACGTTTGACATACACACGTGACGTTTAACGTGACGCTGTGTTTACGTTTGACGTACACACGTGACGTTTAAGGTGACGCTTGACGTACATACATGACGGTTAACGTGACGCTTGGCGTACTCACGTGACGGTCGACGTACTTTGCGTAATGCTGAATCTTTTGATGACGCTTCAAGTCACTTTATTGCGTAATACATGAAAAAAGGGAGCTTCTTTGCAAATGAACTGGTAGCTGTAGTCCTTAAACGAGTGTTTAGCTCGATATAGGGCTTCAACCATGCAGATTGTTTAAATCAAACTGGTATGTGTGTGTTTTTTAATGTAACACGTGACGTTTAACGTGACGTTTACGTTTGACATAAACACGTGACGCTGTGTTTACGTTTGACGTACACACGTGACGTTTAAGGTGACGCTTGAAGTACTTACATGACATTTAATGTGACGCTTGGCGTACTCACGTGACGGTCGACGTACTTTGCGTAATGCTGAATCTTTTGATGACGCTGCAAGACACTTTATTGCGTAATACATGAAAAAAGGGAGCTTCTTTGCAAATGAACTGGTAGCTGTAGTCCTTAAACGAGTGTTTAGCTCGATATAGGGCTTCAACCATGCAGATTGTTTAAATCAAACTGGTATGTGTGTGTTTTTTAATGTAACACGTGACGTTTAACGTGACGTTTACGTTTGACATAAACACGTGACGTTGAACGTGACGCTGTGTTTACGTTTGACGTACACACGTGACGTTTAAGTTGACGCTTGACGTACTTACATGACGTTTAATGTGACGCTTGGCGTACTCACGTGACGTTTAACGTGACGGTCGACGTACTTTGCACATTAGATTATCATCAAAAATTGATCTATTGTGAAATCTGGCTCTAGAAATTAAATTTTTTGTCCTGTAACGACAATCGTATGAACTTACTAACTGCGGAAGCGTTTATTTTCCATTGTTTTGCCGAACACCGCGTTGTTCGCGACGCTTGGCGTACTCACGTGACGGTCGACGTACTTTGCGTAATGCTGAATCTTTTGATGACGCTGCAAGACACTTTATTGCGTAATACATGAAAAAGGGGAGCTTCTTTGCAAATGAACTGTAGTCCTTAAACGAGTGTTCAGCTCGATATAGGGCTTTAACCATGCAGATTGTTTAAATCAAACTGGTATGTGTGTGTGTGTGTTTTAATATGACACGTGACGTTTACGTTTGACATACACACGTGACGTTTAAGGTGATGCATGGACTGTAGTCCTTAAACGAGTGTTCAGCTCGATATAGGGCTTCAACCATGCAGATTGTTTAAATCAAACTGGTATGTGTGTGTGTGTGTGTTTTAATATGACACGTGACGTTTACGTTTGACATACACACGTGACGTTTAAGGTGATGCTTGACGTACTCACCTGACGTTTAACGTGACGCTTGGCGTACTCACATGACGGTCGACGCACTTTGCGTAATGCTGAATCTTTTGATGACGCAGCAAGACACTTTATTGCGTGATACATGAAAAAAGAGAGCTTAAATAGTTCTTTTAACCAAGGTTTTTTTTTTTTGTTAAAAAGATATTTTTTCCAATAGTTCCAAAAGTTTTGCCAGTTCATGCACCCCCCTGTATATATACCTATCTATATTATTTTTGCAGCGGCCAGCGAGCGCGTACGCATCCCGGCCTTGACACTACCTTTAGAGATATGCATCGTCTAAATGCTGAATAAGGAACAAACTATTCATTTTTTTAACTATAGATATGCGCTAGGGTGAAAAAAAATATTTATTTAAACTATAATGACCCAAAGCAAGAGTATCGATAATCCCAGGCAATAAATGTCATCATGAGGACTTAAGCTAATTTTTGTTTGTTTGATTCATGATTTTTAATAAAGATTATTGGGGTTTTTATTGTCATGGTTTCGATGTTTTACCGACGATCGGTACGATAATACATTATTACCGGAAATTGTTTTAAATACAATGAACTACTTGCATTAGTGTTCTTGGTCGTTGGTACTCTTGAGATTTTATTACATACATAAAGTCACACCTTTTTTCCATAGGGGTAGGCAGAGACCACTTCCTTTTACTTTCGCTACGGTTCTTACACACATCTTTTGCTTCCTCTACTTTTATCAGTGCTCTCATACATGCTCGTCGGTTGTTGGTACTCTTGACCTGGCCTTTCCTCAAAACAATGTTGATCTGATCTGTTCTCCGAGGTCGACCGACTTGTGTGTGTGTGTGTGTGTTTTTAATGTGACACGTTACGTATAACGTGACACGTGACGAGCGTAACGTTGAATCGTTTGATGGGTCACATGCCAACATTCGTTAAGGACCTTTTGACTTCTTGATTTGTGACATTCCCTGTACATGAACAAAAATATTCAACATGTGTGTGTGTGTGTTTTTAATGTGACACGTTACGTATAACGTGACACGTGACTTTTTACGTGACGCTTGACGTACTCACGTGACATTTAACGTACTCTCGTGACACTTGACGTACTTTAAGCAGCGCTGAATCGTTTGATGGGTCGCATACCAACATTCGTTAAGGTCCTTTTGACTTCCTAATTTACGACATACCTCGTACTTATCCAAACATATTTGATTTCAACATTTTCATTGTCGATAGGTGGCGCTTTATAATCATTTAATTTCCGAAAATACTGATCTTGTATTAGTAACAAATTGACGTGACGTTTCATTTTATTTTTGGTTAAAAACGCAGGTATAACCATGTAAAATGATCTCTTCTCTGTTTCGATCAATTCTAAAGCATATATGTTAACTGAAATTTCGTTTAGTTTCTCGAACTTTGAAATTTGATTTAATTTAATCGGAATTTCCAACTCCTTTATATTTAGAACGGCGTATCTTAAGATTAGCGTTTGGGAATTTTCATAAAAACAATTTTTCCCATGCCAACATTCGTTAAAGTTCTTTTGACTTCTTAATTTGTGACATACCCTGTACTTGTACAACAATATCTTACACATTTAAACTGTGACTATGTGCGTGCGTAATTATTATCTCTGTCGCAATCAATATTACACCTCATTTAAGTATACGATAACTCAGTGCTTTGATTTTTCGAATTAGATCTCTTGCAACAGTGAATGCACCCCTTTATATTTAGAACGGCGTATCTTAAGATTAGCGTATGGGGAATTTTCATAAAAACAATTTTTCCCATGCCAACATTCGTTAAGGTTCTTTTGACTTCTTAATTTGTGACATACCCTGTACATGTACAACAATATCGCACACATTTAAACTGGGACTATGTGCGTGTGTAATTATTATCTCTGTCGCAATCAATATTACACCTCATTTAAGTATACGATAACAAAGTTATCTGGTAGCGCAGTTCAAGGTTATTTTTATCAAAAATGATGTCACAAATATATATTTGTATATCCAATCTTGCACGATAAAATTAATATGCGTAGTAGCTACATGGTATAGCTATCCGTTTAGTAAGGCAAAGGATTAAGGTTCGAACCTCCGAGAAGCCAAGTTTTTTTCAACGCTTACGTCACACCACTTTTCAACGTGCTTACGTAACCCTCTTAATCGAGTCGATGGGGACAATGTAAACAATGATGTTATATGTCAACAATGGCAACATGCCGTATGTCAACAATGCCGTATGTAAACAATGGCAACAATGTCACATGTCAACAATGTCACATGTCAACAATGTCATATGTCAACAATGTCATATGTCAACAATGTCATATGTCAACAATGTCATATGTCAACAATGTCATATGTCAACAATGTCATATGTCAACAATGTCATTTCCCCACTCCTCCACCTGTCACTTCCCCCACTCCTCCCCACTCCACCACTGCCCCCACTCCACCACCCCTACCCCCACCACTTCCCCCACTTCTACCCCACCACTTCCCCCACTCCCACCCCCACCACTTCCCCCACTCCTCCCCCCACTCCAAGTGGGCTTGAATTCCTGTTGTTTAACTACTATCCATACATAAAGTCACGCCTTTTTCCCATAGGGGTAGGCAGAGACCACTTCCATCCACTTGCTACACACATCGTACACACATCTTTTGCTTCCTCTACTTTCATCAGTGCTCTCATACATGCTCTTCGGTTGTTGGTACTCTTGACCTGGCCTTTCTTCAAAACAATGTTGATCTGATCGAGATATGTTCTCCGAGGTCGACCTCTACCGATTTGCCCATTCACACTCGTCTTATAAATTTGTTTCGTCAATCTTCCTTCATCCATACTTTCTACGTGTCCAAACCATCTAAGCATTCCTTTATCTATCTTTGTGACCACATCTTCTTTTACACCACAGCGTTTTCTTATCTCACTATTCTTCACTTTATCCAACCGAGTCACTCCGGCTATACTTCTCAGACTACTCATCTCCGCAGCATTAATCCTATTTTCATGCTTCTTCTGCCAAACCCAACATTCACTACCATACATAAGTGTAGGAACGAAAACACCTCTATGCACCGCCAGACGTGCCTTTTTTGACACTTTCTGGCTATTCATAAAGCTATGCAGTGCCCCATTCATTTGTTTTCCAGCCAATACCCTTCGCTCAATGTCACTGTCATACTTTCCATCTCTAGTAAATTTTGAACCCAAGTACACAAATTCATTAACTTGTTCCACTCTTTCTCCCTTAATCGAAACCCCATAGTTTGTCATGCTTTCTTCTCTTTCAAAAACCATTACTTTCGTTTTTCTTACATTTATTTTCATCCCTTTGATTTTCAGGGAATCATGCATAAAATTAACCATCGCCTGCAACTCCTCTTCAGATAACTGAAAGTTATGATTTCAAATTACGTACCGACAGTCATCGAGGGGTCAAAGACCAAGTCATTTTGAATGTGTTACTACATTCTTACAATTCCTCACGTTTGGCCAAAGTATTTGGGTAGTTACTACATAACGTGTAACTTGTCACTAACGCGGCTTAATCCGTTTTATTCAAGTTTCCCTCAATCAATGAGAAGTGCTCGGATAAGTCCGTTGCCTCGGATAATACAGAGGCTCTGTTGATCAAAAGCCGGATAAACCAGGTTTTACAGTATAGTTCAGACAATAAATTCAATATTCCAGTCACACATTCATTCAATTCCAAGAAGTGAGTTTCCCAATGATCCAATAATAAGTTTTTATGGTACAGGTGTAAAGCTTACTATGTGCAATCGCTTGACAATGAAGCAAAAAGAGCCAAAGGTGTGAAGAGATCTGTGATAAAGAACCAATTGATTTCTGACGATTAAAAAAAATTGTTAAATAAAATAGCATTATCATTTGATCACGATAAACGTTTCATATTTCCCAATACAACTTGCACGCTTCCTTGGGGTCATAGTGACATTGAATTTTATCAAAATGATCCCAATGAAAATATCAGAATTTGTGACAATATAATTGAATCATTTTCCCAAACTGTTTCTTACTCCGAGAGAGTAGTAGTCGTCTCGATTATTTGTTAACTTTACTAAATGCGGAATTGTGGATAAACTTTATTCTTATTACTCAAATTATCTGGAAAATCCATATTTGCTCTATCATTTATTTTTATGAAAGATTTAGTTTATTATTTAGATTATTAAATCACAAATAACACAAGTAATTATGCAGAATACGATTTATTCTTTAAAAATATACACCTTTATATTTCAAAGTGTTCATTCAGACTGTTTCTTTCTTGGGAAATTATAATGTAAACACTACAAATTCATAGATTGTCGACCGAGGCTGTAAACAGATACGGCCATTTCTGACGTAAGGACGTCCTCGACCTTAATTAGCTAATCTGCAAAAAGCTAGTAATTCATAGCAGTAGTTATTTATAGCAGGTTTTAGCTACTCTTTCCCCCACCACTATAACCACACAACCTTGACGTCATGACCTCGTTTACCCTTTGCGAGAAAATACGTAATATTTTTTAGACTTGAATATATATGGTCCATCATAAAAAAGCATTCTATGACGCTTTTCGTTGTAATAATTTCAAACTCTTTCCGTTGACATCTGATAGGCGAACACCCTTCGTGTGTGTTGCGATGAATGTTTCTGGAAGCCTATGATTTTTGACAAGGCACCATGTAGTTTTAATAGCAGTGTTCCGTCCTGGTAGTATGGGACAAGAATTATAAGAGGCAGCAAGGGGAACTCCTGGAGTTATGGCGAGATTGGACACCCGAGAAGGGTAGATGGATATGGATCACAGACCCATAATGTGGATGTATTATTTTGTAATTTTTTTTATGTATGTAATAAATTATTTTTAATAAAAAATCTGATTTTTTTTTAATTTTTGTAACTATAGTATAAATACGATAATCACCTGCTTATAATCACTGATTGTTTAAAAAATAAAACGAACAAAACGCCGTTTCATCAATGGGTTTTCTAAAACGTCAAATATTCTTAAATTTTAAAAAAACATTATTTCTATTTGTTTACCTAAACTTAATACAATTTGTTAAAAAAACAACTGCTAAATGAACTACATAGTGTTAATTTAGGTTTATTAAAAAAAAAACGTGGACCTGAAAAAGGCCTACGACGGTATACCTTAAGTAAAACTTTGGGAGGCTCTTCAGAATAGCAACATAAACATACAACATTTAGTCACGCCTTTTTCCCGTAGGGGTAGGCAAAGACCACTTGCTACGATTCTTACACACATCTTTTGCTTCCTCTACTTTCATCAGTGCTCTCATACACGCTCTAGAACACTACTTGATTCCTGCACACGATGGCGCCACTGCTTAAAGAGACCTCTTATTCGGCTCATGACTAAGAAGTGGTCTGTGTTAATACCGGCACCACGGTATGCCTGAGTGTCCATTACTTTCTTTTTTAATCTTATATCCACAATTACGAAATCAATTATACTTCTCTGGTATCCTTCTTGTCATGTTTACAAGTGGATTCTTTTATTGTGTTTGTTACCATAAGATTCCACTTCAAACATACTTTAAGTAGACTTTCTCCGTTTTCATTTACTCTGCCGTCACCGTACATTACCAGAAAACTGTCATATCCATCACGCCTTACTCCTACCCAAATAATAAAATCACCCAGCATTGCAATTCTTTTATTCTGGTTACACTTATTCAGAATATCTGTCACACTATCCCAAAACTCCTGCCTTTTTTTTGAGATTTTAAAGATTGGTTCCACTGCGCATCTTGTGGAGCATTAACCACTAGCAAAAAGATACGAGTAATACTCACCTTCAGCCTCACCCAGAGGAGTCTTGGGCTCACACATTCAAAGTCAGTCACACATTTATTCATTCTAGCAGAGAGTATCACACCAACGCCCTGAGAACCTCTGCTGGTTTCAGGAACTCCAGACCAGTAGGCTGTATAGGGTCCATGCGTTGTGGTTTCACGTTCTTTTCACTTGGTTTCATTCACACAAAGAACATCAATTTGTCTTTCTTCTATCATCGTGTAATTTCATCAATTTTATCATTCAATCCTTCCCTCACATTCAAAGTAGCAAAGTGACTGTCTGCAGTCCACTTCTCGCCCCCACAGGAAGCTTGGCAGGACAGGTGGCGACCACTTTCGCTGCTGTTTTGGTTAGTTTCTACAGCTATTACTCATAGCTTCCCAAACTATATTAAGTCACAAAACCCCGTTTCGAGAAAATCACGTTTGGAATTATTTTTCACAAGTTTTTGCAGTAGCTCGAACAAATTGCGTCGCCGATATGTGAAATTTGAAATCTTTAGTTGTCTTTATGTTCTTTATGTTCAAGTCCGTGTAATGGTAATGTTTTCGAAAAAATACATTTTTTTTTTGTTTTTAAGTGACTTAACATAGTTAAAAAAAGTATTAATACCGGACTTGAAATATATCAAGTCCTATGCAGTTGATAATTAATAAAATGCAAACAAAATGAAATGTATTTTTAATTCAAAAATGTCAAAAGATAGATATTGCATCATTAAAATGAAGGAGGATGCTTATTCTGATTCTTCTCCACCACCGTGTGGCAAATTACGATAAAATTGTGGAAGGTCTTTGGTACCCATGGCAATAGTTTTTGGAGGTGTTCATATTTTTTAGTTCCTTCCGAATTTTTGGCAGAATCTCGGGTATTAAAGATGCATTCCTGGCGTTCCTTGTTATTGTAAATGTGGAGAATTAATCAGTGAATTTATATATGTAGAAGAGTACGCCCGGATTTTCATTTCTATTTTTAAAATATGTTTAGTCCATGAACCAGATTTCGAATAATAAAAGGCAGAGGTTAATGTTTGATCTTTTTAAGAATAATAAGTAATTATTAGTATGTAACTAATCAGAAAATAAATTAGCGCCTAAAGAATACATTTCCATTTCATTCAACTCACCAGAATTTTGAGCACCGATTCCCTTATAATTTTTATCCTGGCTAGGAATTTCTTTGGCAAGCATATTCCAACATTTTTGCAGCTCTGGACGAAATTTTAACACCTAACTTTTCACTGAATAGGCGCAAATTAATCTTTAAAAAGAACACATGCAATACTTATGAAGAAAACAACGACATAAAATTAACAAATGACACGATTAAAAACACCTTAAAATCCATTAAAAATAGAAAAAGCCCCGGGCCAGATAAGATCACTAAAGAAATGCTTAAATACGGAGGGAAAAAATTACAAAATAAAACTGAACTTATTCAAAAACAGGACAGAAAATCCAAACGAATGGAAGAACAGTATAACAATACCCATTTTTAAAAAGGGACAAAACACTATCGTGGAATAACCCTACTTGATAGCGCTCTTAAAGCATTCACAAAGACTTATCTGGGGGAAATCACCAAAAGCATAAGGATAAGAGAAGAACAATAAGGCTTCCGAAAAGACAGATCCAACAAAAGGGCTAAACCATAGACTACTTAATGTAATACACGACATAAACACCCAATGCAGAACAAAAATCAGAGTAGAACACATTACATACATACATATAGTCACGCGTTTTTCCCATAGGGGTAGGCAGAAACCACTTCCTTCCACTTGCTACGGTTCTTACACACATCTTTTGCTTCCTCTACTTTCATCAGTGCTCTCATACATGCTTGTCGGTTGTTGGTACTCTTGACTTTGCCTTCCTTCAAAACAATGTTGATCTGATCGAGATATGTTCGCCGAGGTCGACCTCTACCGACTTGTCCATTCACACTCGCCTTATAAATTTGTTTCGTCAATTTTCCTTCATTCATCCTTTCTAGGTGTCCAAACCATCCAAGCATTCTTTTGTCTATCTTTGTAACCACATCACATTTTTATGCTTCTTCTGCCAAACCCAACATTCACTACCATACATAAGTGTAGGAACCAACACATTTCTATGCACAGCCAGACGTGCCTTTTTTGACACTTTCTGGCTATTCATAAAGCTATGCAGATTACAACGTAAGATATACGTAAACACAGGAATTAGACAGGGAGACTCACTCATCCCCATATTTAATGTCATAACGGATGAAATAATAGAAAATCTCCCCAGAACGGCTGGATACAAAATGGGAAAATGCTACGCTGACGACGCGGTTCTTATTGCAGATTCCGAAGATAATCTCCAAAGACTACTCCATTATTTTAACACCAAAGCAAAAGAACTAAACATGCTCATCAACACCGAGAAGACTAAATGTTTAGTAATATTAAAGGAACCGATAAGGTGTAAGCTGTAAATCGACTCCAAAATCGTCGAACAAGTAAACCATTTCAAATATTTGGGAGCAGATATAACGAGCAATTGGAAATCTACCTCTCGAAGTAAGAGAGCAAACAATAAAAGCGGTTCGAATTTCTGGATGTTTGAGAGAAACTGTCTGGAAGAACAAATACCTAAATACGGAAAGCAAAATCAAGACATATAAAACGGCAGTAAGACCTGTCATAACATACGCAGCAGAAACAAGACCAGATACAAACAGAACTCTATAAATGATAAGAACAGCTGAAATGAAGACCCTAAGAAGTATACAAGGCAAAACTCTATATGATAGAGTACGAAATGAGGATATCAGGATACAATGCGGGATACAGGACATAGGAAGATGGGTGAGACAGAGAAGACGATTCTGGGACAAACATAAAAAGAATGGAGGACAACAGACTCGTCAAAAACGCAAAAATGAATAATCCAGTAGGAAAGAGACCACAGAGAAGACCTGGACCTCATCCTCCGGGGAGGACGTGTTGGCAATGAACAGGCAGTAGCCTACTAATATGTATCCATATTAGAAAGAAGAAGAAGACATGCAATACGCCGCAACAAATATACCGGTAAACTAGTCGGAATAAACTCTAAAATGTTGGGTTATGTGGACTTAGCGTGGAATAATAATATGTGGAATAAGCAGCGTTCTGTCTGGAAGGTAAACTATATCAAAATCACTTAACATAGTTTTACTCTAAGTAGACTTTGGACTTAACAGTATTCAAAAAGATTTAACTTTGTCGTTAGAGCCTGTATATGAATGTTAAATATTGCAAATGATAGATAAAGTATATCTTAAGGACTTACCATAATTAACTCATTTTTAGCAAAAACGGACTTAATATAGTTTGGCTCTGGGGTACAGAAGTATACAAACTCATTCACTTGTTCTCCTTCAAACAGTAATTTTCAGTTTGTCTTTTAAAACCATTACTTTCGTCTTAATTATATTCACTTTCATTCCTTTGAATTTTAGGGAATCGTGCATAATATTAACCGTAAATCCCACTCAGTCGCATTTAGCCACGAGAGGTCTCCTATAATATTTAGTAAATAATTTATAAAATATTGTGCAACGTTACCATAAAACACGTGCAGTTTGTTTTCCAACAGATTTATCCTGGAAGTATCTCTTATCATAAATAAGTAGCGAGCTGTTAGAAAAACTCTGATACTGATAACTATAAGCAGTAAGATGCGTTTTAAATGAAAATAAAGGAGAAATGAAGGATATTTGTAACTATTTCCGTCACAAATTAAATGCGATTTAAAAATTTAATTACTTAAAACTTTAATACAAAAATTATTATTATTATTAAATTTGTTCATACAGGGTGGCCAACCGAAAACGAAACAGCCATTTGCAGGAACCTCGTCAACATTTTAGAAAAACGCTCAGACCCGTCGATTTTTGATTAAAGGGGGACACAATTTTCTGGTATTGCGCGCCGGCGACAACGACAAGTTGCTAGGAGTAGGGGAGGCGAATCGACAAGCTGTAGAAATGATTTGAGGTGTGGGCAGCTGCACCACCGGAACCTCTGTTGCCTCGACTCACTTTTGCTATTCAACGACGTCTTTCGCAGCGTAGATGTTGGATCCTTCGATAACTCAGTAAAGCTGGCTCGATCTGTTTTTTACCTACTATAGGTTGAAGGGTTTACTGCCTTTTATCGCCGTGAATTTTGTTATCACAGTAAATGAAACAACACCCTTGTTTGATGTATTTTATTTAATTATATTGATGTGCTATTTACCACGAGGTGTTTTAAAGCGGTGCTCTGAACGCTAGAGGTGTTCATGCCTCGGCTGATGGTATGCGAAAGAGAGCGAGAAGCCGGAAGCCGCTTCGAACGTGGCTTCTTCTTGCGTTAACTTCAGCATTTTTTATTGGTACGTCTGGTCACGTGACCGTATAGTTGTTTTCTACAATTGCGCGTGGCGATTTCGGAATGTTCTGGAGGGATAAAAACTGCACGTGTTTTTTAGATGATTTTTTGTCGGCGTCAGGGCCGTACTAAGTAGTTTTAAAAATCAACGAATTTCTCAAAGGGGAATTGTACAGTTGGAAGTACTGATTTCCAACAAATATATTTGACTCCACCACTTTCAATCCCAATCGAGGGTAATAATTACACTAAAATTTTTAAATGGCATCTGGGTCAAATAAGAAATCTTATGAAAGCTCTGACAATTCTTTTTACAATAGTCTTGAAATTTTACATTTCCTCCTAATACTTTGAAAAAAATTACATGTTAAAATTCCAATTATTTTTTTTGCTTACTTTCTACTTAATTAATTAAATGTTAAACTGATGACCACCCGCTTTCATACCATAATACAGATTTTGTTCAAAACGTTCTCGCACATTCCAAAGAATTTCCAGAGTAATTCGAAGGCACTCGTCAACGATTCTTTGACGCAAATCTTCCAACGACGCTGGCTGTGTTTTATAGATTTTACTTTTCGGATTTCCCCACAAAAAAAAATTTAGGGGCGATAAATCTGGCGATCGTAGAGGCCATTCAATGCTGCCTCTTCTCCCAATCCAATGCCGTGGAAAACGTTGGTCTAAATACTGATGACGCCGCATTATGCGGAGAAGCACCGTCCTGTTGAAAGTAATGGGCGGAATTTTAAAATTTAATAATTATTGTATAGCGAACTGTAAGAGCTTTTGAAAGATATCTTATTCGACCCCCAATGTAATTAAAAAATTTTGGGGTAATTCTTACCCTCGCATGAGGTTAAAAGAAGAGAAGTCAAATATACCGGAAAAGAGTGTCCGCCTGTAATAAAAAATCGACGGGTCTGAGCGTTTTTCTAAAATGTTGACGAGGCTCCTGCAAATGGCTCTGTTTCGTTTTCGGTTAGCAACCCTGTATGTTTTGATGCGAAAGATTTAAAATCTGCGAGATATTATTAAGAAATTAAAAATAATGATTTATCAGTATTAACTTTGAATAAACAAACATATAAAGTGATTTATAACTGCGGATAATAAAGTATAATTTCGATTTTTTTTATAGTTTTTTTTGTTATTTAATAAGTAACTATAGTTGCATTTATAATCAAACAACGGAAACAATAAATTAAACTTACTGGTTTCCCATTCTGTAATTTAAAAAATAAATAGTGATTTATAACTATTGGGACATAGGCTAATGGTGGGAAAGAAATATAAACGTCTCACTGATTAGATGGATAAAATGTATGCTGAAAAGCAGAATCATTGTGGTGACTCTTGGGGGACAGACAGTCCCCAAAGGGGAATTCTATTGCCTTTGCTGTGGCCACTGTTTGAAGACAACCTGATAGTTAAGCTATACGACTCTGGTTTTACGACTCAAGGTTACGCCGATAACCTAGTCGTCACCATTAGAGGCAGACATGACGAAGTAATTTCCAATCGCACGCAAGTAGCCCTAAAGACATTCAGAAGCTAGTGCGCAAAGGAAGGACTTAATGTAAATCCTAGCAAAACAGTGCTGGTTCCATTCGTCAGGAGGTGAAAGTACGAATTTAAAGTCCCAACTCTGAATGGAATTCAGCTTACTTTTTCCAAAGAAGTTAAATATTTGGGCGTAATAATCGACCAAAAACTGACATGGAACAGCCACCTTAATTCTTTCCAGAGCTATAGCGGCAAGCTGGACATGTCGCAGAGTCTTTGGCAAGACATGGGATCTGAAACCAAAAATGATCTACTGGTCATACCAAACGAATATTAAACCGATGGTCACCTATGCTTTATTGATATGGTGGCTAAAAATGCAACAAATTTCGGCACAAGTCAAGCTGTGGCTAGCTTGTCTGTGTCAAAGGGGCAATATTCACGTGCCTTACTGCAGCCATAGAGGTAATGCCAAACCTTCCACCATTGCACTTATGTGTAATGAAAGAAGCAGCAATCATTGCCTTCCGACTGAGCCAGACAATAAATCTTAGAGCAGGAAATCGGATTGGACATTTGAAGATTTTGGAAATTATTTCCCTAGAATCCATGTCTAAGCCAACATATATTATGCCAGTTAGGTACGACTTTGAAATGCAGTTTGAAGTGGTCATAAACAACCACCAAGTTTGCACAGAGAACGGATTGGACATTTGAAGATTTTGGAAATTATTTCCCTAGAATCCATGTCTAAGCCAACATATATTATGCCAGTTAGGTACGACTTCGAAATGCAGTTTGAAGTGGTCATAAACAACCACCAAGTTTGCACAGAGAACGGACCTCAACTAGGAAGGGATGCTTTAGTGTGGTACACTGATGAATCCAAGATGGATGAAAGGGTTGAAGTGGGCGTTACAGGGCCGAATTTTAGGCTCTCAAAACCACTTGGTAAAACCATCTTTCAAGCAGAATTCCATGCCATAGAGATATGTGCCCTGGTGTGCATCGAAAGAAACATCCGAAGGGCAGAAATCTATATTTTATCAGATAACCAAGCAGCACTAAAAGCTTTAAAGTCATAAACTTGTAAGTCTAAGCTGATATGGGACTTTAAACAATCCCTGAGACAACTGGCAGCAAACAATCAGGTTACTCCGATGTGGGTTCCAGGTCACAAGCGAGTTAAAGGCAACGAAGAAGCTGACTGCCTTGCCAAAGAAGGGGCAAATACACAATTTTCCGGCCCAGAACCCTCCTGTGTGTAAAGTCCACTTGAAAGAAGAGGTTCAACGCTGAGAAATAGATGAAATAAAATCTCACTGGTTTAAAGTGCCAAGACCAAGACAAGCGAAAAGGCTAGTAAGCCTTTCGCCAGAGAAAGCTAAACAGCTTCTCGAGTTGGACATGAAAGACTTGAAACGGTGACGGGACTTCTCACTGGACACTGCCCTTTGAGGTATCACCTGAAAAAAATGAGCAAAACAGAGAGTGATAGTTGCCGCTACTGCGAGAACTTCTCTGAGACTGCAGAACATTTACTGTGCGGATGCCTAGCGCTTTTCTGCAAGAGGCTCAAGTTTATGGAAGGGGTCTTCCTTAAGCCCTTTGATGTCAGGAACTTAGCTACCAGGAAACTGATAAACTTTGCACGAAGTCTAGGAATCCCGGGCTATGAATAGATTAAGGGTTATGCACAAAAGATCTGATAGGTCGAAGTGCTTGAGAGGCAGCATAACCTTCACGACTCCCCCTACAATCTATCATATAGCCAAAGGAGTATTTTGTTTTTCTGATACATAATCGACCCACATATACCTATAGTATAGGTTAACATGCAGCGAAATTAACTGGTTATTTAAAAATAAGTTTTATACATTTTTGTAATTGGGTTAGTTAAAAAGTTTGAAAATATTTAAAAATGCCTTGGAAAATTGCCTTGAAGGAATTTCAATTAATGGCGTACTCTGTGGAGGATCTTCAGATTTTGCTTAATCAGGTGGCTACTAATAGTGCAGAATTTGGATTAAATTGAAACATCACAAAAACCAAATGGATGGTGATTAATAGGAACCAAGGTAGCGGTGGTATTCTACAGGTACAGAACCAACAAATCGATCGCGTCCAGTCATAAAAATATCTTGGATGCCAGGTCAACGAAAGCTGGGATAATATGCAGGAGGTTCGTGCCTGGATTGAACAAGCCAGAGCATCATTGTGAGTCCGTGTTATGTTACCGAAGACTGTCGCTCTCCGTTCGCACTACGTAACTACGTCTTTAGTATACTCTATTATGGAATTGAGGCGTGAACTCTAACAGAAACCATGTGTAGAAAGCTAGAAGCTTTCGAAATGTGGACGTATCGACGGATACTAAAAATATCCTAGATGGACAGAGTGCGCAATGTGGATGTACTTACAAGAATGTCCAAAGATCTCGAAGTTATGCTCACACTTAAAAAACGAAAGTTGAAATACTTTGGACACATTCTCAGAAACGAAAAATACAGACTTCTCAAACTATTAATAAAAGGAAAAATCGAAGGCCAAAGAGGTCCCGGTCGTCGAAGAATATCGTGGCTAAGAAATTTACGACAATGGAATGGTGAAACCACGACAAGTCTCTTTAGAAAAGCAGTCGACAAAGTACAGATAGCGCTGATGACTGCCAACGTTCAAAGAGGACAAGAAGAAAAAAAGTGAAAAATGTATTTTTCTAAAACTAGTTAAAAATTGAATTCCCCTTTATAAACGTAGTTAGGAAATGAAACGTCTTTCGTTACGAAAAATGTCCCTCAATGTTTATTGTCCAGTACAACCAGGTGGAAGTGTGATCTCAAATGATAGAAGGATGTGGATGCCCACGTACTTTGTATCTTTGAGGTAGAAACCGCGTAAATACACCAAATATTACTACCGAAAGAATATACATTAATGTTAAAGCATGTATACTAGGGTGGATCAAAAATACGAAAATTTTAATTTGGAAACTGCTTAGTGTGGAATAGATGCTCTGTGATAAGATGTTTCGAGAAACAAAATCTCAAATTTTTATCTTAATATTTTGTACTGCCCCAGGGGTGGTAAAATAAAGTAAATATATTTTTCACGAAAAAAATTAAAATTTTATTTTAAAGTAAATTATTACAAACGAAACATTTAAACAGAAATCTAAACTAAAATAAAACATAAAGGTACTACAATCGTATAATTGATGGTAGTCAGCACTCAGTCAGCAACTTGTTACTCTTTTTTTGTATTAAACGAAGGCACTATTCTCCTTGATTCAATCTTCGCTCTTATGAAACCGTCTCTATTTGATAAACCACATACAGCTATAGATGCTTCTGTTACAGTTTTCACGTGTCTCTCTACGGCTTGAGTGTGACATGAAAAGCCATTTACCATAGGAAGCAGTTGATTCATATCGATAGTTTTTTGTTGTATGCAATTTAAAATTTCATGATCTGTTAATGTCAAACACACTCACTGGGGCTCTCGACTTATTACGCCAAAAGGTAGACAAAACCTGTCGACCGCCTACCTTAACTAATAAATTCACTGATTGGAATAGATTTCGAGAGCTCATTAACTACAATCTAGATTTAAACGTATCTCTACAATCTGAATTGGAGATTGACGAGGCAGTACAACATCTTATAAATATCATACAAGAAAGCGCATGGCAAGCGACGCCAGCACTAAAAAATTGTCATAGCTTAGATACCCTACCAACTGTAATCAGAGAAAAAATAATTAACAAAAGAAGACTTAGGAAACGCTGGCAGATAATAAGAGCTCCAGAAGACAAGAATATTCAACAAAGCAGCACAGGAACTGAAAAACCTTCTGAATGAAAACAGAAATACCGGCATCCAACATTATTTAGAAAACCTGACTTCAACAGAGGCAACTGATTATAGTCTTTGGAAAGCAACAAAAAAGTTAAATCGACCATAAACACACAATCCACCACTCCGTACAGATGAAGGTAAATGGATTAAAAGTAATATAAAAAAAGCATTACACTTTTCCAATCATCTAAAAGAGGTGTTTCAACCATACAAGACGCAAACAGAGGATTATATTGAAAACGAAAAAGAAGTATTTGAATACTTAAATACCACTTACCAAATGAAACATCCCTTAAAAAATTTTCTGTTCTGCAATTGGCCAGTTTTATACAGACTAAACTAAATCCTAAAAAGTCACCAGGCTATGACCTCATCAGAGCTGGGACCTTGCAAGAATTACCATACAAAGTAGTGAAGTTCATAACCTTTATAATAAACGCATGTCTCAGAAGAGGTTATTTTTCAACGCAATGGAAAGTTGCCGAAGTAATCCTTATACCGAAACTAGGTTAACCGACAACAGATGTCAAATCTTATAGGCCCATACCTATATTGTCAAAGCTCTTTAAAAAACTTCTTGTAGGAAGATTACAACCAATAATCGAAAAAAATCGACTTTTACCTCACTATCAATTTGGCTTTCGACAAAAACACGCAACTATAGAACAAATACACAGGGTCGTCCAGAAGATCAGTGAAGATCTGAAAACAAAAAAAGTTCTGCGATGCAGTTTTCTTGGATATAACGCAAGCCTTCGACAAGGTCTGGCATCCACTCAAAAAAGCCTTACCTCTAAATTACTTAACCATCCTCAACTCATACCTCACAAACCGTCATTTCCTAGTAAAACACCATGGAGAGTACACACCTTTGCAAAAAATAGAATCTGGAGTTCCGCAGGGCAGCGTACTAGGGCCACTATTATATCTTCTATATACCGCCGGCTTACCTACTAGCGACAAGTGCCTGTCAGCAACATTCGCAGATGATACAGTCATCCTTACATCACATGAAGACAAAAACATTGCTTCCCAAAAATTGCAAGACCACGTATATAAAATAGAACAGTGGCTCAGTAAGTGGCACATTAAAGTTAACATCACCAAATCTGTCCAAGTTACATTTACGAACCGTCGTGGAAACTGCCCACCAATTAAACTTAACAACAGTCAATTACCATACCATGACGAAGCGAAATACTTAAGAGTTTACCTTGACAGACGACTCACATGGAGAAAACATATATTCTCAAAACGTAAGCAGGTTTTAAACTAAGGCAGCTCTACTGGCTGATTGGAAGAAAATCAAAACTAAACTTGAAAAATAAGATTCTAATTTATAAAGCTATCCTAAAACATATATGGAGTTACGGGATCTAGCTGTGGGGAACGGCATCACTCTCCAACATAGAAATTTTAGAACGTTTCCAATCAAAGGTTCGACTGATGACCAACGCTCCATGGTTTGTTCCAAACTACATAATAGCGAGAGACCTGCAGATGAACTCTGTGAAATCGGAAATAACGAACTACTACGATAAGTACAACATTCGTTTAAATAAGCATCCAAACAGATTAGCTCAAAACCTAACGTATAGACCAACTGTGATACGAAGACTCAGGCGTTATATGCCGTGGGATTTAAAAGATAGATTTTTATAGTGTAGTGCTATGTACTCCCAAATTTTAAACTTTTGTTTTAAGTAATAATTTATAGGAAATTGTCACAGGACACTTTTCCTACATGACAAATTTATAAACAAACTATTTGCTTATTGTTAAAATTTGTAACAGATTGCAAGTATAGTGGAAAAATAAAAAATAAAAAATTATCTGTTAAAGCTTTTGTCACTGGAAATTTAGTGAGTTCTATATTTTGCCAATCTACCAAGCCAATATAATATTTTGCTTCAAAATTAAATTTTCAATCAAGAGATCCATATACTGTACGTTGACCTAAAGAAAGCATACGACAGCGTACCCTTAATTAAACTTTGGGAAACTCTGGAAACTTCCAACATTAATATTGAACTGATAAAAGGAGTAAAGTCATTATACAATAAAACCAAATCAAGAATTAAAGTTGGACAAAACCTAACAACAGGGTTTAATATCACAAAAGGGCTGAAACAAGGGTGTTGCTTGTCACCAACATTATTTAAAATATATTTGGAACGGGCACTAGCGAATTGGAAACGGAAATGCCAAAACATGGGCATACCTTTAGATGAGGACACAACATTATACACACTCTCATTCGCAGACGATCAAATTATAGTCGGCCAAGACATAGACGACACAGAGTATATGACACGAAAACTTATAGAAGAATATAAAATTTGGGGACTAGAGGTTAATGTAGAAAAAACGGAATATATGTGTATTGGGGGAGTGCAACAGGACTTACAATTATCAAATGAAATATGAAAGGAAGAAGAGCAATATCAATGTTAAACGGAGTACTGTGGGATAGAACAATAAGCAACAACAACAAAAAAAGAATTTACGACACGATAGTGAAGAGTATAATAATGTACGGTTGCGAAGTATGGCCTTTGAAAGAAAAGATCGAAAGAAAAATTAGAGCCACAGAAATGGATTACTGGAGACGAGCAGCGGGGAAATCAAGACTAGAAAGAGTTACAAATGAGAGGATAAAACAAATAATGGGAGTACAGCACGACATCACAGACGAAATAAGAACTAAACAGTTGATATGGTACGGGCATGTTCAAAGAATGCCACCAGACAGAATCCCAAAGAAAATATTACAGTGGAACCCCAGAGGAAGAAGAAGAAGAGGAAGACCACGAAAGAGCTGGAGAGAAGGCATACAAAAAGAGATGGAAGAGAGAGATCTGAGAGAGGACATGTGGACGAATAGAGAGGAATGGAGATTAGGAATCGCAAGACGCCGACGCACGTTTTAACGCGATATATATATATATATATATATATATATATATATATATATATATATATATATATATATATATATATATATATATATATATATATATAATTAAATTTTGGCAAAGTAAATATTCTTACAGAGCTTGGAACATTCCCTGTTGCTAAATTTTTTTTAGCTTTTATAATATGTCTCAATGATAGCTTTCTTATTTCATATCGTGGGTCGTGTACCATTGATAACAAAATATTTTCGGGATGGCCAAAGAATCCATTTCGTTGGATAACTGGATCGATTATATTTTTCAGCTCTTGTGGCAGATACCGAGATAGAACTATTAAATTATGCAAATATTTTAATCCATTGGTAAAAGATGGTTAAGTTTTAATATGATACCACATAGGTGCATAAACTTTTATAACAAATGTTGCTAGAGTAACCAGATTTTCAGTTGCCACATATAGCCACAAAATTCTGTTTCCTGTGGTTAACCATTCTGAGTGAACTAACTTTCCTGGATTACGATTTGCTAGGCTAGTAGAACATTCTCTCAAATTGATCGCTCTACAAATATCTAAAAGATATTGCTGATCTGTACTTAAATCAGTGCTTGTAACAAACGATAAGTCGCATTCAATTTTTTTAAATCTTACCGGTGGTAGATCTTCGCGTTTCTGTAAAGCTTTTCCAACAGGCCCAGCAAAAGCTCGTGGACCACTTGTTCCTTCCAAACGGTCGAGGAGATGTCTCAGTGAAAGTTCGTTAGCGTGCAGGAGGCAAATAAACCATTGCAGTGGTGTTTTCATTTGCACTTCCAAAAGTCGTCTTAAACCATCTTTTGACCGGTAGTCGTCACAGTACCGTCACAGGCAACTGCAATTATTTTTTGTAAATCCATCAAGTTCTCGGCGAAAAAGTGTTCAAAACCATATTTTTTTTGGCACTGTTTTTTTTTAATCGAGTTGGGGCAGTACCCGCTGTTAATATTTTTTTTTCAAATTTTGCCAGAACATTTTTATTTTAACAGAGCACCGACTTTGCAGCAAGCAAATAAGATTAGCAAATATTGTTTTTTTTTAGTATACAACCAATCCACCATACTGTATACCTCGGGCAGAGTGTTGTGTCGTCACTTATATCTAGTGTGTTAATTAAAATGAGTACTTCAGTTTTCGTTCCAGTGAAACGAGTGAGCAAATATCCATTGTCCGTTAACGAAAAGATTATTATTCTTAAAGTACATGATGCCCTTAAACTCCAAAATCCTCTGTAAGTGTGTTGAGCATTTTTTTATAATAGCAGAAGAAGAAAAATGTGAAAACTAGACCATTTTTTGACGATAGTAGTAAGTGTTATTAAATGAATAGATACTGAATTATTAAAAAAAATTATTAATTATAACGTAATAGTTATTAAAAAAAGCAATTTATTTAGAATTATATATTTATCAATAATTTATAAACTTTATACGGCGTGTTTTTAGCTTTATAATCACCCAGAAAGTGTCAAAAAAGACACGTCTGGCTGTGCATAAAGGAACGTTGGTTCCTACACTTATGTATGGTAGTGAATGTTGGGTTTGGCAGAAGAAGCATGAGATTTGTTTCTATTTTGTAGCAAACTACAAGTCACCAATATATAAATTAGTGTGCATTACAACCGATGAAGCACCAGCAATGACTGTAAACAAAAACGGTTTTGTGGCATTGTGTCGAGTTAATGACGATTACCCTTCATTTTTCTTCTTGCATTGCATTGTACATCAACAAGTATTGTGTTCAACAATTCTAAACATGGAGGAGATTATGGGCATTGCAATAAAAATTGTAAATTCCCTCCGTGCACGTAGCTAACAACGACAGCTCTTTAAATTGCAGTTGGAAGGTAGTGGGTCAGCTGAACACACTGATGTAGTTCTTTACACGGACGTCAGGTGGTTAAGTCGCAAGAAATTCTTAGAAAGGTTTCAAGAATTATTGCCCGAAATAACAGCTTTTCTGGACGAAAGAGGTGATGACACTCAGATGCTGAAAAATGGAAAATGGCTGACAGATTTGGCATTTTTGACATACATCACAATGCATTTAAACACCATTAACTTGGAGACATAAGTGAAAGTTGCAATGAAAGTGAAATTAGTACGACAGAACTTGTAAAACCGTTAAACAATATAAAATTGGGTAAAGCTGCTGAGTATGACAGGATAACAGTTGAAATGCTGAAGGCTGGACAAAACGTGGTAACTAGTCTGCTGTACCGCCTTTTTAACCTTTGTTGAAGAAGTGGTAACGTACCAGATAATTGGTGCAAGGCCATTATCGTGCCGCTTTACAAGGGAAAAGGTTCGCAGCAGGACTGTAAGAACTACCGAGGTATTAGTTTACTCAGCATAGTCGGCAAACTGTATGCAAATACATTGTCTATGTATGGGGTGAGCGGTAGTTTAATACGAGCCCTGAAATCACTTTATGAGGATTCCTCTGCTTGTGTCAGGATAAACGGAGCTTGCACGGACTGGTTTAACATCAAAAAAGGTGTGAGACAGGGATGTGTGGCTTTGCCATGGCTGTTTAACTTATACATGGAAGATTGTTTAAAAGATTTCAAAGAGAGTGCGTATGGTTTAAAAATGAATGATTTTATTGTCAAATGCCTTCTTTACGCCGATGATCAAGTCATATTAGCGTCATCTAAAGAGAAGTTGCAGGCGATGGTTAATATTATGCATGATGCCCTGAAAATCAAATGGATGAAAATAAATGTAAGCAAAACGAAAGTTATGGTTTTTGAAAGAGAAGAAAGCATCACAAACTGTGAAGTTTCGATTGAGAGAGAAAGAGTGGAACAAGTAAAAGAATTTGTGTACTTGGGTCCAAAGTTTACGAGAGATGGAAAGTATGACAGTGACATTGAGCGAAGGGTGTCGGCAGGAAGACAAATGAATGGGGCACTGCATAGCTTTATGAACAGCCAAAAAGTGTCAAAAAAGGCACGTCTGGTTGTGTATAGAGGTGTGTTGGTTCCTAAACTATGGTAGTGGATGTTGGGTTTGGCAGAAGAAGCATGAAAATAGGATTAATGCTGCGGAGATGAGTAGTCTGAGAAGTATAGCCGGAGTGATAAAGGAATGCTTAAACGGTTTGGATACGTAGAAAGGATGGATGAAGGAAGATTGACGAAACAAATTTATAAGGCGAGTATGAATGGAAGGAAGTCGGTAGAGGTCGACCTCGGCGAACATATCTCGATCAGATCAACATTGTTTTGAAGAAAGGCCAGGTCAAGAGTACCAACAACGGACGAGCATGCATGAGAGCCCTGATGAAAGTAGAGGAAGCAAAAGATGTGTGTAAGAACCGTAGCAAGTGGAAGGAAGACTTTATGTATGTATGTAAAAGTTTGTTTGACCACTTTGTTAGCGTGTTACATTTAAAAGTAAGATTTTTTAATCGGTACCATTTTGAAATAGAGTATAGTATGAATAATTTGTATCTTTATCGTCGTATTTATCATCGAGTGTACAAAGTAGTTCAGATTTAACTAGGTTTACACACAACTTCAATGATAATTAATTTAATTCAAATATAAACTATTAAAAAAACAATAACTATATTTTTTTGTTTCTAATTAGTTCAAAAGATAAGCATCGTTCTTATTAAAAAAAATTTTGTTTGTAAAGTCTGAATAATAATGCGACCTTTGGAATAACAATGACTAGACAGCTAAAAAATAGAGATAAAATTCTAAAAATATCATAAAATTGCAGACGGTTAATAAAATCGTTTGACACAAAAAGAAATATTGTACGCCGTTACTCACATGAACAAAAAGTATTTTATAAGTAAATAAATTCCATCTGTTTTTCTTTGTTGCTTTGAAACAACAAACAGAAACAAATATTTGTTATTGAAAACGGATTATTTATTGTTTTTCAAAATATTCTCCGTATAGATCAATACACTCTTCCTTGCGTTTGAATAAATCTGAAAATTCATTTTGCTACCTTCAAGACGGTACGTCCAAAATTAATCATTCGATGTCAAACCAGAGGTGTAGAGACGAATTTCCAAAGAAATGCACTATTGCAAATTCCCCACTTCATCAAAGCCCAAGCGGCACTTCGATTGCCGATTTAAACCAAATTGGTAACCAGGGCTCCATAAAACTGGCTCCATAAAAGTTGCTCAATCTGTTGCTAATTAGTTGCCAAAAAAACGATTTTGTTGCTAGAACCGATCCTGAAAAATGGCCAACAATTCACGTTAAGTAGGCGAAGATAACAAACATCAAACTATCTGAAAAATCGGAATGGACCAACATTTGTTGTTGCTTATTTGTTGTTGAAAAACCATACTAAAATAAATATTATTTTATTATTTTTTCAAAATTTACACCGAACATGCTAACTTAAATCGCGATTTCTATCAAATAAATAAACCATTTAATTTTGTTGCTCAACACAAAGAATACAAAATATATGGTCATTAGCAAACGTCCAGTCTTAAATACACAGCTGACTATCAACCAACAGCCAATTGAAATAGTTGAAAGCTACACATATCTTGGCACGAATGTAAACAGTCAATGGGATCACTCCTTGGTAATAAAACAACGTATAGCAAAAGCCAGAACAGCATTTATAAAAATAAGTACCGTCTTCAAAAGCCGTGACCTGCCGCTGAAAACCAAGATCTTCGTACAACAGTGCTATACTTTTTTAGTTCTGCTATACGGAGCGGAGGCTTGGACGCTCTCGGGAGCAGTTATGAAAAAACTGGAAGCATTCGAGATGTGGTGTTATAGACGCATCCTAAGAATCCGCTGGGTCGACCAAGTCACAAATAATGAAGTCATATCCAGAATAGGAAAGGAATGCGAAGTTATTACTACAATTAAAAAACGTAAATTGAAATACCTAGACCATATTATGAGGAACGAACAACGATATGGCCTCCTCCAATTAAATCTACAAAAAAAAGTGTACGGCAAGAGGGGACCAGGACGAAGACGAATCTCTTGGTTTCAAAACCTAAGAAAATGGTTCAAAATGAACACAACTGGACTGTTCAGCACAGCCGCCAACAAAGTAAGAATTGCCATGTTAGTCGCCAACATTCGGAACGAATAGGCACCGCAAGAAGAAGAATATTGTTACGGTTTCTTGAGTCCGTCTCTGTTGACTGAGAACAAAAGGATAGCTCCCGCAAATTCTCGACGAGGTGTCTAGGAAATTTCTCGCTGGTTCGATGGAGCTTCTTGGGCCTGTGTACCTACTATCGGCGTTTTGTGGAAGGATTTGCTGATATTGCTGCCCCCCTGCACAAGTTGACAAAAGATCAAGCCAACTTTATCTGGTCCAACGATTGTAAAAAAGCATTCAAGAAACTAAAAGCTGCTCTATATTCCAGTCCAATCTTGGGCTTTCCACAACAAAGAGGCCTATTCATACTAGACACAAATGCAAGTAACAAAGGAATTGGAGCCGTACTATTACAAGTGCAGGATGGTCAAGAGAAGGTGATAGAGTTTCTCATAAGGACGGACCATGCAGCCTTGAACTGCCTACTGAATATGAAAAACTGCAAGCACTGTGTGCGGGTTGAACGTCATGAAGGAATTGCCGATATAAGACAAATATGACTGACAACTGAAGATGAGTTGGCAGAAGCCCATCTAAGACAAGACCAAGAGAATGATCCCATCATTTAGTACTTTCTACGTTGGAAGGAAAGTGGAGCCGAGAAACCTACTTGGAAGGACATCTCCGACCGGGCACCAACATTCAAAGCCATGTGGGCACAATGGGATTCCCTTACTGTAGAGAATGGATTGCTGAAACGAGTTTGGGAGTTGGCCGATGGCAAAAAAAACAACTTTCCAACTGGTCGTGCCCAAGACAAGGATTAATGAAGTCTTGGAGGAGATCCATGGAGGAAAATCAGGTGGTCATCTGTGAGTTAATAAAACTTTGGATAAAATAAGGTTCTATTGGGTCCAATGTTGTGACGACGTAGAAAATTGGTGTAGAAGATGGCCAGTTTGTGAAGCGAGAAAAGGTCCTAAAACAAGATTTAGAGGCAAAATAGAACAGTACAATGTAGGAGCTCCTTTTAAACGGATTGTCATTGACGTAGCTGTGCCATTTCCAATGACGAATGACGGCAACAAATACATACTGGTTGCTATGGACTACTTCAGTAAATGGGTCGAAGCTTATGCCCCGCCAAACTAGGAAGCATCTACAGTTGCATGAGTCCTGGTAGACAACATGTTTTCACGATTAGGGGTAAATATGGAAGCTATATTCCGATCAAGGAAGGAATTTCGAATCGAACTTATTCAAGAAAGTTTGCGAAGTGATGGGAGTCAACAAAACCAGGACTACCCCTCTACATCCACAGTCAGACGGCACGCTTGAAAGGTTTAATCAGACTATGGCAGAATATATGTCCAAAGTAGTAGAAGAACATCAGAAAGACTGGGATCAACGTCTTCCATTATTCCTGATGGCCTATAGAGCAGCTCTTCATGATTCTACAAATCTCACCCCAGTCAGCATAGTCTTCGGAAGGAAACTTCGTTTTCCCTGTGAATTGGTGTTCGGGTCACCAAGTGCCGAAAAGAAAGAAGCTCAAGATTATGCAGACGAGTTACAGAACAGCTTATTCAAAATTCATGAAACGGCCAGGAAGAGATTGAGGTTGGTAAGTAATAAAATGAAGGCTCGCTATGACCTAGGAGCAAATTCGACGGGATTCAAGGAAGGAGATCGAGTATGGCTGTATAATTCACAACGATAGAAAGGTGTATCTCCCAAGTTGACACTATCTTGGGAAGGACCATATAAGGTGATAAAAGGAATAAATTATGTGGTTTATAAAATCCAACGCAGTCCCAGAGCCAAGATGAAAGTCGTCCACTTAGAAAGGTTAAAGCCTTACAATGGTGAGGTTCCGCAAGTATTTGATCGGGACGATCAAATTTGAAAGGGGGATGATGTTACGATTTTATTGAGTCCGTCTCTGTTGACCCTTTCTGTCGCGACAGTGCGTCAGCCAAAATTGGGGGACTGTCAGAGACTGTGAGAACAAAAGGAAAGCACACGCAAATTCTCGACGAGGTGTCTAGGAAATTTCTCGCTGGTTCGATGGATCGTTCGCGAAAAAGGTCGAATTATGATTTAGAGGTATAAAAAGGACGGCTGTCGTGAGGAAAGACAGTTAAGTTTTAAAAGTGTTTATGATTTATGAAATGTAAATAGTTATAAAAAAGTGTAAAAGTTGTTGAATATCCAAGTGATTTATAAGAGTAAAATTTATTGTGTAAAAGTTGTGGAATAAACATTGTTTTGTTACTGTATCGAGAGTTTAAATCGCCGAACCCAAGAAAGAACTAAAAATCCGTATCAATAAACAAATCGTCCAAGCCAGCTTAATTTGCTACTTCCGTTATTTAAATACATAATAAATGTCATTTTCTTGCTCATTAGAGTATTGATCGGTGAACTTGTCCGATCTCGGGTTCTTAATTTTGTCGCTGACTCTTAACGCATCACCGATCATTACTCTAATAAGCAACAAAATGACATTTATTATTTAAATAACGGAAATAACAAATTAAGCTGGCGTTGATGGTTTCTGAGTATCTTCTTCTTAATCGTGCCATATCCTCAGCGGACGTCCGTCGGCGAACATTGTGACCCAAATGACTCTATTTACTGTTGCTCTAAACAATTCAGCAAATGTTTTCCTGGTCCATTGGCGTATGTTCTTCAGCCACGATATGCGGCGTCTCCCGGGACCTCGTTTTCCTTCTATTTTACCCTCAGTAATTATCTGTAGCAATCTATATTTATTGTTGCTCATGATGTGCCCGAAATATGTCATTTTCCTTTCCTTGACTGTTTTAAGAATTTCTTTTCCCTTTTGTATCTGTTGCAGCACTTTTTCATTGGTTATAGGATAAATCCAAGAGATAGCACCAAAGTTTATTAGCTTCAAGACGTCTGGAAGCATCGTCAGTCAAGGTCCAAGCCTCAACTCCCTATAGCAGAACCGTGAACACATAACATTTAAGAGTTCGAATTCGAGTTTTTAGATTTAGCTTTTTATTACAGAGCACACTTCTCATACGCTTGAAATTGGTCCTAGCATTCTTAATCCGTATCTTAATTTCCTTAGAGTGATCCCATTGATCATTTAAATTTGTTCCCAGGTAGTAATGCTCCGTCAACTCGGAATTGATGATTTATAGGTTGTTGTGCTTTACTGATAATCATAACCTTGGTCTTAGAAGTATTCAGGCGCATGATGTAATTCCTACAAGTATTCGATACTATATCCACTAATCGTTGAAGCCCTTCTGCACTGGTTGACAGCAAGACGGTGTCGTCGGGATATCTAAAGTTATTGATATATTCTCCATTTAACGTTATTCCATCTTGATCTTCTTCTAATGCATCATTAAACAGGCTTTTGGAGTACACATTAAACAATAGCGGTGACAATACACATCCATGACGTACTCCTTGTAGAACAAGAATTCTTCAGATTTTTTATCGACAACGCGAACGCAAGCTTTTTGGTGCCAGTATAGCTTACCTATGATGCGTTGACATCTCGCGTTCTTTGGATCAAAACGTTCAGGCTAAACAAAGCTTCCCTTGTACCGAATTCTCTTCTAAAGCCAAACTGCGACTCGCTAATATTTCGTTCCAGTTTTGCATATATACGTTCATGGATAATTTTTAAGAAGACCTTCGGCATACCTGAGTATACCGGTTAAAAAATCATCATATTGTAGTTTCATAAATTAATTGCTGACTTTTCAGGCATCAACGATGATCATTGCAATTTGCAACAAAATCCGATTATTTAAATGATAAAAATAGCGATTTAAGCTGGCGTGAACGGTTTGTTAATATACCGGCCAAAAAATTATCCGATCTCGGGATATCAATTTTGTTGCTGACTGTTCAGGCATCAGCGATTATCACGCCATTGACCAACAAAATTAATTCGATTATTTAAATGACGAAAATACGTATTTAAGCTGGCATGGACGGTTTTTATGTGCATCGGTCGAAAACTCATCCGATTTCCAGTTTTCTATTTTGTTGCTGTTAAGAGACCTTAACAATCTTTCCTGCGATGAGCAACAAAATTAAATTGTTTGGTGTAAAGTAAAAAAAAAATTCTGTTTATTTTATTATGATTTTTCAGCAATAAATTTTGGTTCATTCCAATTTTCAGATCGTTTGATATTTTCTTGTCTTCGCCTGCTTAACGTGAAGCTAGTATTGTGGGCCATTTTTTGGGATCGGTTAGAGCAACAAAATAGTTTTTTTTGGCAATAAATTAGCAACAAATTAAGCAACTTTTTTTTCAATTTCCACCCATTTTGTACCGCCAGTTTTATGGTCTTGTTTCTAAATATTGTGTTACAGTTACCGATTATTTTTCTATAAAAAATTTTTATGGAATTAAAAATACAATAAAAAATTATTAATGGATACTTTTAAGATTATTAAGGGTTGCTTTTTTCGACAGTGACAATACAGTTTGTACATAAAGTAAAGTTACTTGCTAATATTTCGATTTATATTAGGTTTACAAAAAAAATGTTGAAAAATGCTTTTTCAAATAATTTAGGCCATCTGCATAAGTCAATTAGTAGTATACAGAGTGCACCGTTACTCCAAAACAACTTATTGACACAATTTTTTAAATAGTACCTGCATCCTGTATATATTATCAGTTTTTTATAATAATTAAATTAAAAATACAACCTTTAATACCGCATGATTATAACCTTATTTATTCTACAGTTATTGAGAAAAATAATTTACGGGAACGTTTTTATTACCAAAATAATTAACAGGAACAAATAACTTATTAATCTCATTTAATTATATTGTTACAACCGGCCCTGTTTTTATTTGTCGGCGTCTGAGAGTCGATAACAATTAGGGTGTATATTAATGGCGCTTTGTTATGCCGGTCTCCGCGATTCGGCAGGTAAATTCTCGAACAGTGGTTTCGAGATGGTAGAAGGATTGTTTTGGCACTTTAGAGAAAAAGGTCGAATAGTGGCTTGGCAATATAAAAAGGACAGCGGTCGTGAAGAAGGCAGTTTTAAGTTCTTATGAGTTATGAAATGTAATTAGTTGTAACTAAGTGATTTGTAAAAGTAAAGTTTTATTGTGTAAAAGTATTGGAATAAAAATTGTTTTGCTGTTATCGAGAGTTTAAAATTACCGACCCCAAGAAAGAAGTAATTATCGTAACAATATGTTCAAATTGTCTTCCTTCTTCTATTTGACAGTTTATTATAAAAAGCGGATATGGTATTACGCAATTTCTGATTTGTTATTAGACGGGCTGTTATCAGTATTCTATTTCTTAGTTCATCCCGATTATCAGGTTTTGTCACTCAATTGTGCCCCTTCTTTCAATCCTCCTGTCTAGGAAAACTTCATTCAAATAATTTCGAACAGCAACACTAAAGTGTGGTAATGCACCATCCTGGTGAAATGAAATGTCACTAAAATTGTTACCAAATGCATCTCATATTGCAGGAACTATTTGTTTCTTAACAAATCTAAATACTTTGGTCCGTTCAAATTGCCCTCTACAAAGAATGGTCAAATAACAGCGGTGCCGATAATACCTGCCCAAACATTAACTTTTAAATGCTTTTGTGTTCTATGTTCCTGCATCCATCTAGAATTGTAGATAAATTATAGATTGTAGGGGTGGTCGCGAAGGCTATGCTGCCTCTCAAGCACTTTGACCCATCAGGATCTTTTGTGCATAACCCTTAATCTATTCGAGGCCCGGGATTCCGAGACTTCGTACCCAGTTTATCAGTTTCCTGGGGGCTAAGTTTCTGACATCGAAAGACTTTAGTAAAGCCCCTTTCAGAAACTTGAGCCTATTGCAGAAAAGCGCTGGGTATTCGCAAAGAAAATGTTCTGCAATTTCAGCGAAGTTCCCGCAGTAGCGGCAACTATCACTCTCTGTTTTGCCAATCTTCTTTAGGTGATACCTCAGAGGGCAGTGTCCAGTGAGGAGTACCGTCATCAGTTTTAAGTATTTCTTGTCCAACTAGACAAGCGACAAGCTTTCCTTGGCGAAAGGCTAACTAGCCTTTTTGATTGTCTTTGTTCTGGCACTTTATGCCAGTAAGATTTCATTTCATTTCCTTTCCAGCATCGAACCTCTTCTTTCAAGTTGGTGTGAAGAGTCTACAGAAGGGTTCTGGGCCAAAAAATTGTGTATTTGCCCCTTCCTTAGCAAGGAAGTCTGCTTCCTCGTTGCCTTTAACTCCTTTGTGACTTGGAACCCACATCAGAGTAACCTGATTTTTCTCTGCCAGTTGCCTCGTGGATTGTTTACAGTCAGCTTAGACTCTGCCCTTCGGGTGTTCTTTTCCACTGCTTGTGTCAGGATAAACGGAGCTTGCACGGACTGGTTTAACATCGAAAAAGGTGTGAGACAGGGATGTGTAGCTTCGCCATGGTTGTTTAACTTATACATAGACGATTGTTTAAAAGATTTGAAAGAGAGTGTAAATGGATTGCAAATGAATGATTTGATCGTTAAATGCCTTCTTTACGCCGATGATCAAGTCATATTAGCGTCATCTGAAGAGGAGCAATGGTTAATGTTATGCATGACACCCTGAAAATCAAAGGGATAAAAATAAATGTAAGCAAAACGAAAGTAATGGTTTTTAAAAGATAAGAAAGCATGACAAACTGAAGTTTTGATTGAGGGAAAAAAAGTGGAACAAGTAAATGAATTTGTGTACTTGGGTTCAAAGTTTACAAGAGATGGAAAGTATGACAGTGACATTGAGAAAAGGGTGTTGTCAGGAAAACAAATGAAGGGGGCACTACATAGCTTTATGTACAGCCAGAAAGTGTCAAAAAAGGCACGTCTGGTTGTGCATAGACGTGTGTTGGTTCCTACACTTATGTGGTTACAAAGATAGACAATGAATGACAAGACACTAATGAATGGTAGTGAATGTTGGGTTTGGCAGAAGAAGCATAAAAATAGGATTAATGCTGCGGAGATGAGTAGTCTGAGAAGTATAGCCGAAGTGATTCGGTTGGATAAAGTAAAAAATAGTGAGATGAGAGAACGATGTGGTGTAAAAGAAGATGTGGTTACAAAGATAGACAAAGGAATGGACACGTAGAAAGGATAGAAGAAGGAAGATTGACGAAACAAATTTATAAGGCGAGTGTGAATGGACGGAAGTCGTTAGAGGTCGACCTCAGCGAACATATTTCGATCAGATCAACATTGTTTTGAAGAAAGGCCAGGTCAAGAGTATCAACAACCGACGAGCATGCATGAGAGCACTGATGATAGTAAAGGAAGCAAAAGATGTGTGTAAGAACCGTAGCAAGTGGAAGTAAGTGGTCTCTGCCTACCCCTACGGGAAAAATGCGTGGCTATATGTATGTATATAGCTACGGTCTTTGGTCAGCCAGTTTTAGGGCAATTTTTAGTTGAACCCACTTTTTCAAAAAGTTTTACATTCTTTCAAACTACAGTTTTGGTAATTTGATTGCGATTTGGATACGTATGATAAAATAAGTAAGCTACCTCTTCATAAGTTCTTTTATGATCACCGTAAACTTTCATCAATATAATCATTATTCTTTCCTGTTCCGTAAACATACTTAAATTTTAAAATTTTATAATTACAAAAAGAATACCTTTTACTAATGACAATGAGAAATAATTTATAAGCTGCTAGAAAAAGTTGGCCGTAAAAATAAAACTATAATAGTACTTAAAAACAATACGTTTATTACGAGTTGAGTGCACAACATACAATTTTAAAAAATAAAAATTAAAATCCAAGTTTTTTGTGGCTGGCTGGAACAGTATCGTCCCATTTGGCTTGGAAAAAGTTTCCGGCAACGGGATTTCCCAATTTATATTTTTGGGCAAACTTTTCGGTGTTAAATTTACCGCGATTGCCATCGGTGGGACCGTGTTTGGGTTCGGTGAATTTTACTTTATCAGGCTGTTTGTACAACAAGAAGACATATCTGTGGAGCCCGGAATTTTTCGGTGGTGCGGACCCGACGTAATTTGTTATAATCTCACCTTCCGAAACTTTTGATCCGGGAATGTTTACCACCTGAAAAAGTTTAAATTATTTTAAATTTTCCAATTCTTGCGCTGACGATTTTATAAAAATGTAGTTATATTTTTACTAAACACATGGCATTATTAATTTAAGGATATTTTTAGTCTCGGATTCGTTAATTTAAAACACTCGGTACAAAAACTATGCAATTTATTTTAATCTTTCTTCAGGTAATACAATAGTGCCATCAAAAACATAACTTGTAAAAAACACACATCTTAAAGGGATATATAATTCTTTCTGGCGGTATCAAAACGCACGACATTTATTGCCGCGGGCTGAAGTTTGAGACCCGCGATTTTACTAGAATAATTCCAAAAATAGTTCTTTCAGAAACGTTTGATTGTACGTATTTAAAGAGCCGCTGTGTCGCGAATAGTCAGTTTAAGTTGTAGATTGTAGGGAGGGTCGTGAAGGCTATGTAGCCTTTAAAGCACTTTAATCTCTTGGATCTTTTGTGCATAACCCTTAATCTATTCGAGGTTTAGCTTTCCTTGGCAAGAGGCTTGCTAGCCTTTTCACCTGTCTTTGTCCTGACACTTTATTCCAGTGAAATTTCATTTCATCTTTTGCCCAGCGTCGAACCTTTTCTTTGAAGCTGGCCTTGGAGAGTCCGCAGAAGGATATCGGGCCGTAAAATTGTGTATTTGCCCCTTCCTTGGCAAGACAATCTGTTTCCTCGTTGCCTCTAACTCCCCTGTGACCTAGTACCCACATCAAAGTGACCTGGTTGTTTTCTGCCAGTTGTCTCTGGGATTGTTTACAGTCCCAAGTCAGCTTAGACTCACAAAAGTATGATTTCAAAACTTTTAATGCTGCTTGGCTATCTGGTAGAACACAGATTTCTGATTATGGGTGTCCCTTTCGATGCACTCCTGGGCACATATCTCTATGGTATGTAATTTTGCTTGAAAGATGGTTGGGATGTTACCAAGTTGTTTGGAAAGCCTGAAATTCGGCGCTATAACGTCTACTCCAACCTTTCATCCATCTTGAAACCATCAGTTTACCACACTGATGCATTCTATCTCGGTTAAGGCCTGTTCGCTGTGCAAATTTGGTTGTTGTTTATGACCACTTCAAACTGCATTTCGAAGTCGTACCTAACTGGCATGATACCTGTCGGCTTAGACATGGATTCTAGGGAAATATTTTCCAAAATATTCAAAATCAAATCCGATTCATACTTTGAAATTTATTGTCTGGCTTAATCTGAAGGCATATTGATTGCTGCTTCTTTCATTACACATAAGTGCAATGGTGAAAGGTTCATCATTACCTCTACGGCTGCAGTAGGGCACGTAAATATTGCCCCTCTGATTTCTAGACTAGCTAGCCGCTGCAATTTCTACAGCTTGATTTTTGTTAAAATGTGTTGATGATGTGACCGATCATCAAAACTTTAAGGCACTTCTATTAGATATAAAAGCTTCAAATTTAGAATACAATTAGTGTTTAGTGTATATATCAAGGAAAAACTAAAATATTTTGCAATTTCGGTCCATTTTTCTAGATACACCAACTGCATAAATAACTTTGTAATCCCATATAAATATATTGGTTTGCAAAGTTACATTTGCAGTGAATGAATCAGTGTACCTGTATATGTATAATAAAGGTAAAAAAGTAGGACTATCTACAAAAATAAATGAGATGCCATCAAAAATATAACTTGTCAAAAACACCAAACACTAAACAATCTAATTTAATATAATGTGTATTACTTGTGAGATACATTGTGTTTTCATGCGATGGCCAAGTCAATCTATTTATTTAAAACAAAAGGTTTTTAATATTAATATGGTGACTATGAACACGGGTGTTAAATCGAATGTTAGCAATTATAAAGTTCTCCTAAATTTTCCCGTATTTACGCGTATTGTAGTGAATTTAATTTGCAGAATCAGATATATGGTGATTTAATATAGTGTAAGATTTAATACCAGTATTAAATTTGCGTAAATTAATAAGAACAACAGTACAAAATAGTGCCCAAACTAGTACAAGGTAAATCAAATCTAACTTACAGGCTAATTAATAAAATTGATAAGAGTAAATTCTCGTTTGAATCCAATGCGACGTTGCCAAGACGAGCGTAGTTTCCTCAAAAATAATAGATAAGAGAAAAATCCTCCGAACCGTCGAGGTGGGACTATCTCTTTACGCAATTCTCAAGTATTCAATATAAATGAATTCTGATAGTGGAAGTATGGATAAAATAACTGAAATGTTTACCCAAATAAACCAAAATCTCAAAACGATGAATGAGAAACTGAAGTATCTGGTCATAGAAAACAAACAAATAAAAGAGGAAAATAAAAACCTTAAAGAGCAGATTACAAGACAAGGGAACAAAATAAACAGCTTGGAGAGAGAAATAAAAAGAAAAAACATTATAATCAAAGGAGTTCACGATAAAGTGGATGAAAACAGGGAAGAAACCTGGAAGACACTAATAGCAGTAATTTAAAAACTTGGTATCCATATTGACAAAGAACAGATAGATGAAGTCAACAGACTAGAGAAATATGCAACAAACAGGACAAGACCGATAATTTTAAAGCTAACATCTAGAAATAAAAAAATGGAGATACTAAGTAAATCAAAAGAATTAAAACGTACTGATAACTGCATTGAGGAAGATTATAGCAAGAAAATATTAGAAGAAAGAAAAACACTTATACCATACTTGAAAGAGGCCAGGAGCAAAGGCTGCAAGGCTTTTATAAAATACAACAAATTGATAGTTGATAACGAAATATTCCAAGGCAAAGATTTGAAAACAACTCAAGAAAATCAAACTCAGAGTAACGATGAACACAACACAAACAAGAAAAGATCAACAGCAGACCGATCACCCGATATCACCATTGCGTCGGGCCAATTAAGTAAAAGAGCCAATAAAATCACAAAAAACTAATAAAAGCAATGATAATAAAAACGACAAAGGCGACGACAATGGACATGGTAAGGAAATTCAGCAGAAAAAATCAAGAGCAAAAGAATCTTATTGGTAAATAGGGACATGGAACGTCAGAAGCATAGCAGGCAAAGAAAACGAATAAAAAGAGGAGTTTGAAAAATAGGATAGATCTATTGGGCACAACTGAAACTAAATTGAAAGAAACAGGTGAAAAGTTATTAGATGGAGGTCATATGTTAGTATATAGTGGAGTAGACAAAAAACAAAGGGCACGAGAAGGTGTCGGGTGCATTATAAAGCAAGATATACAAAAATAGGTAAAGAATTGGGTGGGCGTTTCAGAGAGAATTCTAAAAATAGAATTAGAATTGGACGAACAGAATGCAAATACAACAACCAATAGTGGTATATGGTCCAGGCGAAGATGAGCGGAAACAAGGAAAAGACAAGTTCTGAGAGCAGCTATCGGAATTAGTAGAAGATAATAACAATAGAATAATAATTATCGGTGAAGATGAAGAATCAGGTGGTACTATAGGGATTCATGGCGAGGACGTCAAAAATAACAACGGGAAAAGGTTAATCGACTTTTGCTTGACAAATAACTTGATTGTCATAAACACATTTTTCAAACACAAAGATATACACAAATTCACTAGAGTAGTAGAGACTCGAAACGAAAAATCAATTATAGACTACATCATAATTAACCAAAAATACAGGAAAGACATCCTTAATACGAGAGTCTATGAGGCGCAGAATTATTCACAGACTATTATTTAGTAACGTCAAACATGAGAAAGAAAATAGTATCAATTGCAAGTAAGGTGAGTGTAACATATAAACCAGTACATAAAACAGTTATAAGAAGCTTCAAAATAAGAGATAGCGAAACAGCAAAGATATACAAAGACTTAACGCAAAAAGAAATGGAAGCCATTATAATAAATGTAAATAAATACGATTTAGAGGACTTATGGAAAGAGTTCAAAATTAGAGTACCAACTGTAGCCAAGAAAACATGCGGAATTAGTATTAACGATAAAAAGAGAAAGAAAACAAACTGGTGGTCGGAATCTATCAAAAAGAAATCAAAGAAAAAAAAATCAAATGGAAAAAATACTTAAGAAAAATGTCAAGCGAAAACTACAGCGAGTACAAGGTACAAAGGACAAAGGTGAAAGAGATGGTTAAGGAAGCAAAGCAAGCATCCTGAAAGAAATTTGGAGAGAAAATGGAACAAGACAGACATGGCACCAAAAGCTTTTCTACAAAACACTAAAAACAATCAGGAAAGGAAGAAATACGAAAAATACATATCTTCTATCCAAAGCTGCAAAGGAACATCGAATTCCCAAAGATTGGGAGATAGGAATAATACTGCCTCTACACAAAAAAGGTAACAATAGAGACTGTAACAATTATGAAGGTATTACATTATTAAGCATCGTGTCAAAAGTATATGAAAAATTGTTAGACTGTAAATTAAAAACCATAATTGAACATCAGCTGGAAGACTCACAGAGCGGATTTAGAAAAGGAAGAGTACAAGACCACATATTCACCATAAAACAAATGATTGAAAAGTATCATAATAGCAATATTTATGTAGCATTCATAGATTTGGAAAAAGCTTTCGACAGTATTTCAAGGAAAACAGTATGGAACAGTTTAAGAAACAGAGGGGTCAACGAAGAACTAAGGATCTGCATAGCCAGCTTATACCAATGCACCAGAAACTACATAAAAACAAATAATGCCGAGTCTGAACAGTTTCTAACTAGGGAAGGTTTAAGACAGGGAGGAGTACTAAGCACCACCTTATTCAACCTTATACTAGACGATGCAATGAAGGAAGTCAAAACAAAAGCAAAGAAACTTCTGGTGGGCTACAGAAATCTGGAACCAACCTATATAAGTGAATGTGCCTTCGCAGACGATCTAATGATATGTGCCAAGAATCAAAAGGACCTACAAAACAATTTAGATCTATGGTATGAAGCACTGAAGAAATACAACCTGAAAATTAATGTGAATAAAACAAAAATAATGGTGATAGGTAGAAACGAAGTTCAAACTGTTGTTAGTTTAAGCGATAAAGAAGTAGAGCAAACGGATAACTTCAAGTATCTAGGTGTCTTGATAAACAGAGACGGGAAGAACGAAGCGGAAATTAACAGCAGGATAAAAAGCGAATTTCTACAAAACGGCGCATAACGTTCAAAAATTTTGCATCATTAGTTACCATATGACAGAGTGGTGAGGAGTGAATTTTGGTCGACATTGTCTATGCATGGGGTGAGTGGTAGTTTAATACCAGCACTGGAATCACTTTACAAGGATTCATACATAGACGATTGTTTAAAAGATTTGAAAGAGAGTGTAAATGGATTGAAAATGAATGATTTGATCATCAAATGCCTTCTTTACGCCGATGATCAAGTCATATTAGCGTCATCTGAAGAGGAGCAATGGTTAACGTTATGCATGATGCCCTGAAAATCAAAGGGATAAAAATAAATGTAAGCAAAACGAAAGTAATAGTTTTTAAAAGATAAGAAAGCATGACAAACTGTGAAGTTTCGATTGAGGGAAAAAAAGTGGAACAAGTAAATGAATTTGTGTACTTGGGTTCAAAGTTTACAAGAGATGGAAAGTATGACAGTGACATTGAGCGAAGGGTGTTGTCAGAAAAACAAATGAATGGGGCACTACATAGCTTTATGTGCAGCCAGAAAGTGTCCAAAAAGGCACGTCTGGTTGTGCATAGAGGTATGTTGGTTCCTACACTAATGAATGGCAGTGAATGTTGGGTTTGGCAGAAAAAGCATAAAAATAGGATTAATGCTGCGGAGATGAGTAGTCTGAGAAGTATAGTCGAAGTGACTCGGTTGGATAAAGTAAAGAATAGTGAGATAAGAGAACGCTGTGGTGTAAAAGAAGATGTGGTTACAAAGATAGATAAAGGAATGCTTAGATGTTTTGGACACGTAGAAAGAATGGATGAAGAAAGATTGACGAAACAAATGTATAAGGCGAGTCTGAATGGACAAGTCGGTAGAGGTCGACCTCGGCGAACATATCTGGATCAGATCGACATTGTTTTGAAGAAAGGCCAGGTCAAGAGTACCAACAACTGACGAACATGTATGAGAGTACTGATGAAAGTAGAGGAAGCAAAAGATGTATGTAAGAAACGTAGCAAGTGAAAGGAAGTGGTCTCTGCCTACCTATGTATGTATGTATTATTATTGTAACAATAACCAACAAATAATTATTTAACAAAAACAGCAAAAATGAACTGCGTTGACCTAGTAATGTAATTTCTCGTATGCGAATTTATAGTACAGATTTGTTTCCCCAAGTTGTATGATAAATAGTTTCTGAGATACAGTGGGTTACCCCTTTTAATCAGATACCTGGTACTTAGAAAAAAAAGCCATAATGTTTCTAAAATCTTTGAAAAAGACTGAAACATGCTAAACAATGAGGAGAACCAAGGACTAAGGGTGCTTCTATGTTGTAAGTAAACATTGAAACTCTACTGTGGATTCTGTGGTACAAAAAAAACAAGACAAGTGACGTGCCATGTCACAGCTCTAGAAATGAATTGTGACGGGCTTCCCCCCATTAAGCAATGGAAAAATAACCAAGAAAAGATCACGAAAGACAAAAATGGCAGCGGATGTCGGGTCGCTAAGAAAAAATACTTGACGTTAGATAAACAAGTTCAATTTGGAGTCGAAAAAATGTATACTTACCAACCAATGATTCCATTCTCTGGCTTTGGGATTCGTTCTGCTAGGTGCATCTGGATCGGTGAATATTAAAGTGTAATAAGCGTTGTTCTCTCCGTTGTATTTGACATCGGGTTGATCTAGAACCTGTTTTGGAGTGAGTTCGTTGCCCAATTCGACTTCTTTGCCATTTTTATACTGTACTTCTAGCTTCTGTTCTGGTACTTGCGATACAACATCTGGAATAACTTGGTTACTTTTAAAAGCCTAAAATTAAATGTGATATTATACACACATATTCTAAAGATATTCATTTATAACTAAATATTAAAGTACTAGGGTATTTCACGAATTGTTGTCCCTAACATAGTTGGCGTTGAATGACATATGCAAATAAAGTGTCAGACCAAAGCTTATTAAATGATATTAGTGTGTGCCAATTAGCATCAGCGCATCAGGTCGTGTTTGTTAAATATAAATGTTTTTCCATTGAGGTGTGCGTGATTTTATAAAAATGGACAAAATGAAGATAAGAGGTGCGATAAAGTACCTCTGTAAAAAGGGGTTATCACCGCAAGAAATTTATAAGGACATGGTAGAATTATTGGTTAACTCTGCCACTTCGTACCAGGTAATCAAGAACTGGTCACGAGATTTCAAACTGGGAAAAGAGTCCTGTCAACATGCACCAGGTGCAGGAGCTCCCAAAACTGTGGTGACCAAAGAAAATGTAAATTTAGTCCATGACATGGTATTAAATCAAGGCTATAACAGAGACAGGTTTTCTGTTGAAAGCGTTGAAACATTTTACATTAGGAATTGGGTCTCAAAAAACTCTGTACGTTGGGTTTCACGAATTCTGACAGCAGATCAGTAGTATTCGCCAGGTTGCAGCGGTGATAAATTTGGAGATCATTAACAGGAATCCCGATGAATTTAAGCGAATATTTCATACGGTCGACGAAACATGGGTTCATTACTTTGATCCAGATTTCAAAAAACAAACCATGGAATGGCGGCATAGGGGTTACCCTCCCCCTCGAAAATTTCATGTTGTCCCATTAGCTGGTAAGATCATGGCTACAGTTCATTGAGATTTGCAGGTGTTATTTTCGTGAATTATTTACCGCGTGGGCTCCATAATAGGTGAATATTTTGCGAATTTATTACCAAAAGTACCCAAAGCAATCAGAGAAAAGAGGAGAGTAAAATTGAGTCAAGGTGTGCTCTTCCACCAAACAACGCTCCGTCCCACAAAAATTGTTTTGCAATGGCTGCCATTCACAATGCGGGATTTAAATTTTTTTGACAACCCTCTTATCCTACAGATTTGGCTTCCAGCGACTACTATCTATTCCCAAAATTAAAAAAACATCTTCGTGGAATATGCTTTGCTGATGATAACAAAGTGATATCGGCGGTAGATGAATGGCAGAAAACTCAAAGTTCTGAAGTTTTTTCAAAATGGTTTGAAATACTGCAACACCCTTAAATGTAAATGTTGCAGGTGACTTTGTTGAAAAATAAATTAGTTTTATTCTTCTCATGTGTTTGCTTCTATGTTAGGGACAATTCGTAAACTATCCTCGTAGAGTAGAGTAGTTTGCTTAACACTACAAATTTACATACAAAATCTACCATAGAAATATGTGCCCAGGAGTGCATCGAAAGAAACACCCGAAGGGCAGAAATCTACATTTTATCATAGCCAAGCAGCACTAAAAGCTCTGAAGTCATACACTTGTGAGTCTAAGCTGACTTGGGACTGTAAACAGTCCCTGAGACGACTGGCAGAGAACAATCAGGTTACTCTGATGTGGGTTCCAGGTCACAAGGGAGTTAAAGTCAACGAAGAAGCAGATTGCTTTGCCAAAGAAGGGACAAATACACAATTTTCCGGCCCAGAACCCTTCTGTGGACTTTCCAAAGCCCACTTGAAAGAAGATATCACTAAGATACCGCCTCAAAAAGATAGGTCTGAACCAACAAACGGACTGTCGGTTTTGCTGCTTGAAAGACGAAACTGGAAGACGAAACTGCTGAACATATACTATGTTCATGCTCCGGCCTGGGAAGAATAAGGTAGATATTTGGTTACGCCAACCTAGAACCTACTGATTTAAAAAAAAACCTCACTCTATACAACCATGAACTTCGTGATGAAGGCTGGATTGTGCGGTGAACTGTAACCTCTAGGGGTGAGCCACAATAGACCTACTAAGGGTCGCGGTGGAGGGGCGACAACGCCCCATTCACATGATACCTAACCTTACCTAACCTACTTAAAAAAATTCATCATTCCTTAAAAAATTCCCTACAATTATATGTATTTAATTCCACTGGCCGGTAATTCGTTTGAGCGCAATAAAATTCTATTTAAAAAAAAAACAATTTTTTCCGTTATTTAAATGGGAAATCAAAAATCAAGATGAGCGACCTATAAATATTAATATTAATTCTTTTTTCGTCATCTTGGACGATATTTTCATGGTAACTAAAGAAAAAAATTAAAAAGTGTTTTTTGACCCACCCTAGCTAGAGCTGTTATAAATTATCGAGGAGTACAAACCACTTTTAGTTTATTTTATTTTGGAGTAATATTGAATTTAAATTTGAGTTTTTTATTTATCTATTTTAGGTTCATTTTAAATATTTTTATATTATTAAAAGAAATATTAAAAAAAAATTGGTTGTAGTTTATTAACAGCCAAACCTTAATTTAGTTGAACGTTTTCAGCTCCGAATAGAATAATCCTTAGTTTGTTTTCAGGTGTGTATTTAAAATTAAAAAACTATTTTTTAAAATGTGAATAACTTGTTCTCAAATTTCCCATATTTGGTATGCGAATTCGTTTGATCATTTTAAAAATAGAAGTATTTTATTCACGCACTGGTTCAGGTATTTTTTAATTTTTTTTATTGCTTCAATACAAAAATGAGTATCAAGTCTGCATTTTTTTTATTATTTTCTTACATAATTTCTATTCTTTGACTCTATTTAGTAGAAATAATAAAATACACGATTTAAAGTGTGTTGCTACTTATTGCAGTACATTTTAACAAGAACATTAAAAATGTATTTATTATGTTTACTTGTGAAGCTGGCATATTATTCAAAAAATATTTTCACTTACTTCAGTGCCTGTCGACATCTAAGCTTAGCTATATTATGTTCTCCAATATGTAAAAAGGCTAAAAATTAATTTTTAGATGCCAAATTTAAACTGACATTGAAGTTTAAAAAACTAATGTGACAATTTGTTTACGTCTTGAATGCACGGTATATTATTGCAAACATTATAAGGACTCTTGTCGAACAGTTTTTTTTAAAATAATAACATCATGACTGTTTATGCTCTGTAAATTTTTTGAATGTTTGATGTATTTCTTTAAAAATCTTAAACTTTTAAATTTAAATAGAAATAGAACAGAACACGAATATAACATTTATACATATCATACATTAAAATGAAATATTACAACAAATTACCACTACTTGTAAGACGTTTTGCTAGTAACAATTAATTTAAAAAAACCATCAAAAAGATACTTGTAGTTTTAGAACCTTATTGTATTGAGGATTTTTTAACATAAACATTATTATTATTATTATTATCATTATTTTTTTTTTTGCAGGAGTTGCGGAATCCTTTTGACGGATACCCTCTGGACCTACAGCCCAGTCTTACAGATCTGGACTTTCAGCCCAAGGGGTTATGTGGGACTCCCAAAAAACAGGCCTACCCACTAAACCGCCACCTCCTTCACCCTCTCCCCCAACCAGGAACTACGCTAGTATTACTTCTGGATGGGGGGTCCTGTCCGTGATCGTTCGTTCGTCTCGTTTGTCTGTATTCTGTTAGGTCGCGTCGCTCGGTCTGCTCAGTCGTCTGTCAGGCAGCCGTCCGCGTTTTTCCGTCGCAGTATCGTCTCTGTGTAGGTGGCTACGAGTAACCACCATTCCTGTCTGCGTAACATCACCTGTACTATGTTGTCCGGGGTGATGTTACCTGTTGTCGTCTCGAGTTCTCGTCTCAAGTCCGTCCAGTGGTCGCACACAAAAAATGTGTGTTCCGCGTCGTCTCGTTCGTGTCCACAGTACTTGCAGTCCGGTGTCCGTACTCTGTTCATGTTGTTTAGGTACCGTCAAAAGTAGCCGTGTGCCGTCAGAAGCTGGGTAACGTAAAAGTTTACGTCCCCGAATATCCTTGCAGTCCACGGTCTCAGGTCCCGTATCAGTCGTCGTGTCCAGTTACCTGTTTGTTCTTCCGTCCATCGTTGTTGCCACACCTGTATAGTTCTGTCGCGTTCGGTCTTTGCCGCGTCCTCTCGTCTCACGTCCGCGTTGCGCTCTTCGGCGAGAAGATCCACGGGAATTACGTTCGCCACCACCAAGACAGCCTGTGCAGAGACTGTCCGGTAGGAGCTCGCGATCCGCAACGCTCCTTGTCTCTGTACTCTGGTCATCGCCTTGCTGTACTTTTTTGTCTTCAGAGCATCTGCCCAGATCTCCGCCCCGTAAAGAAGAATCGAGTGGGCTGTCGCCATCAACAGTCGTCTCTTCCCCGGTCTTGGTCCCGTTGTGTTTGCCATCAGGCGGCTCAAGGATGCGATCCTCTCGGCCGCCTTCTGAACCGCCTTCTGTATGTGAGGCCAGAAGGTCATCTTCGTATCCAGAGTCACCCCTAGATACTTGACTTCCGTTCCGGCCTGTATCTCGTCCGTCCCAACCCTCATAGTCAGTCTCGTCTGTATGCGTTTCCTCGTGAGAAACGTCAGTTCCGTCTTTTGTGTCGCGAGTTGAAGTCCGTGGTCCGTCATCCAACGTCCGATTCGTCTCATCGTCTGGTTCAACGTCAGCTTCGCCAGTTCCGGAGAGCGCTCAGTGATCACCGCCGCTACGTCATCGGCGTAAGCGACGAGGAGTACCCAGGGCGGCATCTCCAGCCTGAGCAGACTGTCGTATAGACCGTTCCAGATATCCCGTCCAAGTATCGATCCCTGTGCGACCCCCGCAGTGATTTGTCTCGTCACCTGTCCTTCCATCGTCTCGTACGTTATCCATCTGTTTCTCAGGTAGTCTTCGGCAACCCGGACCAGGTAACGCGGAACCCCGAAGCCACCACTAAGTGCCTCCAGGATATCCACCCACCTGGCCGAGTTGAACGCGTTCCTGATGTCGAGCATCACCAGCGGCACGATAGGTCGCGCCGCGTGGCAGTGTCTGTCTATTTCCTCGAAGGCGTCGACCACTTTTCGGATTGCTCCAATCGTTGATTGACCCCTTCGGAAGCCGAACTGCATTTCTGAAAGGCCTTCCCCGGTCTGTATCGCGTCCGTGAGTCTCGGTCTCAGTAGCTGTTCGAAAAGTTTTCCCGTCGTGTTCAGTAGGCTCAGCGGTCGATGGGCCGATGGCGTATCGGGATCGCCCTTACCTTTTGGGAGAAGGACGAGCCGCGCCAACTTCCAATCGTCGCTGAATGTCCCTGTCGTCAAGCACGTGTTGTAAAGGTCGAGGAGTATCTCCGGCCTCCGGTTGCCCATCAGTCGAAGAATCTCCGCCAGTACTCCGTCCGGTCCCGGTGCCTTACCAGTCTTCGTCGCGGCAGTTGCTTTGGTAAGCTCCTCCACGGTGAATATGGGGGCAGCCGGGACATCCGTGTCGTCAGTCACGTCCGTCCGTAGCGGGTGCGTCGGAAACAGTCCGTCAACAATTTGTCCTGCGGTCGCAGCGTCTTAGAGTTCCGGTTTTACTCGGGCACCTAGTTTACCGGTCACAATCTTGTAGCCGGTACCCCAGGGGTATTATTATTATTATTATTATTATTATTATTATTATTATTATTATTATTATTATTATTATTATTATTATTATTATTATTATTATTATTATTGATTTAATTTATTAAATCCCAGTCACGACCCTGCGGTTCCGATACCTCGCAGAGCCGAGCTGGAGAGAAACCAGTGACCACTCCTCACACCGTGAGGTGAGTGATCACTGGGACCGGACTCGTAATCAAAAATTAAAGAGAGTTCATCAGCTGCTCGGTGTGCTGCCCTGAAGAGAAATACTCCTACTCCTTCATGACTTTTGACCATTTGCAGAAGGGGGTTTTAACTTCTGATGACTTTGCAGTCGTCATCCAGAACCATTCTAATATGGAGATACTCCAAACTTAAGAGTCCACGGCCTCCCTGCTTTCTTGGGAGATATAGCCGTGAAACAGACGAATTTGGATCAAACTCCTATTTAGGTGCATCATCTTGCGAGTACTAACGTCAAGTTGGCACAGCTCAGCTAGAGTCCACTTCATTACTCCAAAGGAGTAGAGCAGGATTAGAACAGCAAGCATGTCAGTAGCAGCGCCTTTATTCTTGCCCGACAGTTTCGAAGACCAGATCTGTCAGAGTCGCTGCCTATACTTGTTGCGGAGAGCGTCTTTCACCATTTGTGTTCCCTGGATGTGGCTTTCCTCCACACCCAGGTAGGTGTACGTCTCTTTTATTATTATTATTATGATTATTATTATTATTGACATTTTAACCTTTATTTTCCCGCGCTGTCATTCTGTAGTTTTTGACGCCAAGTGTACTAAGTGTACAGTTTAGTGAAAATTTCGAACGGATATAAATAGTCGATGCATTTTGGAGGGTGAAGCTGTTTGGCAGCAAACCACATTATTGTTTGTGATGTCAAAGAAAAAAAGGATGATGAGAAATGATGGATTATCAGAAACAATTTGCTCTGCTGGTTATTTTCACTTTTAACAAATTATTAGTCACTATTAAACAACTATAATCTTCACACACATGCACGCTTCCAGGTAAATAAACACAAAGCAATTATACTTGCGAGTCACGTGATATTGATGCAAGTTTATTCCGCCAGATAGCGTATTGCTTAGCGTTAAAACTCAATAAGAAATGGCCTAACGTAAATTTTTGAATTAGTGTCATTTTTCGACAAACGTCAACTTCGGTTGGAGAATCCTCAAAGAGGAGAATCATTTGAGAGTTTTAAAAGATAAGGTATGTTTTCACATTTAAAAATAAAGTTTATATAATTCCTAAACCAAGATAATGGGATATAGAGCTGTGGAAAATTATAATATATTTCTGTTGATAGTTTTGTTGTGAAAATAAGGCATAGTAGCAGTAACCCATTTCACAGAGAGTTCATGGTCTACTGTGCTTTCGTAGACTTAAAAAAGGCCTATGACAGAGTGGTGAAGAGTGAATTGTGGTCGACATTGTCTATGTACGGGGTGAGCGGTAGTTTATACGAACACTGAAATCACTATACGAGGATTCCACTGCTTGGGTCAGGATAAACGAAGCTTGCACGGACTGGTTTAACATCGAAAAGGTGTTAAAGAGGGATGTGTGGCTTTGCCATGGCTGATTGTTTAAAATATTTGAAAAAGAGTATGTATGAATTAAAAATGCCTTCTTTACGACGATAATCAGGTCATATTAGCATCATCTGAAGAGAAGTTGTAGGCGATGGTTAATATTATGCATAATGCCCTGAAAATCAAAATCAATCGATCAAAATAAATGTGAGAAAAACGAAATTAATGGTATTTGTAAGAGAAGAAAGCATGACAAACTGCATAGTGCTGATTAAAGGAAAAATAGTGGAACAAGGAAATGAGTTTGAATACTTGGATTCAAAGTTTACGAGAGACGGAAAGTATGACTGTGACATTGAGCGAACGGTGTTACAGGGAAAAAAATGAATGGGACCCTGTATAACTTAGCCAAGAACTTAGCCAGAATGTGTCGACAAGACGCCGACAGACAACATGGCCGAATCGCACTCTCTTTCAAACATTTTTTAAACAACCGTCTATGAATAAGTCAAACAACCATAGCGAAGCCACACATCCCTGTCTCACACCTTTTTCGATGTTAAACCAGTTCGTGTAGATTCTGTTTATCCTGACACTCTGTCATAAGCCTTTTCCAAGTTTACAAAAGTAGAGTACTGGTAAAGATGTTAGATTAATGGAAACCGACAGATTAGAGCAGGGACTCCCAAAAAGGGTTCCGCGGAACCTAGAGATTCTTTAAAATAGTCATCAGGGTTCCGCTAAAATTATTTCTTAAAAGCTATTAAATATTACCACGGCTACAAATAGAAGTAGAAAGTCCTTAATAAAGCTGTTAAGATCGTCAATTACGTGAAAAGTCCACGGTCTCATGAGCTTCATGCAAGATCGCTCCTTACATGTGGCAGTTGACGGTATTTCTTTTGATGCGTTAAAAACCAATGCTGGGGTCCTCCAGAGTTCCATCCTGTCCCCCACCCTATTTCTTTTACACATCAACGATATCTTGAAAACCACTACGAACCCCATTTATAGTTTTGCAGACGACAGCACACTTGTCTCAACTTTCACATCCTATCGATCACTTTCGGTGAATGATACAAAAAGACTCAGACAGTAACAGGTTGACTCCATCAATAGAGATTTTGAAGCAATCGTCGAGTAGGGAACCAACAATCTTGTTTAGTTCAACGCCCAGAAAACACAAAGCGCTACGTTTTCCAAAAAAAGTAAATTCCTCAAATCACTCCATCACAATGTCCGAAAATACTCTTGAATCAAGTCTCTCCATCGCGATTTTGGGAGTCACGGTGTATAATAATATGCCTAGGCGTGACCATGTTGCTAACATCGCAAAGTCAGCAAGCCAGAGGCTAGGTTTTCTGTGGAAAGCTAGAAAGTTTTTTTACTCCTGATCAACTGTTGACGTACAAGGCTCAAACCCGACCTCTACTGGAGTATTGCTCACAAATTTGGGGTTCAGCACCAAGGCATTCTCTTCGTCTTCTAGATTCCATTCAGAAAAAGGCCATTCGGTTGATAAACAGCTCAACTCTCACAGATACCCTTCACCCATTAGAACATAGAAGAAGAGTTGCAGACCAGACATTATTCTACATATATTTCCATGGCAGATGCTCCAGAGAAATAAAAACTCTTATACCACCATTGGCCACATTCGACCGAAAAGCTCTGCATGCGGATCCGTCTCATTTACTCTCAAGATTGACACTACAAGGACCAATCTCCATCAAGAATCCTTTCTTTACAGGGCTGCTACAGAATGGAACAAGCTTCCATAATCAGTTGACCTGCAACTTTTCAAAAAGCGGGTTCACAATCATCTCCTTTCTATAATCACTCCCCCTTCTAATAGTCACAGTGCGGGCCGTCCGTCCGGTTAAACAATTTCATTTTCACATTAAAACTTTGAGTTAACAATAATGTGTTTTAATTATATTACACATTTCTTAAAAAAAATGTTCTTATATAAATTTCAGTGTTGATTTGTAATCATTTTATATGGGGTTCCGTATAATAAAAGGTACCTACTTGGTTGGTATCTTTAAAGTTTAGGAACCCCTGGATTTTAGAGATCCGAAGTCGTCAACAATGAAACATATTGATCAAACTAAAGTGTAACAACTTAATTAGGACAACAGTGATAATAATTTTGACATGATAAATTTGTTTGTTTAGTCATACGTCCGGTTATTCGAAATAATAAAAATAATGATTAATTTTAATTTGAATCAACCAATTTCAGTCACAAAATAATTTCCATATAAAAAATATTTTTACTGGAAAAGAATGTTTATTGAATATTTTTTTTTAACCTTTTAATCAGTTCACATTTAATAAAAAATAATAATAATTTAATTTGTCGTAATTATGAATATTTTAACTTTATTTGTATTAAGTTTTAGCAGAAAACTAAACAATATTGTATACAATACATTCTTGCTTTTAACTGCAATATTTACTTAATTTTTACGTTTTTGTTTTAAAATATTGTTTTGGATTGCGATAAACGAAGCCCATCCCTGTTTGGTTTCAGGTGATGGAACAAATTCGGGGTCATCAAAAGAGCGAATGATTTATAACCGCGGGCGGCAAGAATTCTTTTGTTAATTCCTCGTTCTTCCATCATAGACGTCCCCTTTCGAGAACAATTGATTTAGATTTATATAAGAAAGCAAAGAGGAAGCAAAAGATGTGTGTAAGAACCGTAGCAAGTGAAAGGAAGTGGTCTCTGCCTAACGCTACGGAAAAAAGGCGTGACTATAAGTATGTATGTATGTAAAAAATCTCGAGGTTGTAGTTTTTAAAAGTAAATATAAAAAGTGATATATTGTTATAGAAAGTATAAAGTTTTGTAATTATCTAAGTGATTTAAAAAAGGTATTGATTAAAAGAGTGACGAATGAAACTGAGAAGACAAGATAGGATGTGCAAGCAGGATTTAGAAGAGGAAGGAGATGTATGGATTAGGTCTTTTCATTACGAGGTATAATCGAAAAATTCTTGGCTAGAAGTCAGGTCTGTTGCGCTTTTATAGACTTGGAAAAGGCCTTTCATAGAGTGGTGAGAAGTGAATTGTGGTCGACATTGTCTATGTATGGGGTGAGCGGTAGTTTAATACGAGCACTAAAATCACTTTACAAGGATTCTACTGCTTGTGTCAGGATAAACAGAGCTTGCACGGACTGGTTTAACATCAAAAAAGGTGTAAGACAGCGACGTGAGGCTTCGCAATGGCTGTTTAATTTATACATAGACGATTGTTAAACATATTTGAAAGAGAGTGCGTATGTATGATGCCCTGAAAATCAAAGGGATTTTTTTTAACTGAAAATAGTCGCAAAAAGGGTAACCTATTGTGTGGGCCGCAGACGGCCCCGCACTGCGACTATTAGAAGGGGGAGGGATTATAGAAAGGAGATAATTGTGGACCCGCTTTTCAAAAAGTTTCAGGTCATAGTTCTCTGGAAAAACTGATTTTGGAAGTTTGTTCCATTCTGTAGCAGCACTGTAAAAGAAGGATTCTTGATGGAGATTGGTTCTTGTAGTGTCAATCTTGAGAGTAAATGGGTGAACTGATCAGCGTGCCGAGTTCTTCGGCCGAATGTGGCCAGTGGTGGTACAAGAGTTTTTATTTCTCTGGAGCATCTGCCATGGAAATATCTGTAGAGTTATGTCAGGTCTACAACTTTTTTTCCATGTTCTAGTGGGTGAAGGGTATCTGTGAGAGTTGAGCTGTTTATCAACCAAATGGCCCTTTTCTGAATAGAATCTAGAAGACGAAGAGAATACCTTGGTGCTGAACCCCAAATGTGCGAGCAATACTACAGTAGAGGTCAGATTTGAGCCTTGTACGTCGTCAAAAGTTGCTCAGGAGTAAAAAAATGTCTCTTTCCACAGAAAAACTAGCCTCGGGCTTGCTGACTTTGCGATGTTAGCAACATGGTCATGCCAAGACGTATTATTAAACACCGTGAAAATTAATGTTAGCAAAACGAAAGTAATGGTTTTAAAAAAAAGGCATGACAAACTGCGAGGTGCTGATTAAGGGGGAAAGAGTGGAACAAGTAAATGAATTTGTGTACTTGGGTTCAAAGAGATGTAAAGTATGACATTGACATTGTGCGGTTACAAAGATATATAAAAGAATGCTTAGATAGTTTGGACACGTAGAAAGGATGGATGATTAACGAAACAAATTTATATGACGAGTGTGAATGGGCGAAAGTCGGTAGAGGCCAGGTCAAGAGTACAAACAATCGACGAGCATGCATGAGAGCACTGATGAAAGTAGAGGAAGCAAAATATGTGTGTAGGAACCGTATTAAGTGGAAAGAAATGGTCTCTGCCTATCTCTACGGGAAAAAGGTGTAACTATGTGTATGTATGTTTATATAGTAATAAAAAATAGAAGAAAATGTCTGATACATCAGGAAATGAAATGGACAAAAAAAAATAAAAACGCTAAAAAAGCTGAAAAAATGCGTGAATATAGACGAAGAAAAATAATCAATTACAAATATTTATAATTTAGATGAATTTTGTTTCAATGTCCTGGACCCAGTTAGTTTTTTTTACTATTAGTTAAAAGAATAATTTATCATCCAGGGTGTATAACCTTTGAGTGATGACGTCAGCACCAGTTGTTTTAATAAAACACCCCCTTTTTTCCATTTTACAGATTTACTTTGCTGAACTGATTCCAAAAATGTATCACAAGTTGATTTAAATTGGTACAGGTGGACAGAAACGCAAAATTTGTTTGTTATTTTAACATTGTATCTATCCACTTTCATTAGTTCCTAATCCTAATACCTAATCTTGCCATTTGTTATTTTTCAATTTGACGTTAACAACTGTGGAAATAGCCAAGTACAATTGCGTACTGTTAATCTATCAGGAATTTTTAATAATAATAATCGGCAATAATTGAGGCAGTAAAAGTAAAAAAATTAGCCTAACCTAACCTAACGTCCTAACCTAACACCAACAGTACCTGGTTTCTAATCATTGCGACCGATGTTCTTCACCAGGTACTGTTGGTGTTAGGTTACGACGCAAGGTTAGGTTAGGCTTAATTTTTTTACTTTTACAGCCTCAATTATTACCGATTATTATTAGCCTAACCTTACCTAACGTCCTAACCTAACACCAACAGTACCTGGTTCCTAATCATTGCGACCGATGTTCTTCACCAGGTACTTTTACTGCCTCAATTATTACCGATTATTATTAGCCTAACCTTACCTAACGTCCTAACCTAACACCAACAGTACCTGGTTCCTAATCATTGCGACCGATGTTCTTTACCAGGTACTGTTTATGTTAGGTTAGGACGTTAGGTTAGGTTAGGCTAATTTTTTACTTTTACTGCCTCAATTAATACCGATTATTATTAGCCTAACCTAACCTAGCACCAACAGTACCTGGTAAAGAACTTTGAAAATGCCATTGCTTGTGTGAAGATAAACAATCTTAAATAGATTGGTTTATCATTAAAAAGGTGTTGGAGAGGCTTCGCTATGGCTGTTTGACTTATTTATAGAGGCCTGTTTAAAAAAATATTTGAAAGAGAGTGCGTGTGAATTAAGAATGAATGATTTGATCGTCAAATACCTCCTTTACCTCGATGATCAGGTTATATTACAAATTCAAAATCACTTGAATCATATGGTACCCCGTAGGGGTAGACAAAGACCACTTTCTTCCACTTGCAACGGTTCTTACACATATCTTTTGCTTCCTTTACTTTCATCAGTGCTCTCATACATGCTCGTCGGTTGTTGGTACTCTTGACCTGGCCTTTCGTCAAAACAATGTTGATACGATCGAGAAATGTTCGCCAAGGTCGACTTTTACCGACTTTCGTCATTTCACACTCGCCTCATAAATTTGTTTCGTCAATCTTCCTTCATCCATCATTTTTACGTGTCCAAACCATCTAAGAATTCCTTTATCTATCTTTGTAGCCACATCTTATTTTACACCACAGAGTTCTCGTATCACACTATTCTTTACTTTATCCAACCGAGTCACTCCGGCTATACTTCTCAGACTACTCATCTCCGCAGCATTAATCCTAATTTTATGCTTCTTCTGCCAAACCCAACATTCACTACCATACATAAGTGTAGGAACCAACACACTTCTATGCACAACCTTTGACCGCGTTTGGCACCAGGTATTGTTAAGCAAATTATCTGCCTACGGTCTCCCAACCAAACTGCGCCAATGGCTTATGAGTTTTATGATTATGAGATCGCTCCTTACATGTGGCAGTTGACGGTATTTCTTCTGATGCGTTAAAAACCAATGTTGGGGACCTCCAGAGTTCCATCCTGTCCCCCACCCCATTTCTTTTACACATCAACGACCTCTTGAAAACCACCACGAACCCCATTTACAGTTTCGATCACTTTCGGTGAATGATACAAATAGACTCAGGCAGGAACAGGTTAGCTCCTTCAATAGGGATCTTAAAGCAATCGTCGAGTGGGAAACCAACAATCTTGTTCAGTTCAACGCCCAGAAAACACAAAGCGCCATGTTTTCCAAGAAAGTAAATTCCTTAAATCACTCCATCACAATGTCCGGAAATACCCTTGAATCAAGTCCCTCCATCTCAACTTTGGGAGTCACGGTGTCTAATAATATGTCTTGGCATGACCATGTTGCTAACATCGCAAAGTCAGCAAACCAGAGGCTAGGTTTTCTGTGGAAAGCTAGAAAGTTTTTTACTCCTGATCAACTGTTGACGACGTACAAGGCTCAAATCTGACCTTTACTGGAGTATTGCTCACACATTTGAGGTTCAGCAGTAAGGCATTCTCTTCGTCTTCTAGATTCCATTCAAAAAAGGGCCATTCGGTTGATAAACAGCTCAATTATCACAAATACCCTTCACCCACTAGAACATAGAAGAAGAGTTGCAGACCAGACATTACTCTACAGATATTTTTATGGCAGATGCTCCAGAGAAATAAAAACTCTTGTACCACCACTGGCCACATTTGGCCGAAGAACTCGGCACGTTGATCAGTCTCACCCATTTACTCTCAAGATTGACACTACAAGAACCAATCTCCATCAAGAATCCTTTTTTTACAGGGCTGCTACAGAATGAAACAAGCTTCCAAAATCACCTTTCAGTAAAAAAAAATGTGCCTTTTTTGACATTTTTTGGCTGTTTATAAAGCTGTGCAGGGCCCCATTCATTTGTTTTCTTGCCAACACCCTTCGCTCAATGTCACTGTCATACTTTTCATCTCTTTGAACTTTGAATTCAAGTACACAAATTCATTTACTTGTTTCACTCTTTCCTCCTTAATCAGCACTTTGCAGTCTGTCATGCTTTCTTCTCTTTTAAAAACCATAACTTTCGTTTTGCTTACATTTTTTTTAATCCTTTGATTTTCAGGGCATCATGCATAGCATTAACCATCGCCTGCAACTCCTCTTCAGATGACGCTAATATGACTTGATCATCAGCGTAAAGAAGGCATTTGACGATCAAATCATTCATTTTCAATCCATACGCACTCTCTTTTAAATATTTTAAACAATCGTCTATGTATAAGTCAAACAGCCATTACGAAGCCACTCATCCCTATCCCGCACATTTTTTTATGTTAAACCAGACCGTGCAAGCTCCGTTTATCCTGACACAAGCAGTTGAATCCTCGCAAAGTGATTTCAGTGCTCGTATTAAACTATCGCTAGCCCCATGCATAGACAATGTCGACCACAATTCACTCGTCACCACTCTGTCATAGGCCTTTTTCAAGTCTATAAAAGCGCAATAGACCTTCTGACTTCTAGCCAAAAAAATTTCGACTAAACCTCGTAATGAAAAGACCTGAACCATACTTCTCCTTCCCCTTCTAAATCCTGCTTGCACATCCCATATCATCTTCTCAGTTTTATTCGTTACTCTTTTAATCAATATATTTGCATACAGTTTGCCTACTGTGCTGAGTAAACTAATATCTCGGTAGTTCTTACAGTCCTGCTGCAAACCTTTTTCCTTGTAAAGCGGCACGATAACGGTCTTGCACCAGTCGTCTGGTACACTACCACTCCTCCAACAAAGGTTAAAAAGGCGGTACAGTAGACTAGCTACCACGTTTTTTCCAGCCTTTAGAATTTCAACTGTTATCCTGTTGTACCCAGCAGCTTTGCCCAATTTCATACTGTTCAACGCTTCCACAATTTCTGTCGTAGTAATTTCACTTTCATTGCAACTTTCACTCATTTCTCCGAATGGTGCCTGTACTTGTGTATCCTCTTTTTTAAATGAACATTCGAAGTATTCCTTCCCTCTCTTTAATACGCATTCCTCTCCTTTTACCATACTACCATCTGATTCTGATTATATACAGGTTGTTCTATCTGAAAAATCATAGTAGCCGCTACTTTATGGTAGAAGCGGCAATGCCGAATCTTCTAAAACATTTAAGACGTGTAATCATGTTAATTTATACAATCCATCAAATTTTCAGATTGATCTGTTGTCTTATTTGCCAGGAACGCTCATCGTAAAAAGACTTGTATATCCGGTTATTAACGTTTTCGTAATTAAAAAAAACAATAGAACAATCGCATTAAAAAAACAATAACCCACGGAAATCTCCTCCGACAAAATTGATTGTCAGGAGAAAATAATTAATACGGAAAGATATTTATTAGACGTGACTGACACACGCGAACCTTATTTTTTCTCGTTTTTTTCCTACACTTATTTAATATTAATTTTTTATTTTTGTGATTCAGTCTTCGTAGAAAATATATTTTAAACTAAGTGACCCGTGCGAATACTTCGCACCGATAGCAGTCAGTTACGTAATATAATAAAGTAAAAATAATTAAATGTAAATATTTATTAATTTTAAATATTTTAATTTACAAAATTGTAATGAAATTAGTCTTATATTAACATTATTATCCCAGATGGTACCCGCGACTTAATCTGCGTAAGATTAGTACTTCGTGTAGCTCATTTTCTTCTCCAAGGAATTCATCTATCCATAATACTTATTCGTATGCTTAAATAACTCGTGCTTCGCACTCGTTTATAACTTACTTACTTATATATTAATGATGCCTTTATCCCCTATATATATATATTAAATAAGTGAAATGTATTTTTTTTTAAATCACTTAATACACACTTGACACTGACAAAGAAACTGAAAACTGACAGATGTCAATTTAATTTAGTTTATTGCCAATTTAAAATTGACTAATGCCAATTAGAAGTTTATGTAGGTAATTTAAATTTAATTAATGTCAATTTGATTCTGATTGCTGCCAACATCCATACATAGATACTCACAAACTTTCGCGTTTATAATAGTAGTAGGTTCACACAATATCTTTATATTAATTATATTATATTATATTATTTATATTAATATCTGATGTATAAGCTACATTATTGTAAAGTTTTATTAAAATCCATTCAGTAGTTTTTGCGTGAAAGAGTAACAAACATCCATCCAAACATACAAACTAACAAACTTTCGCGTTAATAATATAAGTGGGTTCACACAATATCTTTATAAATTATAGCCTATGTGTTATTCTGATGTACAAGCTACATTATTGTAAAGTTTCATTAAAACCCATTTTGTAGGTTTTGCGTGAAAGAGTAACAAACATCCATATATACATACATACATACTAACAAACTTTCGCGTTTATAATAGTAGTAGGATTTAATCATTTCTCTTATCATTTTTTTTTGCTATTCGCGTTGTTTATGTTTTTTGCATTAGGTGAAAGTCCAGCAATACATGTTAAAAAAATCATTAATAATAAGTCAGATTAATTTCTAATAAATCCACAAATAAAGTAAGTGAGGTCAAACGTCAAACCTCTATTTGATAAGTTTTGGAAAACAAAAATAAATCCGTGCTATTTCAATGAAAAGATAAAAAAAAATAACAATTTTTTCTTAAACTTTGCAATCCTTTCGTACCGTTAAAATGTTTATATGGTGCTTTCATTTCAAAACCAGCCTGTCCAATTTACTTTTAATTTTGCGGACATAAGAGAAAAACAAAAAACACGTCGAATTTTAAATCAAGGGCACATATTAAGGACTAACAGATGCGAAAGTCTTACGGCGAGAGAGATAAACATTCTTTTTTTTATTAACATCTAATTGGTTTTGCATTGATTAACATGAAGCAAAATTTTGTGACTTGTATGTAGAGATGAAGATCAGTAATCTATTGATTACTGTGCCTTTAAAATTCTAGTTTGAGCTAGAGACCTGACAACATAATTACAATATTCTTAAATTACAGTTTTAACATCTATGAAAAGCATCATACGACCGATAGTGACCTACAGAAGCCAATCGTGGACGATGACGGCCAAATCCGAACACCTATTAGCAAAGTTCGAACAAAAAATACTGAGAATATTTGGCCGACCCAGGAAGAAGTGGAGGATAAAGTATAACCACGAACTGGCAGAACTGTATAAAGAAACAGACCTGGTCACATAAATACAACAAATACAATGGGCAGGGCATGTAGAGCGCATGGAAGAAAGAAGGATACTATAGAAGATCTCCAAAGAAAACATGGAAGGCAACAAGAGACAGGACAGACCACGACTAAGATGGCATAACAACATACAAAAAGACGCAAGAGAACTCATAGGCGTAAGGAACTGAAAAAAAAAATTGCAGATAGAGAAGGATGAAAAAGAATGCTAAACGAGGCTAAGAAAAGAGGAGGCCAAGGTCCACAGAGGGCTGTAAGGCCACAGATGGAAATCTATGAACTAAGTCAAGTGTTTTTGCACGCTTTAGTTAGTATTTTTCCTGGCTATTGTCTAGTAGATTGATCACCTACTGATATTAGTTGCTCTGTGTCTCAAGATCTCTTCTCTGACTGTAGTAACTTTTATATCCCAACGTATCACGTCGTTTGGCACATATCAAGGAGCATTAGTGATGTGTCTTAATGTTTTGGATTGGAATCTTTCTAGTACATCGATATTGGAGTTGCTTGTGGTGCCCCACAACTGTATCCCACAACATCAAATTGGTTTGATCATAGCTTAATAGAGTAAGATTATATTACTTTAGACTTACTTTTGAGTATCTTTCGATTAGCCAGTACATATCACGGAGTTTTAAGCCAAGTTGCTTTTTTTTGGTCATCGATCACACAGAAACGTTATTAAATAATTTGAGCAACGATAGTGGCAAACTGTCGGCTCCTCCTGTAGTAGTTCAAAAAGACAACTTGAGGTGGCAAAATGAACCCACATGCACATCATCGAAACAGATATGGCCTAAACTAGATCTACTCCGAACTAATGATGTTTAAACTCTATCCAGTATACGGGCGGCTCTAAACTAGGGGAGAGTAGGTTGCGGTGTCTTTTCAAAAGACACCTCACTTAGCCTGTCGTTTTGTTTGCCTGATTACTGCAGTGTGTATCAAGCCGAAATGACAGCCATTACCGAGGCAGCTGTCTGGATACTCCGCAACGAACAAAAGTTCAGCGAGATATCCATTCTTTGCGACAGCCATGTTGCTATTAAATCACTGAATTCAGTCTACTTGACCTCTAGGGCAGTGGTGCAATGAAGAGACGCCCTGAATGAGCTAGTAATTAAGTTTAGAGTTTACATTGTCTGGGTACCCGGACACAGGGACATACCAGGTAACTGTAAGGCGGACGAGTTAGCAAAAGAGGGCACCACCCTCCCAGCTGTATCTGTCTCATCTCAGCAAGAAGTACCGATTGCCGGCTCCTTCTGCACAGCAAAGTACGAGGGCGGTTTGATAAGTCAGTGACTTTTTAAATAAAACAAATTTTTTTCCGCAAATAAACGTTTTATTTTTTACATGATCACCTTTTAGCTCGATTCATTTAGTCCAGCGTTTTTCTAATTTTTTTATTCCCTCCAAATAATAGGATTTTTCAAAGCTCTCAAAATACGCGTTTGTTTCGGTAATGACTTCTTCATTCGATTCAAATCTCTTACCGCCCAGCCATTTCTTTAGGTTTGGAAACAGAAAGTAGTCGCAGGGGGCTAAATCTGGAGAATATGCTGGATGGGGTAGCAGTTCGTATCCCAATTCGTGGATTTTGGCCATCGAGACTAGACAAGTGTGCACACGTGCATTGTCTTGATGGAACAGCACTTTCTTCTTCGCCAAATGCGGCCGTTTTTGCTTCAAATCAACGTCGAATCTGTTCAAAAGCTTTGAATAATATTCGCCGGTGATCGTTATACCTTTCTTGAGGTAATCGATGTGAATGACACCGCGTATATCCCAAAAAACTGTGGTCATGACCTTGTTGGCTGACAGACTCTGTTTCGCCTTCTTTGGTCCAAGTTCACCCCGAGCAACCCACTGTTTCGATTATTCCTTGGTCTCTGGCGTGTTGTGATGAATCCATGTTTCATCCACAGTAACAAAACGGCGCAAAAATTCGTCTGGATTACGGCTGAACATCGCTACACACTCTTTTGAAGTGGTCACACAATTGCGCTTATGGTCGAGTGTGAGCAATCGCGGAACCCATCTCGCAGAGAGTTTTTTCATGTCCAAATATTCGTGTAAAATATGATGTACCCGTTCAGTTGAGATACCAACTCACGCACTTTTATTCTCCGATCATCCAATATCATTTCATGGATTTTATCGACAATTTCCGGCGTGATCACTTCTTTTGGGCGACCTGGACGTTCGGCATCACTAGTGCTGGTACGACCACAACGGAACTCTGTATACCACTTCTTAACCATTGAAATTGATGGTGCCGAGTCCCCGTAGTATTTATCAAGTCTTTCCTTAGTTTCAGTGATGGATTTTTTACGTAAAAAGTAATGATTAATCAGCACACAAAATTCTTTTTTTTTCATTTTCGGCAACTATCACTCTCTGTTCTGCCCATCTTCTTAAGGTGATACCTCAGAGGGCATTGTCCAGTGAGGAGCCTCGTCACCAATTTCGGTCTTTCTTGTCCAACTCGAGAAGCTGTTTAGCTTTCCTTGGTGAAATTTTTACTAGCCTTTTCGCTTGTCTTTGTCCTGGCACTTTATGCCAGTGAGATTTCATTTCATCTGTTTCCCAGCGTCGAACCTCTTCTTTCAAGTGTACTTTGGAAAGTGCACATAAGGGTTCTGTATTTGTCCCTTCTTTGGCAAGGCAATCTGCTTCTTCGTTGAATGACTGAATTATAAGTGGATCAATTTTATTTTCTAATAATTGTAGGTACAATTCTCCCGTTAGGTTTTGGTCAATTAAAAGTTGTCCAATTATCTCATTTTCTTAAATACCAGCCCATACATTGATCTTCGCTGAAAACCGAGTATTATTCTGTCGAAGCACGTGAGGATTTTCATCATCCCAGTACCTACAATTATGTTTGTTAACAAAGCCATTTAAATAAAACTTTTCATCACTGAAACAAATATTTTTAACCAAATTTGCGTCTGTTTCACAAAATTCAATTGTGCGGTCATAGACGTATTCACTTAGCTGTTAATGAATTTGTATTTAATAAGGAAAAAACGTATGCAATGTTAACACTTTGTATGGAACCAACATAAATATTTGTAAGTTTTGATACTTTTGAAATGAATAGGTAGGACCCATAGCAAAATGACCAAGTACTTTAATTTATGCAGCTTCGTCGAGAACTCTGGGATTATTATTTTTTTCATTATAAACGGATACAGTTTCTCCAAATTTCCGAACTAACTTTATGATGGTCTGGTGGCCTATATCTTTAACAAAACTACAGCTGTTCCTTAAGTGCACTTGTTTTGATAACCGTAAATAAATATTATTTCTATTCGTTCTTGCAAATGTAAGCAAAACGAAAGTAATGGTTTTTGAAAGAGAAGAAAGCATGACAAACTGTGAAGTTTCGATTGAGGGAGAAAGAGTGGAACAAGTGGATGAATGGTAGTGAATGTTGGGTTTGGCAGAAGAAGCATGAAAATAGGATTAATGCTGCGGAGATAAAAGAACGCTGTGGTGTGAAGGAAGATATGGCTACAAAGATAGATAAAGGAATGCTTAGATGGTTTAGACACGTAGAAAGGATGGATCAAGGAAGATTGTCGAAACGAATTTATAAAGCGAGTGTGAATGGACGGAAGTCGGTAGAGGTCGACCTCGGCGAACATATCTCGATCAGATCAACATTGTTCTGAGGAAAGGCCAGGTCAAGAGTACCAACAACCGACGAGCATGAATGAGAGCCCTAATGAAAGTAGATGAAGCAAAAGATTTGTGTAAGAACCGTGGCAAGTAAAAGGAAGTGGTCTCTCCCTTAATTTAAAATTCTTAGTGTATTTTGTTTTTCTTACATTTACGCATAACCAAAGTTATTTGGACTGACTGGTTTTGAAATGAAAGCATTGTATAAATTATTGTTAATAATGAATGGACAGTTTTTATATTAATTGTACAATTGTTTAAGTATAAATGTGTAATTATTTATCGATTTTTGTCACGTGTGGATGTAGTGAAAAAAAAAATAGATATCGACAAACTTTATTGCAACAGTATTAAAAATACGGACGTAACGGCGTGAATGAATGAATGACTTAAACTACTTTTCCTTCTGCTATGTTCCCTACGTATAATAGAATTTATAATGCAATATCAGTAAGAACTCTGATTGGTCGACCCTTTACAGAGAAGGCCAAATTTGTCTGTGAAAAGACCTGTGAGTTTGATTTCCAGATGTCTCCTCTGGTTGCCCGTAAAATAATAATTAAAAAGGTTTTTAATGTAATAATATATCTATAAACTTTCCAAATAGGTACGTGAAGGAACAAAGCAGACCTATTTTACATGAAAGAATTTTTAAAAAATATAAAATGAAAGGAATAAAAATACAGGGTGGCCAACCGAAAACGAAGCAGAGCCATTTGCAGTAACCTCTTCAAAATTTTAGAAAAACGCTCAGACCCGTCGATTTTTGATTAAAGGAGGACACTCTTTTCCGGTATCTTTGACTCCATTACTTTCAACCCCAAGCGAAGGTAAGAATTACCCCAAAATTTTTAAATGGCATCGGGGGTCGAATAAGATGTCTTTTGAAAGCTCTGACAATCCTCTTTACAATATTTTTTAGATTTTACATTTCCTCCCAAATTACAAGTTAAAATTCCAATTATTTTAGTTGCTGACTTACTACTTAATTGATTAAATGTTTAAAGTGATGACCGCCCGCTTCCATACAATAAAAAAATTTTGTTCAAAACGTTCACGCACATTCCGAAGAATTTTCGGAGTAATTCGACGGCACTCGTTAATGATTCTGTGACGCAAATCTTCCAACGACGTTGGTTGTGCTTTATAGATTTAACTTTTTAGATGTCCCCATAAAAAGAAATCTAGGGGCGATAAATCTGGCGATCCTGGAGGCCATTCAATGCTGCCTCTTGTCCCAATCCAATGTCGTGGAAAACGTTGGTCTAAATACTGAAGGACAATCGCCGTATAATGCGGAGAAGCACCATCCTGATGAAAATAAAAATAATCTTCGTCATACTGTGTGTGTGTGATTATTTTTAAATACATATCAGTCAAGGCAGGGTCAATAGCATCTTCTAGTAATTGCAAATACATTTCGCCAAATTGCCTGGTAGAAAAATCGGTCACCGCAAATGTAAGCCCATACATTTAATTTCTCCGGTTGCTGTGTATGCACCTCGTGAAAAACTGTTGGGTTTGAATCAGACCAATAGCGGTAATTGTGGCAAATTACTGTCTCGTGCAAGAAAAAACTGCATTTATGGGAAAAACAGATATTAAAAGAAACTGTGGATCGTTCCCTGCTAGCGCACTTATTATTTCGCAAAACTGCAAACGTCGGTCATAATTATCCTCATTAAGTTCATGGATTAAACGTATTTTATATGGATGGAATTTATTCTTCTGTGATAACAAATCGCAAACAAAGCAACACAAAGCAAAAAATAGGTACTAAATGTATACCATTGGCATACTTAACTTGAATGAATGACATTTTTACCGTTCGTGATTGTTTGCAGATAGGTTTCAAATTTAAAATATAATTTCTCAATGAGTAATGAGTGGAATTTTGAAATTTTGAAATTTAAAGGCTATTGTATAAAAAATTGTAAGATCTTTTAAAAGACATCTTATTCGACCCTTGATGCCATTTAAAAATGTTGGGTAATTCTTACCCTCGCTAGGGGTTGAAAGTAGTGGAGTCAAAATACCGGAAAAGAGTGTCTCCCTTTAATAAAAAATCGACGGGTCTGAGCGTTTTTTTAAAATGTTGACGAGGTTCCTGCAAATGCCTCTTTTTTGTTTTCGGTTGGACACCCTGTATATCGCACCATTTTTATGGTTTGAATTTCCACATCATCAAAAAGAAATCGTAAATCACCTGAAGTAAGCATTCCCAAGTCATTAAATAAAACAAAAAAAAGTGAACGTAGGAAGTGAGCTCATGATTATTTAAAATCATAGACCTATTATCAGAGGAGACGGAACTATTTACTTTTAAACATGATTATACATCCCCACTTTCTGGTCAATTGTATTGTCTTGATACGGCCGACTGGAATGTATTGTGCTGTGATGTTGCCCGCTCTCCAGTTATGGCAAGAGATTTGTGATTGTTATTGAATCGTCCATAGTATTTGTTGATTATATTTGCAACAATATTGTGACCATAATGCTATCATTTATTAATATTTCATGAATTATAACAACCTGAATAATACAACCCATTTTATGGAATGTTAAACTATTGAACTATTTCATTCCGTTAGATTATAGAAATGTGTTGCTCAATAAGCGACAACACGGCACGGCTTATCCAAATCGTTCCACGTGCAAAAATGTGTGTTTACCACGAAATCGGCTATTATTAGTAGCGCTGTTGCCGAAGGTGTTGCAACGAGATTTTGGAGTATTATCGGTAATTTTCAGCATATTATTGGTAAAATTCAGTGAAATTTAGTGGAAGAAATGATTCGTCATTGCCAAGTGTGTAAAAAACCGGATTATTCAAGCCACAGTGTTTATTTTCACAAGTTGGAACATCTCATTGTTTACTATATTTTCATCCAGTGTTGTAGCGATGACGATTCTAATATCAAAATAAACAGGTATTATTTTGAGGCGTAAAACACGAATCTGAAACCAAACGATGTGGAAATCAATAGGTACTTTTAGAGAAATTCTCAAAAAAGGTCATTACCTATTTCCGTTATTCAGCAACACTTATTCAGTGGTATTATCCTTCTTTCGTTGTTATTTGTAGAACTATACAGCTTCCTGATCCATTTTATAGTAGTATTTCATAAGAAATCTATACATCACCTTAAATTTAATCCAATCGAGAAATCAAGGAGTCACGGAACCCTGAGTATAATATTTTAATATTTTCCTTTAGGTTACTTAGCTGTTAATAAATAGTTTGAACATTAAAATTAAAATTTAAAATACATTACATTTTATTTGTCCAATTAATAATAATGATAATTATTTAAATTTTTTTTTCATTTCAGACAGATAAAATTATTTAAAATTCTTTTTCAGTACTTTAATTTGATAAAATAATTTTGTTTAACGGATATTAGTAAAACTGTTTGCTACACAATTAGCAGCCCTCGAGTTGGAATAATTTAGTTTTATAAAAGTAACTCATATCATTACACACAATTGGCTTTAAAAAGGAAACTTTAACGTAACACAAAATTGTCGCCCAACATTTGGGGAATTAGTAAGTTTTTTAAAATTGGCACCCAACTTTTGGGGTTTAAAAAAATGCTTTTAGTAGGCTACAACACTTTAATTTGATAAAAAACTGAGTATCACCTAATCATAAATATATTCTCAAAAAAAACTAAATATTACCCGATAGATATATTCTCATTTTAAACAAAAAGCACGTCACTGATTACAAGCGTGGCCATAAGTCGACATTAATGTTACAGCGTTGCCAGCACGAGGACGGGACAAAAAGAATCGATTGGTATTCTTTGTCATACTCTCGTGTAATCATTGCGACGAAAGAAACAGAGTTTAATGAATGGAATGTTGCGTCTCCTCTGGATAATATGTCTATGTTTAAAATCCTATAAATCAAACCTATATTTACTTATTGTGGTGTTTCATGAGTAAATATATTTCAAGGTCAGTGAAATATGATAATACAAAAAAGATACGAACAAAATCCAGTGTAGAATTCAATAAATCAAACAGCTCAAAATAATAGTGAATTTATAGCCAATGGGTCCAAAACAAAGTGATATAAGGTATGACAATATTTAAAGTACAATGACTGATACATAATTTCTATCAAAATTATATGAATTTAAAAAAATCCACGTTTAGCAGCAGGTGCAAAAAAATAATGATACTTTTTGGAAGTATATTATTTCCAATCTCAGTTTAAAAATATTTAAAAAACATCTCATTAAAAGCCATAAAATCCTTAAAAGAAACTGACCAGGGGCGTATCTATTTTATTTCTTAAATCTATTAAAAATTTTCGAAGTGTTTCTTATTTCTTAGGACGCCGTCTCACCACGAAGGTTGGCGATCCAACTGGCTATAATAGTGCGTGAAACCGCACCTCCGAAAATCTCTATAGATGTCCATCGACGCAGATCCTTTAGCCAAGAGTTCTGCCGTCTGCCCACAGATCGTTTGCCTTTGATTTTTCCTTCGATGAGGAGTCGGAGGAACTCGTATCGCTCACCCCTCATAACGTACCCGATGTATTGGAGCTTTCATTCTTTGATGGTTGTCTGCAGTTCTTTACCTTTACCCATTCTCCTTAGCACTTTCTTGTTGGTTATCCTGTAACTGCGCAATATACGTATGCGGACCTGTAGGTTTAGATCTCTATTGGTAAAGAGGTTCTTCATGAAGATGAATGTCCTTCTGGCCAGTTCTATCCTTGATCTGATTTCCATTTTAGGCTCACTGTTCTCGTTGACGAGGGCTCCAAGATATTTAACGGACGGCATTGTTCTACAACCTGGTTATTAATTCGAAGAATCGTCCGTCTTGGTGCCTTAGAGAACACAACCACCTTGGTCTTGGTAACGTTTATGTGTAGACCATACTGTGTGCTATGTTCAACGATGAGATCCATCATATTCTGGAGATGTGTGAGGCTGTCGGCGAATCGTATATTATTAATAAGGGTGCCGTTGATTTTAACGCCCTCTTTCACATTCTCCAGTGCCTCCCGGAATACTGCCTCCGAGTATATATTATAGAGGAGAGGGTACAGGGCACACCCCTGTCTAACACCTCTTCTGATTTCTGTTTCTTCGAATATTATGCCCTTTATTCTAATATCTGCAGTTTGATGCCAGTACAGCTGCGTGATGATAGGAAAGAGACCGTTAGAAACACCAAGGCTCAGGTGGGGAGACATTATCGGAGATGATGTTAAAGTCTTGGGAGTACGGGACTGGAAGGAGGTTGTGTTGGACGGGGATAAGTGGAGACGAGTAGTAGATGCAGCTAATACCCACGAAGGGCTAAAAGAGAGAGAGAGAGAGTTTTGCCCCCAGAAAGAAAAAATCTAAAAATACATTTTAATGATAGAACTTGTTAAACGCGCATGAGCAATGTCGATTTCTATTCATATAAATACGATATAAATTTTATAATTCTATTATAAAACTCGTTTGCAACCCATCTTAAAAATGGATAGAACGTCGCCACATTGGCGCCGCATCTTAAATGAAAAGCAGCAGACCAAATGTGGTGTCGTGAAATGGCACAGTGGCATGCGTTTGATATTAAGATGCTTGCACCCTCGGTTGGCGGAAAATACACGTGCCCCATGAAAAGGGAAGCTATCTTTTTTTTAAAAAGAGCAGTTGTCGCTCGAAAACATAGTGGTTGATAGTACTCTCTCGAAAGAAGTCGTTAATGTATCACTCTCACATGTAAACATTTTTAAGTTGTTACGAAAAATAGTACATACTATTAGTCACAATCCAAAAACACTATTGCGTAAAAATTAAGTATAAAACATTCGTAACCTCGATCAGTTAATTCTCGTTAGTGTTAATATGTATTCAATAAAAATATCTCTCTCTTGCATTTTAGATCAAAATAATAATTGACTTGGACTTTTTTGTTTTCCATTGTTACGTTTTTGTTACAGTAAAAAAAGTGATAAAAATAAGTTTTTTTATTGGAACTGTGATCAAAAATACAGTGGTTTTATTTTAAAACCAGCCAGTTAAAATAACTTTTGATTTTGTGTAAATGTAAATAACTAACAAAAAATACGTCGAATTTTAAATCAATAAATTTTATTATGCTAATTTCAAATGGCAACATCTCCCACCTCTTTTTTAAAATGTCAAATAGCAACCCTTACCTAGTGATACATCAAATAAAAACCCAAGAAAAATGCAAATCCAAAGCCATATAAACGACAATTTATTTTGTTGGTAACAACAAATTTTGTGAAATAACATGAGACCATAACAAAAACGACCTACGTTATTATTGGATACGTAGATGTCTAATTAAGGATCAATTAACTTACTTCTGCATACATTTCACTTTTTCTGGCATTTTTTGTCATCTTGTATCTTTGATTCAAAAATATTTATAGTATAATTAGTAAGTCATTCATGACGTTAAATTAGCCATTATTTGTAACTGTAGCATCTTAAGTTATTTTAAAATGGTGTATTCTCTGCAAGAACGAATAGAAATAATATTTATTTACGGTCATCAAAACAAGTGCGCTCTAGGAATAGCTCGAAATTTTAATAAAAGGCATCCTGATAGAAATATAGGCCACCAGAAATTCATAGAGTTAGTATGGTAGTTTGGAGAAAATGGATCCCTTTGTAATAAAAAAAAATTATAATTCCAGAGTTCTCGACGAAGCCGCAAAATTAAAGTACTGGCTCTTTTTGCTATAGATCAAACCTATTTCATTCCAAAAGTATCAAAACTTACAAATATTTTTGTTGGTTCCATACACAAAGTGTTAAAATTGTAAAAATATTTGTTTCAATGATGAATTAACATTTTATTTAAATGGCTTTGTTAAATCACTCTTTCAGAGAAATAGGGAGTGGAATGAGCACATCAGTGGAATGGACAACGAAAGAATAGTCAGAACAGCACGCGACAAATCACCAATGGGTCGCAGGAGTTTAGGACGCCCCCGAAAACGATGGAGCGACAACTTAGCAGTGAAATAGGCAGGGACGATGAAAAGAAACAGGCGATCCGCCTAGATTATAGAAGGAAGAAGAAGAAAGCTTTGTTAACAAACATAATTGAAGGTACTGTGATGACGAAAATCTTCACGGATTTCGATAGAATAATAATCAGTTTTCAACAAAGATTAATGTATGGGCTGGTGCTCTATGAAATAAGATAAGATGATAAATAAGATGTTTGTAATTACGTTCATTTTAGTTTCTGTTGTAGTTTCGCTATGTTTAATGTTATCTGTAGTAATATCAGAATAAATTAAAAATAATTTGACAGATTTTAGAAAACTTGTTGCCAGGCGATAGAGACGAAAGCCCGAAGGGCTCGAGTGGCTATTGCCAATTGGCAAAAAGTTTGAGAAAAGGAACTATTATCTAATTTATCGAACTCTCGTGTGGTATTCGATAGATTATTTTTTGACGTTACAATAAAAATCACTTTTAAGATTTTATATTTTTATTTCAACAAATTTATATCACTCGACTCAATATAAACTGAATAAGTTATTTAAATAAGGATGCATTGAAGAATACAGGTATTATAAATGTTGTGCCCTTGGGTGGAAGATTTTTCAACATTGTTTTGTTCTGGTGTGTTGAAAGTTAATTATACTTTCCCACTCTCTCTCAGGTTAATAATTAAATTTGAATGATGTTTATTATCCAATTGCAGGTAAGGTTTCAATGAATTAGATGAGCTGTGTCCTGTGATTTTTATAATTAAATTTAATTTCCTGCTCATTGATACCTGCTTTGGCAAGGTGAGACACTGTAGTCGATCGTGCGGAATGGTTGATAATTTTTTTTTTAATATCGAGTCCAATCATCTCTGCAGATTCTTTTATCCACTTTTATCCACATTATTTTCACCCCAATCGGCATATTTTTGTACCATCCTGAAGAATATGGTTTATCCCAAGCAATATGAACAATAAAAACAATGTACATGAATAATTCTTGCTGGAATAATTTATTTATTTATTTAGGATTCCAAAAAATGTAAAAATGTTTACAAGCATAATACATTATAATATAATATAAAATTATAATATACGTTATACCAGTAAACCCTACAGAGGTATCAAAATACCTGTACGTAGGCTTGGATAAAAAGAAAACTTAAAAACTAAAAATGAAAAATAAAGAAAGTAATTTAGAAATACAAAAAATAACCATCCCCTATAAGCTAATAAATTTAAAAATAACAAGTGATATAACAGATAAAAATAGTTATAAAAGTTTATATATAAATATAGATATTTGCTAATAATCATTTAAGTAATATTTATATAGATTCTTAAATATAAATTATAAATTTCCTTTGATCCATTTTTTCTATTTAAATTTTAAACTCTTTGATTAAACATTATTTAATAATTTAAATTCAATTGTAAGACAATTGAAAATGTTTGTAGCTTTAAAAATACCACAGTTGGTGCCCACAGCTTTACTCATCTTTGGTAATGGTAAATTTTTATTCCTAGTAATACTTGTGGAGCTGGAAAATAAGTCTTTCAATTTACTATATTGATAAGTTAGAGAATCAAATGCAAAAAGTTGATTCATATTAAGAGGCATTTTATCAATTATTGTATTGTAACAAAAAACAATTCCAATCAGCTTTGCTTGAAGTCTTTGTAGCATATTTAAATTAGTTGGGTAACAACCACCCCACGCAACTATTCCTTAGTTGATAATACTGTGAAAAACTGTGTTGTAAATCAGTAATAGGGTTTCAGTTGACATAAATTTGAGGGTTTATAAAAGAGAAAAACTAGGTATTTTGTTTTATTTATAATATACTGGATATGACTTTCCCATCTCATTCTATAATCAAAGTATATGCCAAGGTATTTACAAAATTCAACTCTGTTGATTTTCATACCGTTAATTTTGACTATAAAATGTCGTGTTGTGTTAGCGATAGTTTATTAAGTGCTAGCCAATTTGCTATCAAGGCAAGTTGATTATTCATTTTTTCTTCCACAAGTTGCCATGTTTATCAGTCGATATGAAAGCTATATCATCAGCAAATGATATTATTATATCATTAGGCATATTCATTAGTAAGTCATTGATATATAATATAAAAAATAGAGGTCCAAGAATGGTATCTTGGGGTACTCCAGTTTTAACTTCACAAAAATCACTCATTACACCATTGACTTTAAGACGTTGTTTCCTGTTATTAATATGGGGAGGGTGCCACTTGGAAGCAGCAGATTGATTTGAAATTCAAAGGGTTTTTGTTATTTAGATTGGCTAGTTTTGAAATAATAGCACTGTATCTAAAATACATTCTGTGTTTTTAAATATAAGTTTTTTTATTTATTTTAAACCTTTTTTTATGTAACAGACTTTCGGCTTTAACGGACACCGCCTTTCCCCAATTAGTCCGTTGTATCGAGGTTTTACTGTACTTTCATATCACCGGTTAAATCGTTTTTGTATAATTTAAAACAAATTAGTGTTTACATTATTATGACTAATAAGAACATGAAGAATCCACGTTATAAATTTCAAATTGCTTACCAAAAAAATGTGAAATGCGTCTCGTCTGTTATTTAAAAATTGAACTTTTAAATGTTATTGACATTAAGAAGTGTAACGATCAAACGTAATCATTATTTCTTTATTTTCGTCAAATAATTTTGTACACGCCTTCAATAAATGAGAAAAGAAATTATTAAACAAAGTCAGCGATTTGACCTTTTGGCCTTTTAAACGACAAGTTTTATAGTGTATTATCTTTTTTATGGGTTATCTAATATGCATTTGTCTAAGTTATTCGAGTATTTACAAAAAAAAATGTATTTAATTTCACTTAATCAAAAATGGTTTATCCGTTTGCAGATATTCTTTAACCTTATGTCGAGTTGATCAATTTGACTAAGATTTAAAGAAACTAGGGGAGTATAGGATTACGTAATAACAATTTATCTTATCAGTTTTTTGGTTCTAGTGATATTTGTTTTGATAAACACTTTTATTTACGATTAAATTTATTATGTCAAATATTTTGATTGATTTAAGAGAACGTGTTTGAGTTAATAGGTACCACAATACCAAATTATCAACAAACAATTCTGTATTTAAATATTTACAATATACGTGTTGAAAGGGGGTTGGAGGTGTAATGATGAACGTTATACTTCATTGTTCAAATGATTAACTTTAATTTTTGAATATTTTTATTTGAAAAATGAAATGGGCTTAACATAAACAAATTTTCCAAATAATTTTAAAAATAATAACTATATTTTCTCTCCACGGCGCTACAGTCCAACTGGACCCAGGCCTGCCCCATCTTCCTTGCTCATGACTACTCTCTCCCAGTTTCTCACTCGTAGGAGTTCGGCTGCATCTTTTTTTATGTTCTGGTTCCCACGAAAAGGGATATCCTGTAATGCTCAGAGAACATCATGACAACTTAGGAAAAAAAGGTAGGAATTTGTGTTGTTCTTAAATTTCTGGAGGTTGTATGCCTCGCTGTTCGTTGAATGAACGAATGTTCTGCAGGTCTCCGAAGTGACCACGAAGGGGTGTGAAGTCTAAACTTGACGGGTTAATCTCGAAGAGACAGCTAAAGGAGGAACTATTGTTGATATTTCAGAAGAGCATCGCCTTTGAAAATATCTATAAAATAAAGACAAATGGCTAACTTTTCTACGGTGTTCCAGAGAAGTGAGCGAGAAGTGAGTCAGCTGCTTATAGATCACAAGCAGCTGACTGGAAGTGAAAAAGCTCTTGGCACGAAACAGAAAGCCAAGTTTTTGGGATGCACATTTGACAATGGACCTCACGTGATTTTCCCAAGAAAGGTTATTGCTGATAGTAATACTAAGAATCGAGATGGATGACTTCAATGGTATGGTTACACCTGACAATATTATGTTGGGCACAGTGATATCGGTTTTTCTAGAGAAAAGACATGCTTGTGTTTTATTTGCATTGAATTCTACCAAGTTATTGGATCCCCATTCGAGAATTGTTGCCAAGTCCATATTTATGTTGTTGGCATTTTTTTCACGGGCAAATATAGAAGCCCTGGAAGAGAAAGCGGTATGGAGGGTACTATCATCCGCGAAGCTATGTACTGGACATGAAGTTGTTTTCAACAAGTCGTTGATGTGAAGTAGAAATAGTGTTGGAGCTAGAACTGATCCCTGCGGAACACCAGCAATTATTAGCAGAGAATCAGATGGAACTCCATTAACCACCACATGGAGAGACCTATTTGAGGAAAAACTAGCTAGCAGGGAACACAGCTGAGGGGGTAAGCTATAAGATGGAAGCTTGGCAAGGAGACAACTTGCAAGGAACAGCTGTTAGTTGTTAGTTAGTGACGTTCTCCGCCCATCGACGTCGAGTTATTCCCCTGGCCCTCGTTCCTTCAAAATGTGCCTTATACATCCTTTTATTTGGCATAATAATATGTCCATCCCACTTCAGTCTTAATATTTTGATAAATTTTACCACGTCTGGGGATTTATAAAGTCATCTTAGTTCCTGGTTGTATCTTATTTTTCATCCTTCTTCTTCTTGTATCGGACCGAAGATTTTTCGGAGTATTTTTCTCTCAAATCTTAAGAGCCTTTCTTCGTTTGTCATTGTCAGTGTCCGGGATTGGCTTCCATATATCACCACTGGTCTAATCATAGTTTGGTAGATCTTTATTTTTATGTTTCGATTAATTATAGTTGACTTAAACGTATTTTGGAGTGAATGGTATGCTCTGTTGCCGGCCATTATTCGTCGCTGTACTTCTTGTGTTATATCGTTGTTCTCGTTTATTTGGGATCCCAGGTAATTGATATGCTGGACTACTTCAAAGTTGGAAGATCGGTGTGTTATATTTCCAGCCTTTTTCAGTTGTGTGCCTTACTATGAACAGTTGGTTTATTGTTGACCTGCCCTTCCTGAATCCTGACTGGTACTTCCCTATTATCTTCTCAGCATAGTCCAGTATGCGTTTCCGAATATGTTTGTAAAAATCTTATAGGACACGCACAACAGGAAAATCGGTCTATAGTTCTGGCAGTTGAGTTGATCTCCCTTTTTATAAATTGGGCAAATCATGGCTGTGAATAACGTTATTAGCACAAATCTTTATGTTTTCCTTTGCAATGCAAACCCGTATGATATTAATTTTAATGTATCTACAAACATTTAAACGGACAAGACCCTGACCAGTTTAATGTGGGAGACCGCTAAATTTTGGAAACAATTTAATCGTAACCTTCATGGTTATACCCTACAAATCACCGGGACCAGACGGGATCTATCCTGCTATGCTGCAGAAGGGACCCGAAGCACTGCATACCAGACTTTGCACCATACTCAGAGTCAGTTCGGCACTCGGACTTATGTCAAAACCACGGAGGCAAGTTAGGGTCATTTTTATACCAAAATCTGGTAAGGCAGCACAGGACTCGGCAAAGTCCCCAAGACTTATTAGTCTTGTCATTTGTACTTAAGAATTTGGAGAAGCTAGTGGACAGACATATTAGGACGGAGTGCTGGTAGAGAGACCACTGCAACGCGAATAATATGCCTACAGGACTGGCTGTTTGAGGAGACAGCAAATAGTAAAGAGGGTGGAGAACACGATTTTACGGCTGTCACCGCCTCTCCGACCCCAGTTTCCAGTTCCTTCTATCGTAGCACATATCCTCCTCTAAATTTCTTGCTTCCATAACCTCATCAACTTCTCCAACTTCTCCTTGGTCGTCCCTTTTTTCGTTTTTCTGGTGGTATCCACTCCAATACTTTTTTTAGCCATCTTGTTGAATCCATCCTTTTTGTGTGTCGAACCATGTCAACTGTTTTTTGTCAATTTCCTCAAAAATATCTCGCTCGGTGTTCATGCTCCTTCTAAAGCCCACATTTCTTATTCTTTTAAGTCTTGATCTTCTGCAGCTTCTTCTTAGAAAGTCCATCTCCGTGGCCAGCAGTTTTCTTTTATGTATCTTACTTATATCCCATATTTTCGAACCATATGTCAATATACTCTGAAGGATTGTTTTTTATATTCTAAGTTTGGTGTCTCGTCCGATGTTTCGTTCTCAAAGTACGGAATTTAGGGCTGCAATAGTTTTCCTACCTTTGATTATTCTTTCTTGGATCTCGTCCTTGCTAGTTCCTTGTTTGTTAAATATTACTCCTAGGTATTAAGCTTTCTTAACGTTTTTTATCACTGACTGAATCTTTTCACACAACAAAGGGACTGAGACAAGGGTGCTGCCTATCCCTTACATTATTTAAAATTTACCTGGATTTCCCTTAAAGGATGGGCTCGTGAATGCAAAAACAACGGTATGACACTCTATATACACTTTATTTCGCAGACGATCAAGTGGTAATTGCGGAGGACGAACTGGATTTAAGCTATATGGTCAGAAAGCTACATGAAGAATGTACACGAGCTGGTCTCACGATAAATCTAAATAAATGTGAGTACCTTATTGTGGGAAGCGATGCATGCAACAACTTATCCTTAGAAAACGGTACAATAAACTAAATACGTATGTGAAATATGTTTATTCTGTATAAACAAAAAATACTTAAATAATAAACTTAACCTTTCGGTTAAGTATTTTGGCTTTATGTCCGTTATCAGACATGAGTTACATTAAGGTTATAAAAGTTTGATAAGATAAATCTGCAGACTATAAAAATGGAAACGTTCATTCGATAAGTTTAGTAACGATCTAGAACTTTTAGCGTATATTTGATTTTAAAAAAGTGTACGAGTTGAAATATTATCGTCTTGTTTTACAAGTGTTAAGAGTCGATTCAACGAATCGTAAGTTTATATAAAAAAAAATTAAATGAACGTTACTAACTTTTATTACACTGCGCACTTTTAAATAAAATATGGATTATAAATATAATGCTCGCATATTACCTGCAAGCACAAGATTTAAATAAAGGGGCTTATTTAGAGAAACTTGGGGTATTTTTGTACGTAAATTTATTTAAAACGGATTTTTTTCATTTGGAGAAGGCATGAAAAGTCACTTCTCCAAATGAAATACAGAGTGGACCAAAAGTCTGGAAGCGGCCAATTATCTCGTAAATTTCTAGTCCAAATTTTACAAAATTTGGGATAAGTCTATTTTGAGATACGGAGATTTCAGATTTGACATTTGAAATGTTGTCAGATCTGCCGTTTCTCTGATATTATTAGTCACTTTGGTTTTTTAAATACATCACCCTGTATATTCAGTCATTAATGGAATCTCCTCTTCAATACGAGTTTAGCCATATGTAACACTTATGATTCTAGGAGATGTTAAATAAATAAAACAGAAGTGTGGCAACGCCTAATTGTCTCAATATTTTTTCTGTACAAACTATTTTCAACTACATTTAAACATAACAATAGAAAGATAACATTTTTAACATCTTCTTTGTGTGCCATGCTTGTTTTTAAACGTTGGCTATCATCAAGCGTTCAGGCGATGGCTATCATATAGTTGACAATTTTTTGGAAAGCTTCTCGATCGGTAGCTACGTGAAACAGTTCTTTCACTGTTCGACCCGTCCAATGTCTAATATTACGCAGCCAAGAAAGCTGTTTTCTGCCAATCCATCTCTTTCCTTCTATTTTACCCTGGATGATTAATCGGAGCATGTGATATTTATGCCCCCTCACTATATGTCCAAAGTATTCGGCTTTTCTTATTTTGATGGTGTTTGTCAATTCTCGCTCTTTATGTAGGGATTCTAACACATGTTCGTTAGTTACGTGTGCTGTCCACGGAATCTTTAGCAAACGGCGATAACACTATAACTCAAACTCTTCCAATTTATTTCCAATTTACTTTCAGTGTTCAGGTTTCACATCCATAAAACAAAACATACCAAACGTAGCACTTTAATACTCTTAGAAGTTTGTTCATCAAAGGACTTCTATTTCTTCATCGCTTTCAACTCTACAGTCCATCCAGCTACCCAAGTACCTAACATAATGATTACTTAATCAAGTGTTCAAAATGTGCTTAGATAATTGTCCGTTTCTAGACTTTTGGTCCACTCTGTATACTATTTTCTACAACCGCTTAACAAAGTGGCATTTGACGCTTTCGAATCCCAACACAAAGCGAGCGTTTTCCACGCGATGGAAGGAAAAGGAAAAGTAAAACTGCCGCTGGTGAAAAAGTTGAATTTTTCCACAGTCAGCTCAGTACAATTATTATGGCTTTATTATTGTACGTTTGAAAAAAAATACGTCTACAAAACGAACAAAAAATAATTTTAAATAACTTATTTTATTTAGGGACTTTAATGGAATTATTTTTAAATTCTTACGTAAAATTTTCAACATTTCTGAATAAATAAATAATATTCACTAAAAACTATAGCTAAATAAATTTAAAAGAAAATTACCTCCTGAATATTTAAGTCGTTTGCTAAGGATATGGACACTATTGCCATCAACGGAAGTAAAATATTTGCAGCCATATCTAATGTTGGCACTCGCGTATACACACAGCTTTGTTTAATCGACTTTTAGCGATGCTATAATTTCTATTGCGTGAAAACTGCTATTTAAATGAATTTCACTAATCGGTTAACCTGACATTTTTCATTTGCCTTCACACTTCTCTCTATCGTACTATCTCTCTTTTGTACCAGTGACATTCTTAGAAAAGGGATATTTTCTGTTAATTAAAAATCCTTGAATTATTTATCTTTCCACTTAGATTTCTAATTTTTAGCAGAATATACATCTAACTTGTAGAATTTCTAACGCTATTTACAATTGAACACGTTTATTATTCTGTTCTATACATACATATAGTCAAGCCTTTTTCCCGTAGGAGTTGGCAGCAGTGGCGGCGCAAGACCTAAACTTAATGTGGGCAAGGTACATTTTGCGAGGCCCTCTGATGGTGCAAGAAGAAGGGAATATAAAATAAAAAATTAAACAGTTTTTTATTCATTGAAAAACAAATTTTTACTTATTTTTCTTCGGAACAATAAACAAAAATGAAAAAAAATAAACAAAAATTTTCTACTTTTGGTTTTACTGAACTCTTTAATGATTAGTTCCCAATTTATCTTAGATGCTATATCTGCTTCAATAGATAACACTGCCAGAGCTGAAAGTCTTTCCTGACCCATAGTATTTTTTAAATAATTTTTAATTAGTTGCAATTTTCAAAAGCTTTTAGCGGAAGCAGTACTTATAGGTATTGTTAACAAAATTCTAATGACAATGTAAACATTTGGGTAAATTTCTTTCAAATCGTTCTATATAATATATTGGTGCAGATAAATCACGTCTTTAATAGAGTTGAGTAAATTTGGGATCATATTTTGTAACTCCTCATACAACTCATAAGGTTGGAATATAAATAGTTTATCAGAAATATCGATTATTTCATTCACATTCATTTGCGCCAAAGAGTGGAATATCTTTAAGTTGAGAATTAATTCTAATATATTTATTATAAGAAAAAACTTGTGGCGTGTACTTTTGGATTTTCCATACTTTTTCAAAATATTTTTAGGCTGTGACGCCAGATTCGCATTATTTTTTTTGCATACCCAAGCTTAAAACATTTTTTATCGCTAAATAAGAACTTAGTAAGTGTTTCACATTCAAATATTTTTTATTCTTAATAAAACATCCTGGATAGTTTTTTCGTGGTTAATAATATCTTTTATTTTAAGATAAGTTAAGACAGATTTTGTAGCATTTCTACATCGTAACAGGCATCGTGTACACCATCATCTGTCATTGATAATAAATCACTGGCTAAACTTGTTAAGTTAAACTTTCTTTGCGATTAGGGTATTTCAATTTGACGTTTTTTTACAACTACACACATAAATTCCGACTCAATTTTCATCATATTATTTGAATAAAAACTATATATTTTATTAAATAATGATTTGTCAATTAATTTTATAATGATTTTATTGTAAAATTGTAATTTGGAATTTAGACACCACCATTCAGGTGGCGGAATAGCTCTTTATTATTGCACACGCTAAACATCATTAAAATCATCTTGTTATAAAATTAACATATTCTCTTTACACGAATAATTTTCCTTTAAATTTAGGCATAAGTACTTTTTTAATTTACTCATTTTTACTCATAATTTATTAAATAAATATTTAACAAATTACCTTTGTGCCTCTCATTGGCACTTCTCTGTTATTTAACCAACCAATTGAATTAAACTTGACCTATCAATTTAAATAAAAAAAACATTACATTAGTGAATAAATAATTAATTTTGTGGTTAGTAAAATAATGGAATTTGTATACATAAAGTAACGTAAATTGCTAATATTTCGATTTCTGTTAGGTTTACAAAAAGTTGAATAAAAGTTTTTTCAAATAATTCAGGCCATCTGCATAAGTCGATAAAGATTGAAGTTTAATTCGCGTAATAAATGCAATCAAGTGACCCAAAACACTGACATAATTAATACACGTTGAAATCAAAATAATTGTGCAGCATCATGTTTAACCCGAAATATCTCGAAAATTAATAACTTTATCGCCTTGGAGAAAGAGTACAATATTAACTTAAAAAGTATTAGAGAATCGAAAAATGAAACGTTCATTTAACATAATTTAGTAGGGTGTATAGTACTTACACTCTCCAATAAATATGACAATAATACTTCGAATAGTTTTAAAGTACTGAGCACAAATAATTTTTAAATTTTTAAATAAAACACCCTGTAACTCAGTCAGAAAACACATTTTACTTAGGTTGAATCTTCATATTTTGAGTTCAGGATTCTATAGTTGAAATATTTCCAATTAGTAATGAAACACTCTGTATAAGGCGGTCCAGTCTATTTTTAAATATGTAAGTGAAAGAAGCAGAAATAACGTCAACATCGAGATTATTGCAGGCGTCAAAAACTCTATCACTCAGAAAATGTCTTAATCTGGTCACAAAGTTTTCTTTTTAAAGTTTTAATTCGTGTCCTCTGAGTTATTAGTTTTATAATTATAATTTCTTAGATCGAGAAGAAAAATTAAAATGGCGGCAGTTATACCAGCAGTGACAAAAATTTCGCCAAGAGTCATTAGAATTTTGGGATGCAACCCCGGAATTATGACACTTCAGGGAACAAATACTTACGTTGTTGGAACAGGCAAAAGGTAAGAAATGTTTCATATTTTAATCCAAAATCCATAAATCGGACAATATTATGGTTGAAAAATAACTACCGTATTTACTGGTTTAATAATCTGTAACTATAAGTGCATACATGTACCTATAGTGCAATTTTTTAATTGTGATTTTTTAATATTTATAATTATTAAAACATAAATTACTAATCTAATACATATAATCTTATTGTGTGTTTAGCAAGTAATTTACACTGATATTTAGACTACAATAGTCATTAAATAAGCAAAATATTATTAAATTTACAGGAGAATACTAATTGATACTGGTGAAGAAGGTGTACCTCAATATATTAATCATTTAAAATCAATTTTAACTTATGAAGATATAGACTTGGCACACATTTTTATTACTCATTGGCATCATGATCATATTGGAGGTCTCGAAGATATTTTTAAAGAGCTTAAAGACAAAACAAGTAAGTACAGAGTTCATCATCATAATAATTCAAATATTTACAGTGATAATACAATGTTGATATTTTATTAAAAATGTCTTATCATTTTAAAAATAATTGTTTGGTTGTTAATAAACTTATTTATTGAACCTTGTTTTATCACTATTTCCTTCCTAATTTCAATAACATTTTATTGGATTAGTTATGTAAGATGTTTTTGCTTATTGTAGTACTATACTTTACATGGTAATTGAGGCGTTTTTTAGTAAATATTTGATTAAATTTATTACTACTGTAGGTAAAGAAAAAGTTGCAAATAGCTCATATTGTTATAGTTATTTCTAATTATTATTGTGAATTTTCCGATTAATCAGAAACTTTTTTGCTAAAACACTGTAAAGCAAACCATTTTTAATTTATATTGTGTTTACTTAAAATTTAAAATATTTGCAGAACATTGTCAAGTATGGAAATATCCTGGTGCTAAAAATGTCATAAATAAAGACAATATTGAATCTTTCAAAGATGGTCAGGAGTTTGCAGTGGAAGGCGCTACATTGCGAATAGTTTATACACCTGGACATACAGATGATCATGTAGTTATTCATTTATTGGAAGATAATGTACTTTTTAGTGGAGACTGTATTTTGGGTGAAGGTACAGCTGTTTTTGAAGATTTATATGACTATATGAATTCCCTTAAAGAAATTGCTATTATCAACCCAGCTACCATTTTTCCTGGACATGGGAATGTTATTCAAGTAAGTTTTAATGCCATTGTTTGAAAATTTATTAAAATCATGTGAGGAAGTTTATTTTAGAACAGGATTAGTGAATGTAAAAAATGCATTCATTTAAGTTTCATATTAGATTAAATTATTTCTGCGTTGAAATGTCTTTGTGAGATTAGAGTTTTTTTCTATTCTCTATGCAATTTGTATCAAAATTTAAATGAAGTTTTAAATAGTTTAAAAATTGTTTCATACCTTAAAATAAATAATTAAATATTTATTGGAACGAAGTTCCTTATCGCACGGTACAGGCTTGGCGGATGTGGGATATGCGAAAGAAAGTGTAAGATTTTTCCGTCTCTCCCCCTCTCTCTCTCTCCTGATCTAACCCTCGTAAGGGTGTAGTAACATCATGTCGCAACTTTTTGAATGAGCTGCTTCCAGGACTCCCTATCTTGGGCATGATGAATGGCTTCGTGCATATTCTCCCCAGTTAAAGTTTTAAGCTGGTCTACCCATCGTGACAGTAAGCATCCCATAGGTCTTTGTCCCTCGACTTTTTCTTTGATGATTAGGCCAGTTTTCGGATTCCCAAATTTTCTGACATGAAGTTTGTCAGTGCCCAATTCTCCCATACTTTTTAAAACTTCAGCAGTTATTACATCTGGTCCTGGTGCCTTATGGTTTTGCAGCCTTCTCACTGCGCATTCTACCTTCTCCCTTAGAATCTCAGGTTCAAAGTCTTCTACACTGTCTTCCAGTGCGGTATATGGAGTATCCTGGAATAGTTGAACGCAGTAATCCCGCCATACTTTGGCTATACCTTCCACATCTGTGACAATATTGCCTTACTTGTCCCTGATGATCGAGTCTTAGCTTTGAACTCTCGAGATAAATATTACACTTTGTTGTATAGTTATTTGTTTTTATCTCTTCGACATGCGCATGCGCGTTTTGTTGTACAGGAGACGCTTAGCATAGAAATACTTAGCAACATGACGTCTATTTGTGTAGTCCACGTGTTTGTCAAAAAATGTTTAAATTATAATTCGTTTATCAATAATAATATACTACGAAAGGAACTTCGTTCCAACTGAGTGTTTCAACTTACGCACTTTTTTTTCGTTTCAGAATCCTACTGAGAAAATATCCTTCTACATATCCCATAGAGCTAAGCGTGAATCACAAATAATGACAGTCTTAACTAGCAATCGTTCAAAATCTTACAATGAAGAAGATTTAGTAAGAATGATTTATGAAGAGTTGCCAGAAAATCTAGTAAAAGCAGCCCAAAACAACGTTAATCATCATCTGTTGAAACTCCTTAGGGAACAACGAGTTAAAAAAATGAACGATAGATGGCAAATATCTGATTTTAACGAAGTTAAATGTCGTTAGATCGTCATTTAATTTCGTGTATGTTAAAGATTCTAAAGGCTGTTATAAATATAATAGTTAAGGGTATTTTTTAGAAATTGTGATACTCTAGTCATAAAATGTAATATAAACGTCAACTTCTCTAACAAACAAATTAAACTTTTTGTACAACTACTGAAAATTAGTCGTGGCACTAAATGCAATTTTTTTTTACATTGTCAACGTTAACACAAACTTGATTCAATTTCTAATAATTAAATTAATGTAAAGATTATCGTCCCACATAAATAAATCATGTGTTCCAAAAAATTTACGTTAATCATTTTTAAAAAAACCAATCGATACTCGATTTTTTTTTAATTTTTGGGGACAATGAAGTTTTTATTAAATATTAGCTAGAGATCTTTTTATCTATGCAGCACCCATGGAATAAGTCAAGGAAATGGGAATCCAAGTGCGTCGCTTCCATTCAATATACGAACTATAAACGTTACTATCATATAAATATAAACGATCAGACACTTCCTAATGCTTATGTTGAACCCTCGGTTAGGAGGTTAGGAAACACCTGAACACCATGGGAATACTCAGAGAACCCGTGGATTGCAGACTATGTGGTGAAGAGGAAGAGACTAAGTCTCACATCATCTTCAAATGTGACGCCCTAGGAAGCAGACGTTGAAGATTTCAAAAACATGTTCAACCAAGTGATTGAACAAAACAGCATGGTTGGTTTTAAACATGCTAACATTGCTGATAGGTAAGCAAAATGGCCAAGGCACTCAGAATTGCCCTATGGAACACCAATGGTGTTACACAACATTAAGAAGAACTAAAAATATTTATAGAGAAAGAACAAATAGACGTTATGCTAAAAACCTCATAAACACGCTTCTAAACCTAATAAATGGCACAAACTTGTTCGTGTGAGGAACCACTGACGAAAGAGTAATACAATAGACCCCAGCTGGTCGCAGTGTCACATGGAGGTCGAGTGTTAATCCTCTTGCTCGTCAGCCAACAAACGAACCAACCAACCAACCAACCTAGGTTGGCGACACTTTTATGTTTTACAAAAATTATAGATTTAGTTTACCGGGGAAAGGTTCATTCTATTTCATGATGCAAAGATACACAAGATATGATCGATAGTCGTCTCAAACTCGTCCTCCGCGCGCATGACGTCATGCGGAGAGTAAAATTTGAATTTTTATAATGGTCGTTCATGAAACTCTCATAATTTGACGATTCTTCGTTGTTGCCTCGAATGGAAATAACTATTACAGCTCGATTACTCGTCATGAATAACTTGGAAAATGTCGTCGCCATTAAGTTTAAATTCAAAAATTCATTTTTAAGGCCACATGAAAAGAGATACATAATTCCGAATTATTGGGAAATAGTATGATTTGAAGTTCAGTGGCTACTACATAAGTACTAAACATTCTAAAGATTCATCAATAAAATAGGTAGAACTAAGCAATATACTGAGGATATTTCATAACATAGAGAATTGTTGATAATTTGTAATAAATGAATCTTAAAAAAATTCGATTCATGAAAATACTCATGAAAATTCAGTGACCATAGGGGAAGTAGGTAATAAAAGTCTGGTTCGTTTTGTAATCTTTGATAATTTCCTTTTTCCAGACCAATGATTGATCTAACAATGTCTGTTTAAAATTCTCATTCTGAAGAACACTGCAGTCAATATCCCTAGCTCTTTTGAGCAGTTGGCTCAAATAGCCTCTGCAAATAAATATATTATTGTCAGGATTAAACTTACTGAAAGTGTCTTTCAATTTCACGACCTTACCCATAAACTCTTCAGATTTCTCCTGATAAATGATCTACCCATGTAAAATCATTACTGGCTGAGGTGGAGGAAGTGGGTTATTCTTTCTTCATCTTATTGCAAGCAGTTATCCAAAGCTTCTGCAAGATTTTATCACTAGAAAAGCGAAAAAACATGATCGTTTTATCAAAATTCTTCGACTGGTTATCTGAAATGCATCCAACCATTGCACAACGCATTTTGCTTCCAGTAACACACAGTTTTTATTTGACAATTAGTTTAATCCACGACAAACTTGAACTAACACAATGAACACTATAGGAACGCTTCTGATGTTTACTCTCCGCGTGACGTGGCAATATGGCCACTGAGGCTCCGCCCACCTGCGCAATATCATAACTTGTTTTCTTTGTATCATGATTCTATTTAGTTTTGTAACTTTGGGAATATGTTTGATGTGGGTCGAAAAATCTGAATTTAGTTTAAGAACATTTGATTGACGTGGTATAGTTGTAAATCATGTATTGACTTTATATAAGTTGTTAATTAAAAACTAGTTCGTACTTACATGTCTTTTAAATTGGATTCCATTAATTTATTACATTAATTACACTATTTAACAAATTTAAATTTATTTTTTGTTCCTGGGTAAAAATTGCGTTTACCTAATTAGTTGTGCCTAAAATAAGTAAAAAAACGAGCGAGCCTTACGGTAGTCATACACATATAATGTTTGTCAGTTTTGACAAACCGGTTCTAATGCCGCTTTTTTTAAAAAAATTACTAAATTTTTATATACCTAATCACTAAAAAAATTTAAAACAACGAGAAACAATTTATTCAAAATTAATGAATAAAAAAGCCTTACAGTAGTCGCATGTGATGTATAACATTTGACATCTCAACTTGGTATTAAGCAATTTTAAAATTCTAAAAAAAGGGTCAAGATTTTTCATAACAAACAATAATTCTTTTTAATAAAAATTGTATTTTATTTAATTGACACTACGAGTGACAGAAATCAGCCTCAAAATTTAAAGAGCTAAATGCTGAAATATTTTATTCGAATAATTATTTATTATTACCTAAGTTTTTTATCAATGATCTGCATTTTATTGAGACTTATATTAACAGTAAATATTAATTTATATAGTTTACGCATATAACAGCAAACTTTATACACAACACTGTAACTTAAGTGCACAGCTGATGGCTGATAGTACCGACCTCTCGGAAAATTGGTTGACGTCTATCTGACACCCAACTCTACCACCGCGCGCTCATTCATCAAATCAAATAGCGCATGCTTCTGCGACTCTTGTTACTGTTACATATTTCACGAAATTACTCCAACAAATTGCGAGTAAGCGAAAGGAAAGATGCTACGCATGCAAGAAAGCGAGAGCAAAGATGTTAAACATCAAAAATGTGTTTGGTTCATTAAAACAATAATAAATAAAAAAAACGAGCAAGCGTTGCAATAGTCGCATATGATGTGTAACATTTGACATCTCACCTTAGTAATAAGCAGTTTTAAAATTATATTCTGAAAAAAATGGGTCAGGTATTATTTGAATTGATTTTTCATTACAAACAATAATTCTATTTAATGAAAATTGTTTTTTTTTAATTGACACTAGGAGTGAAAAAAATCAACCTCAAAATATAAAAAGGCTAAATATAGAAAAATTTTATTCGAATAATTATTTATTAATGATCTGCACTTTATTGAGACTTATTATCAACAGTAAATATTTATTTATATAGTTTACGCATATAACAGCAACCTTTGTACACAAAACTGTAACTTAAGTGCACAGCTGATGACTGACAGTACCGACTTCTCTCTATGATAAAATTGAAAATTTACAGCAAAAATTAAAACGGTTTACTTGTGGGAACGGAGTCTGTGCTTCGATTCTTGATGACTACTTGTTTTCTTAACTATATGTGTTATTAATTTTTGAATAGTTATATCCTGGTTGGTAGTTTCAAAAACCTCTTGATTATTAACTCTATTTAAGTCCGATGTTGCTGGAGCACTGTTTGACAGAGATGTTTGAGTCGCTTTATAATCACTTAAGATTTGTTGTTTACGTAAAGCTTATTACCTTTAATGTAGCAGTCCTTGTTTTCTTGTTTTGCAAGGAATAAATGTTTTCTTAATATTTTAGATTGATCTCTTTGTTCAAGCGTTTGGTCGTTAACAATGGATATTTTCTTACCTTTTAATTTATAACAATTCTTTAAAACCAGTTTTTTTTTCCAGTATGTGGTAAAATCTACCTTTAGGGGACTATTTTTTCCTCTTCCAAGAAAGTAAAAATCGTTTAAATCGATTGGTTGTATATCAACCTCTAACAACTTATTAAGACTAATACAGATATTCTCTGGAGTTGGAGTTTTGTCATTTCTTCTAATCCAAATATAACTAAAGAGTTTTTTTTATTTTCTCTATGTATATATTCTATCTCCTTAAGTATTTGATTTTCTTGTTCGAGTTCACGTACTTTATTGTTAAGGTCTTCTATTTTCAAAAAAAGTCTTGTTTCTGATGCTTCTATAGAATTTTTTATTTCCGTTCGGTTTTTAATAATTTCCTCAAATACCTTCTTCAAAGATATATCGTTTGTTTCAGACATTTTTCATGCAAGCAAAATTAAACGTGTATGGATCGCTTTATTTCTTATTATTTTTATGAAGAAGTAAAAAATGTATGACTGAACTAATTCCTAGTTAACCTCCAAATATAAACAAATTTTTGGTAATTGGTATTTATTTTCCACAAATGCTTCTTTTTGATTTTGGTATTGTATAGATATCTGTTAACTACGTTAACTAAAGTGGTTTTAATAATTTAAACTTATGCTGTACATACCATTTCACTTAGAGTTTGAGGAGCTAAGTAGTATATGTAGTAGTAAAAAAGTAGTAAAAAAAAACGTATTCAAAAACTCTCATAGTGTGAAATAAAACTGATTTTGTGAAGATGAGTTCGGCGAATATATCCAGAATTGAGACCCTGAACAAAGATAATTATGATACCTGGAAGATGCAAATGAAGGCCGTACTGATCAAGAATGATGCATGGGTATACGTAAATGGTGAATTATCGAAACCGTCTTTGGTTGAAGGGGACGCAGCTTCTTTAAGTAGCGTACAAAACTGGATAAAAAATGATAACAAAGCAAAATCCGATATAATTCTGTCAATCAGTCCATCAGAATTGAAACAAGTCAAAGGATGCACAACTTCTCGTCAAGTTTGGCTGAAGTTGGAAAATATTTATCAGTCGAAAGGACCAGCTCGAAAAGCGACACTGTTGAAACAGCTCACGTTGCTGCGAATGAATGATGGTGACGATGTTCGTGATCATTTGAATAAATTTTTTGACGCAGTTGACAAACTGAACGAAATGGAAGTCTAAATCAATCCAGACTTACTGTCCATTATGTTGTTGTACAGTTAGCCCTCCAGTTTTGAAAACTTCAGATGTGCCATCGAGCCCAGAGATGAATTATCAGTTCCAGATCTGCTACGTGTGAAAATCATCGAAGAAAACGAGGCGCGCAAAAATGAAGCTAGAAATCCAATACAGAATGCAATGTTTGCAAATAAAAATCATTTTCAAAATCGATACAACAAAAAGCATGATGACTCTGGAAGACAATTTCATTCGGAAGCCAATACGAAGAACGAGAAATTCAAATTTCGTTGTCACAAATGCAGAAAAGTAGGACATAAAGCATCAGAATGTAAATATAATCGCAAAGACGATGAACCTTCAGCAAAATGTGCCGAAAATGTGTGCTTATGTGCCACCGAAGCTTTTCGAATTGACAATATTGAAACTGAAATAATAGCCAAAGGAACCGTATCATTTTTGACCGATGTTAATGGAGAATCAAATGCCATAAAACTCGGTAACATCAAGTATGTTCCTGACTTGCGTACCAACCTGTTGTATGTTGGGAAGATTACCGATAATGGTTTTGAAGTCGTATTCAAGAAAAACATTGCTCTAGTAATCGGGACCGACGGTGATATAAAATTTATTGCATATCGTATCGGAGGATTGTACTATGTGCGTGGTTTCCAGAAATTAGCTTTGTTTTTACAAAACGAAGATAATCTTGAACTGTGGCATCGTCGTCTAGGACATCTGAATATTGAAGTTCTCCTTGAAGCTGAAAGAAAAGGAATCATCGGTGGATTGAAATTGGAAAGATGTCACGAAAAGTTCGAATGTGACGTTTGTCATCATGGGAAAATGTCAAAAATCCCATTCCAGAAAAAGTCTCTCAGAAACAGTAGCTTATTAGAACTGATACACACTGATGTATGTGGACCAATGAGGGTGAATTCTATTGGGAAGGCGAAATATTTTATCGAGTTTATTGATGATCATTCCCGGTGGTGTGAAGTGAGGTTCATTAGATCCAAAACCGAAGTACTTGAAGCCACTAAGAATTTCATCACATTGGTTGAAAACAAAAAAGGAAAGAAAATCAAATGCATACAATCAGATAACGGGACGGAATATACAAACAAAAATTTCGAAGATTTGCTGAGTGATAGAGGTATTACGAGACGTCTAACTTGTCCTTATAACCCAGAACAAAATGGAATTGCAGAACGAAGAAATCGCACACTACTAGACACAGCAAGATGTCTATTGATGCAGTCTGGTTTACCATCTACATTTTGGGCCGAAGCTGTTAACACGGCGAATTACATCCGGAATCGTTGTCCTACCAGAAGTTTGAACGGAAAAACTCCATATGAGGTTTGGAATGAAACAAAACCAGATGTATCACATTTTAGAGAATTCGGCTGCAGAGTTTTCTGTCTCAACAAGGATTCGGATAAAGGAAAATTCGACTCTAGATGTAAAGAAGGCATTTTCCTGGATTATTCCGAACAATCAAAGGGGTATCGAATCTGGCTGAAAAAAGAACAAAAAATTCACATAACAAGAGATGTGAAATTTTCCGAGAAAAATCAACCAAATCTTGATGGATATCAAGATTTTATCCCGAATAAAAAAGTGGTAAATTCACCTCGAATAATTGACATTGAAGTTTCAAATGTAATGCCCGAATCTGAGGTGAATCAAGATAGTGAACCAGAACCTGGAAATGATATACAAGAAGATGAAGAACTTCAAGTACACCATAAACATCAATTTTTACTCAAAAGAAGACCTGGCAGACCACAAATTGTAAGGTCGGGTTCCAGGGGAAGACCTCGGAAGATTTATAAAACGATTGAGGAAGCTCAACTTGAAGAAGGAAACATTGCACTTATTTCAGAAATTCCAATGAAAAGGGCGATGTCTGGACCTGATAACAACAAGTGGTACAATGCTATGGTGGAAGAAATGAAATCCATCATAAAAAATGATACCTGGGAACTCAAGGAACGTCCAAGCAATCGACAAATAATTGGAAGTCGTATGGTTTTACGAAATAAGTACAAAGCTGATGGAACACTTGATAAAAGAAAAGCTCAACTTGTAGCTCAAGGTTTTATTCAAGAACCAGGTATACATTTCAATCAAACTTTCGCTCCAGTTGCTTGACTAAGTTCAATTCGGTTTGTTACGGCACTGGCAACCAAATTTAAGATGTCACTTCGACAGTTTGATGTAACTTGTGCGTATTTAAATGGAGAGATCGAGGAAGAAATCTTCATGGAACATCCGAAAATGTTAAAAGAAATTCTGGAAACGATCATCAGTGCAGAGAGTACGAACTCCAATGTTACCAGAACAGCAACTAATATGTTGGCTCAACTTCGTCAAGGAAACCAAGTTTGCTTATTAAAAAAATCACTATATGGTCTTCGTCAAGCCAGAAGAAGTTGGTATAATAAACTAAATAGTGTTTTGATATCGCTCGGAGCCAAGCCATCGAATTCCGATCCTTGCATCTATCGCATAAATCAAGGGGAAGATTTAGGAATGATTGTGATTTATGTTGACGACATCCTGGTAGCTTCGAAACACCAAAGGACGGCGGATTCCATTCATCAGAAACTATCGCATTTCGATGTGAAGGACTTGGGAGAAGTCGGATATTGCCTTGGAATAGAATTTTCGAAGAAAGAAGGTGAAATAGCAATGAATCAAAGAGGATACATCAAAGAATTACTGAACCGTTTTGGTATGACAGATTCAAATCCGGTGTCAACTCCATTGGACCCTAATGTAAAATTAAGAAAACCTGAAGGAGCCTCGAATGAAGATGAGCAAAATATACCGTATCGTGAACTAATTGGTGCTTTGACGTACCTCAGCACTACAACTAGACCAGATATTAGCTTTGCAGTCAGTTACCTTGGACAGTTTAACAATTGCTACAATAAACTACATTAGACTGCAGGTAAACATGTTCTACGCTACCTGACAGGAACCATTGATTTGGGACTCATTTATTCACCAGATCAAGAAATTATAACAGGCTTTGTGGATGCTGATTGGAGATCTTGTCTCGATGATCGACGATCCTATTCAGGATATACTTTTATTTTATCCGGAAGCCCAATTTCATGGGATTCAAAAAAGCAACGCACAGTCGCCCTCTCCTCTACTGAAGCAGAATATATGGGGATGACTGAAGCTGCAAAAGAAGCGATATATCTGCGAAATTTCATGAGAAATTTGGAACTTGAAGAGCTGACAGATGTAATAATTTACAATTATAATCTCAGCGCACTCAAACTAGCAGAAAATGTTACATTTCATGCTAGAAGCAAACACATCGATATGAGATATCATTTCATCAGGGATTCGATTAGAAATGAAGAATTCACAGTGAACATGACAGCTGACATTTTTACAAAAAGTTTACCGAAAACAAAACATGAAGCTTCTGTGAAGATGCTCGGATTGGGTCCTGTTATTTAATTCAAGAAACCGCAGCATTGCCTCGAGGGGAGATGTTGAAATAAATTCAAAATAAATGCGAGTCACGCTGTTCTCATGGATATGTCCAAAAACATTGAATGTCAGTTAGAGTTGGCAATAATTGTTCTCAAGAATTATATTATATTTTCACAAATAAATACGTTTAGAATCACGTTGATTGGAATCTTTGGCATAAGTTGTTTTCCACAACAAAGTTCTGCTCAACAGTTAGGTTAACATTAAATTTATTTAAATTTGCTTTCATGATCCCTAAGACATGTTTGTGTTACCACACCAATAAATACTTGGTAAAATAAATCATGTCTAGCGAAAAGTGGAGCCATAAGTATACTCTCTGTCTGCTCAACTCCCGTATCTAATGGTTTCATCAAAAGTCTAATAGACAGGAAATCTGAAGACAGATTCATGGAAAGGTGGCTGGGGACCAACGGGATGCGACATACCAAAGCCCTTATGGTCCTCCAAAGAACTAGGTAGCAGACTAATCAGTCTCCAGAGAGAGACAGATCATCGGAATGATAACTGGTCACTGGTTCACCGCAAGGCATCTTAAGAACATGGGCATCACCCATGACGCACTATGTCCAAGATGCAGGGTGGTAGAAGAAACACCACTTCATGTGTTGGTTAACTGTAAATTGCACATTCGAATCCGCAAGGACATCCTCGGGCAACAACACCGACATCAAGGAGGTGGGACCAGGTAGGCTGATTCTCTTTCCGCATGACGTCGGTCTCCTGAACCCATTCCCTCCAACATGAATTGTCCTTCGTAGGGCCCGGACACAATGGCTATAAAGCTGAGCGTCAGGCTCAATACCAAATTCAATTCAATTCAAAATAAGTCATCTCATACTAAGTTATTGAGCCGATGATTATACAGGGTGATTCATTAAGAATGGACAATCTCTGAACTGGAGATACTACACACCAAAATATGGCGATTGAGCTTAACATGTATTATACAAATGTTGCAGGTTTACGAGATACAGGGTATTTAAAGTTGGAATTTTAATTTGAAATTTCTTAATAATTTTGTGATTTTAAGCAGCATCGTCTTGAAAATTAACTATGTTTTTTGGCATGAAAATTACGTATTTTATGCTGAATTTAGAACTATTCACACAGGCCGTTAGTTACACCCTGATACTTATGTAAATTACAACATATCTTTTTTAATGAGTTATAGCTAAAATGACTAGAAAATCTAAAAGGCAGTTCAATTTTGAATAAAAAAGGTACTATTGTTTATTTCATGTAACTCTATCAGTTTTTGAGTTAAAAACAGTCAATATTCGGTCAACCTAGGTTAACCCATAAATAATTCTATAACGAATATTCGCTATGTGTAACGAAATTTGCTTTGACATTGGACGTCAAATTTGTATTACTGTTTAAAAACTAATAAATTGTAATCAGGGTTTTGTGAATTCTTGATTTCTCGATTGAATTAATTTTGAGGGAATAAAGAGATCAGTTTACGGACCTATCCACCTTTTTATTGTATATCTATAACCAATCTAACTGAAAATTAAAAGCTAAACCACGTATTTCGACTTCAAGGCTGTTATCACCTCTTTTTCTTTCAGAAACCATTAAAAACGAGAAGTATAAATACAGATTTATTACAAAAAAACTGTAAACATTCCCTGAAAAAAAATTATTTAAATAGAATAAAAATGAACAAAATTAACTGTACAATAGAAAAATGTTGAGTAGCCAAAAATCCAAAAGGTCGGGACGGCAATGGTATATCCAAAAACATCGCAAAGTCGGCGAAATGTCAGCGACAAGTGAAAGCATCAGGAAAAACATAAAAAGCAGTGGACAACCAAAGAAAAGAAGTCCTTGAGAGACCAACAAAAAAAGTCGATAGCAATTATATCACAAATGTAACTACATTTAACTTACAATATAATGATTATCGACTTTTTAATCGCTGGACTGAGACGTGCTTGACAAATACGCACCTTTTAAACTAAATCGTATCAGCTGCTAGCAATAAAACAAGACCAGTGACGGCCTCGGAACCAGAATAAATTCGTTAAAATACGAGAGCCAGCTCTAATGATTTTCCATCACAATCTCTAGGAACAATTCCCGTTACAATACAAAAGATAACCCAACAAATTTATAGTTTTTTAGTCATTGTTTTATAATTATACTTATATAAATAAAAACTAAAAAAACAAGCTAACTATATCTGTAAATTACCAATTATTATAAAATAATAAGCATAAATTTTATGTTTATAACCTTTTTTTTCTTTAAAAAAATTGATGTGTAACAACTTTGTTGTCGCTTTCTTGCAATTTGTGGACGTCAACCAATTTTCCGAGAGTGATTTCGTGAATTAGGACGGAAGTGTGTAAGTGTAACAGTCGCCGCGCGCTATTCAGATTCAGTCAGATAGCAGTCAACCAATTTTCCGAGAGCTGTGCACTTAAGTTACAGTGTTGTGTATAAAGTTTGCTGTTATATGCGTAAACTATATAAATAAATATTTACTGTTAATAATAAGTCTCAATAAAGTGCAGATCATTCATAAAACATTTTAGTAAGTAATAATAAATAATTATTCAAATAAAATATTTCAGTATTTAGCTTTTTTATATTTTGAAGTTGATTTCTGTCACTCCTAGTGTCAATTAAATAAAATATAATTTTCATTAACAAAAATTATTTTTTGTTACGAAAAATCATTTCAAATAATACCTGACCCATTTTTTTTCACAATATAATTTTTAAATTTCTTATTACTAAGGTGAGATGTCAAATGTTACACATCCTATGCGACTAATGCAAGGCTTGATCGTTTTTGTTTATTAATTATTGTTTTAATGAACCAAACACATTTTTTATGTGTAACATTTTTGCTCTCGATTTTTTGCATGTGTAGCATCTTTCCTTTCGCTTACTCGCAATTTGTGGGAGTGATTTCATGAAATGTGTAACAGTAGCAGGAAGTCACGGAAGCATGCGCTATTTGATTTGACGAATTAGCACGCGTTGGTAGAGTTGGCGTCAACCAATTTTCCAAAAGGTCGGTACTGTCAGCCATCAGCTGTGCACTTAAGTTACAGTGTTGTGTATAAAGTTTGCTGTTATATGCGTAAACTATATAAATAAATATTTACTGTTGATAATAAGTCTCAATAAAGTGCAGATCATTGATAAAAATTTAAGTAAGTAATAATAAATAATTATTTGAATAAAATATTTCAGTATTTAGCTTTTTTATATTTTGAAGTTGATTTCTGTCACTCCTAGTGTCAATTAAATAAAATATAATTTTCATTAACAAAAATTATTTTTTGTTACGAAAAATCATTTCAAATAATACCTGACGCATTTTTTTTCACAATATAATTTTAAAATTTCTTATTACTAAGGTGATATGTCAAATGTTACACATCATATGCGACTACTGTAAGACTCGCTCGTTTTTTTATTCATTAATTTTGAATAAATTGTTTCTCGTTGTTTTGAAATTGTTTAGTGATTAGTTATATAAAAATTTAGTAATTTTTTTAAGAAAAAAGCGGCATTAGAACCGGTTTGTCAAAACCGACAAACACTAAAACGTAGGTAGTGAAGCCAGCGAATATTTTTTTATATAATATTTAGCCTTTTTTTTTAGTTCGTAATTTTGAAATAAACAAATTTTAAAACGTGAGATTATTTGAGTCAAAACAACTTTGATTATAAATTAACAAATTTGTTTAAAATAAACTTGAGTTTTTTTAACAGCTCTGTTTCTAATTTTTAAAATTATTGTAAAACAAATTAAATGTTTTCTTGAAATAATATTAATGTGCTGACAACTAATAATAAAAAGTCATAATTAAAGTTCATTATATTGTTTTATATTATAAACAGATAAATGAGCGTTTTAATTTTAACAATTACGATCAATCAAAATATTGTTAGGTATCACGTTTTTTATTTAGATCACCATCATACAATCATTTTCATATAGCCAAAAAAGGAAAAAAAAGACCGACAGAGTATACAGAGTGCCCAGAAACGCTCTCTTTCGAAGAAAAAAAATTCCAAAATCCGGAGCTCATTTTGTGTCGATTTGACGTAAATCACGTTGTCCAAAATTGTTTGCTAAGCAGCTAGAGCTCTTTAAAGAGATCTAAATTAACTTGGCAACTTAACAATGCCTGTTTAAAATACCAGTCAGTAGTTGGCAATCATATGTTGAATTAAAAAAATTGGCAGTTGTAGAGACTGCCGATAGAAGTGAAAACACTATATTTTTTCGTAAAATTCTAATAATAAAATCGAATGATATAAAATTATAGATGATTATTTTTCAAAAAATAGCAAAGCACATATTTTATTTTTGATAATTTAAATTGATAAATAATGATTTCGAAATATTAAATTTTTAAATAAAATACTTAATGAAATGAAAGTCGGAGCCGTTTTCATCATTTTAAACTAAAGATTTTAATGATATAAGGTAATAAACGGTAAGAAAACGTCCAAGCCACTGTGAAATACTATTTGGGCGATGCATTGCAGAGGTTAAATATTAGAAACGCATGTCGCATGTCGGGGTGTCGTTGACGCGAACGTACGAGATTTTACCCATCCAAAAAGCGTCTAACGCGCACAGCACATGGCCGCTGCGCGTGCGCCAGTCATGAGCATATCGCATGTCGGTGACGCGAACCCATAAGATTTTCCCCTACTAAAAAGTGCCCAACGCGGCTAAAGTTTTCACTTCAAAAATCGAACAAATTTTAAGAAATAAATGCACACAATGATTCTTTTAACAGGAATCCGTGTTGAAGTTATTTGAATGAAACCGATGTTAGAGCGCTATAATTGTTGGATAAGGTGATTTACATCAAATCGACACAAAATGAGATACTAGATTTTGCAGTTTTTCCTTTGGAATAGCGTTTCTGGACACTCTGTACGTTTACTTTTCCGAGAGGAACTTAAACAATATATTCCGTATAAAAGTAACATTGAATAAATAAACTTTTTTTAAAAATTAATCATCTCTTTATCATTTTAGAAGGCGGCGGCATCATTTCTGTATCGTCGTTGAAACGGTACCTCTGTATGTAATCGAGCAACATTTCTTTCGTGACGGGTCTCTTTATACTCTCACAAACAGCTAAAAAGAAAACATTTAAATGAACAAAAAACAATTTTTTAATGGATAAATCTTTAACTTAGGACTCATTAAAAACAAAAAACAAATATGAAAAGCAATGCCCTGATTTTGATCTTTTAACCTTTATGACTATGAAACTATAATGGCTTGTTCAAGAGTCACTGTAACTTACAAATTCTACAACAGTCGAGAAAGATGACTGACAAACCCTTAAGAGTAAAGATATGATACATTGACTCAAAGAGCACAGCTATTTGTCAGTCCCAATCTAATGTAGAGAGACTGAAGTTGTTTTTCTTTACTTTCTGTAGAAATGTTATCCCTGATATATTAGGGTCAAAAGCAAGAAATTAACAGGGAACCGCAGCAAGGCCAATCTTACGGAGAGGCCTTTTAATGTCAAAGAACTAAATACAGCAATGAACTCAATTAAAAATGGAAAATCAGCAGGTGTAGACGACCTAATGACAGCAGATGAAACATTTTGGACCAACAACAAAGAGGTGGCTTTTTGAGCTGATGAACCCCTGCCAATCTACCATTAAAATTCCCAAAATGTGGCGCATTGCTAAGCTTGTTGCTCTCCTTAAACCGGGTAAAGATCCTGAATGCCCCAACAGCTACCGCCCTATTTCACTGCTGTGCCATTTAAACTTTATGAGAGATTTATCTTCCAGCAAAAGCAAGATTACCTACACGATAAGCTTATACCCGGGTTTAGACCGAGAAGGTCATGCACGAGCCAGGTGCTTAATCTTACAGAGTACATAGAGGAAAGTTTTGAGAAGGGATTTACTACTGACATGGCGCTCATAGACCTCACGGCAGCCTATTATACCGTAAACTACAGGAAACTCCTGCATAAGGTCTACAATATCACAAAGAATTTTCATCTACCATAAGTAATCAGATCCCTACTCCAGTACAGGAATGGTCATGCCAAGACATATTATTAGGCACCGTGAATCCCAAAATCGAGATGGAGGGACTTGATTAAAGGGTATTTCCGGACATTGTAATGGAATGATTTGAGGAATTCACTTTTTTGGAAAACGTGGCGCTTTGTGTTTTCTGGGCGTTGAAATGAACAAGATTGTTGGTTTCCCACTCGACGATTGCTTCAAGATCTCTATTGATAGAGTCAACCTGTTCCTTTCTGAGTCTATTTGTATCATTCACCGATAGGATGTGAAAGTTGAGACAAGTGTGCTGTCGTCTGCGAAACTGTAAATGGGGTTTGTGGTGGTTTTCAAGAGGTCGTTGATGTGTAAAAGAAATAGGATGGGGGACAGGAGGGAACCCTGTGGTTCCCCGGCATTGGTTTTCAACGCATCAGAAGAAATACCGTTAACTGCCACATGTAAGGAGCGATCTTGCATGAAGCTCATGAGCCATTGGCAAAATTTGTTTGGGAGACTGATAATTTGCTTAACAATACCTGGTGCCAAACGCGGTCGAAGGATTTAGATATATCCAAGGCTATTGCACGGGATTCACCAAACTTCTTAATAGTGTTTGTCCAGAGCTGAGTGACATGTCAGAAAATCTCCACATTCTGTCTGTCATGAATTATCTCAAATTTCTCCAGATATTTGATGAGTTCTATGTTGATCGCTTTTTCCATAACTTTGGATATGACTGACAGCAATGCAATAGGGCGATGATAATTTGCAGGAATAGTCTTCTTTCCTTTTTTCGGAATGGGTTGGACTCTAGCGTTTTTCCACATGGACGGAAATACTCCTTTGCTGGCGCAAATCCAGACGTTGTCAGAACAACAGCACGAGCGCTATGCTTCTAAGCGGAGGAATATGCATGTCCGGTGTGGAGTCGCTTAACGCATACAATTGAGTTGGATGAAGCCCTAAACGAAACATGCAGAATTACATCGGGTTGCATGAGAGCAACGCCACTAGATCAGCTCTACAGAGCTGCCATTTAATCGCAGAGCGGCAGCTGAACACGTCGAACGCTTTAAGCAGGTCTTTGATGAACGCCACATGCTATATGGACAGGAGCACTACAAAAAAGACTAAAATCCAGAAAAAGTTTCCTTGGATGCGTGAGTCCACAACATTTCCCAATTTGCGAAAACCCTCCACCAGGACATGAACAGGACTGGTCAACCTGGAGAACATTAAATAGAATAAGAACGGGAGTAGCACCTGTGAAAGTTAATAAAATCAAGTGGGGGCAGTTGGAACATAGCGATGCCCTATGCGAATGTGGAGAAATACAGATCATGGGCCACCTTTTAGTATGTCAACAAAGCCCAGCAACGTGTACCCTCGACGACCTCTGGAAAGCAAATAAAAGAGGACTTGACGTAACCCGATACTGGGCGGAAAAGCTTTGAGATGTTCGGACTCGAAAAAGTAAAGTAAAGTAGGCCCATAAGGCTTATATTTTCCATCACCAAATAGTCATTTGGACTCAAAGCTACCCCACTAACTATGCGTTTATTTCATTCCCGGTTCCGGCGTGATCGAGAATGTGAAAGTAGCTACGAGAACGCTCTGGAAATAGTGATAGGAAAATAACCAACTATTTAACGGGAGAGCCGTCGAAATCGTAGATAGATCTCGAACTCATAGTCACGAGCGCACCTAACAATTTAGATAAATTACCATTAAATGTACTATAAATAAATAAATGACTAGTTGTGATTAGGGGTTTATACCCCACAAGATGCGCAGTGGAACAAGTCTTTAAAAGTCCAAAAAGAGAGGCAGGACTTTTGGGAAAGTGTAACAGATATTCTGAATAAGTGTAACCAGAATAAAATAGTAGCAATGTTAGGCGATTTTAAAAGTTGAGTAGGAGTGAAGCATGATGGATAAGACAGTGTTCTGGGATCACCGTACAGGTAATAGCAAAGTATATGAAAACGAAAAAAGTCTACTTGAAGTATGTTTGGAGTGGAAACACAATGTTTAATCATAAAAAGATCCACTTGTATACAAGACAAGAAGGATGTCGGAGAAGTATAATAGATTTCGTAATTGTGGATGAAAGATTGAGAAAGAAAGTGATGGACACTCGGGCATACCGCGGTGCAGGCGTTGACACAGACCACTTCTTAGTAATGAACCGAATAGGTCACTCCAAGCGGTGGCAGCATCGTGTGCAGGAATCAAGTGAAGTACTAGAGCGTATAAAAGTTGAGAATTTGCAAGAAGGTATAAAAGAGGAGTTCGTTAGTAAATAGATCAAGAAATTTGACAGTTCAGATGAAGCATGTGAGGTTAAAGAATTGTAAAGGCCATTCAAGGAAGGAATCGTGGATGTTGCTAATAAAGTGTGTGGTGTAAGTAAAAGAAGGAAAGGTTGCAAGTTACAAAAAATGTACGTAGTTGTTCAAAAAGCAGTGTCAGGCTGCATTGGCTGGCTACAAAAGCCAATTAAAGAACGCAAAAGGCAACGATTCAGTATGTAAACAAGGCAAGGAATGAGTATAAAAAGTTAAAAGGTGTGGCAAAAGAGGTTGTGACAAGAAAGAAGGAGAGTAATAAAGATGAATTTGATAGGTTATCTGACGATTTCTAGAACAATATTAAACTCTTCTGGAAGACCATAAGAACAGCTAGAGGTAACAATACTACCTCGCAACTGGCAAAAATCAGAAACCAAGATGGTAGTATGGCAAAAAGAGAGGAATGCGAGATGGAAGGAATACTTCAATACTTTATTTGAGAAAGAGGATTCACAAACATGGGCGGCCACTCGGAGAATTGAGTGAAAGTTGCAATGAAAGTGAAATTAGTACGAGAGAGATTGTGGAAGCATTTAACAGTGAAATTGGGTAAGGCTGCAGGGTATGACAGGATTATGGTTGAAATGCTGGACAGGGCGTGGTAGCTAGTCAGCTGTACCGCTTTTAAATCTTTGTTGGAGATTCGGTAGCGTATCAGACGACTGGTGCAAGGCCGTTATCATGCCGCTTTACAAGGGTGAATGTAGCAGGATTGTAAGAACTACCGAGACATTAGTTTATTCAGCATCGTCGGCAAACTGTATGCAAAGATATTTATAAAAGGCTTACATTTATAGAATTTTACCTAGGTATATAGGAAAGCAGGTTTTTCTCGAAACAGCTTTTTCAAAATCGATTTCCACGATATCTCAAAAACGAGTGAACCGATTTACTTGAAATTTTGCATACTTTTTTTATATCAGAAGGCGGCAGTCCTTGAACGAAGGATTTTTTTTATCGATGCATTCTTTTTTTTATATCAAGAAAAATGAAGTGAATTTTCCACCGAAATCTAGACTTTCACTTTCGATCGACGACCATTTTTTCAAAAATTGATAATTTTTCAAATCTTTCGAATATAGACTAGATAATACAATACAAAAACTTAATTCATTTGGTTTTTTGATTTCAAATGATTAGTAGAGAAGTTACAGTGGTCACCGCGAAAGTCCTTTTTTAACAGCTGTCCGGAAAATATATTATATCTGCAAGTTGGTATTGAGGCTCACCCCTAAAGGTTACAGTTCACCGCACAATCAAGCTTTTCTCACAAGTTCATGGTTGTATAGGGTGAGATTTTCTTTAAATCGGTTGGTTCTAGGTTGGTATAACCAAATATGCTGAACCTTATTCTTCCCAGGCCGGGGCATGAACATACGATATGTTCAGCAGTTTTGTCTTACACGCAGCAAAACCGACAGTTCGTTTCTTGATTCAGACCTATCCTTCCGAGGTAATATTTTAGACGACTGTGTCCTGTAAGCAGTCCTGTTAGAATTCGCAGGTCATTCCTGCTTCATTCTATGATCTGTTTAGTTGTGTTTCTCGAGGGTTTAGGTAAGAACGCCTTCGAGTGAGTCAACCCTAGTATATCGGAGCACTACGTGAGTATTTTCCTCTCCGCTTAGTCCGAAATAATTGTTTTGGCGGCACTTTTAGAGACTCCAAAGACCGGTTCTAGTCCAGTGAACGTAGATTCGGCCTCCTGTTTTGCAATGGTGTCGGCTTTTTCGTTTCCCTCCACCCCCTGGTGCCCAGGTGCCCACAGCAGGTTCACTCTGTTGTTTACACCAAGGTACTCGATGCAATTCCATACAAGTTTAGAATTTATCTTGTTGCAGCTCAGTGCTTTTAAAGCAGCCTGGCTGCCTGATATTATACTTATGTTTTTGTTTGCTAGAGGTCTGTTAGTCAGCTCTCTTGCACACAATTCGATAGTGAAAACTTCAGTATGAAAGATTGTAGCATACTTGCCAAGACTAGTAGATATTTCAATCTTTGGTTTCCTGCTTAAAACACCGGCCCCAACTCCATCTGGAGTTTTTAAGCCATCTGTGTACATTACGTATTCAGTCTCTGGGAAATGGATTTCTCCCCTCACCCAGGAGAACCAGGAGATGTATGGATCAGATCTTCTCATTAATAGGTATAGTCAAAAAATTCTTTGCTATGACAGAGTGGTGAGGAATGAATTGTGGTCGACATTGTCTATGTATTGGGTGAGCGGTAGTTTAATATGAGCACTGAAATCACTTTACGGTGATTCCACTGCTTGTGTCAGGATAAACGGAGCTTACACGGACTGGTTTAACAAAGAAAAGGGTGTGAGACAGGGATTGTTTAGCTTCGCCATGGCTGTTTAACTTATACATAGACGATTGTTTAAAAGATTTGAAAAAAGTGCGTATGGATTTGATCGTCAAATGCCTCCTTTATGCCAATGATAAGGTCATATTAGCATCATCTGAAGAGAAGCTGCAGGCGATGGTTAATATTAATAATAAAGTAAATGTAAGCAAGATGAAAGTGGAACAAGTCTGTAGAGGTCAACCTCGGCGAACGTATCTCGATCAGATCGACGTTGTTATGAAGAAAGGTCAGGTCAAGAGTACCAACAACCGACGATCATGTATGAGAGCACTGATAAAAGTGGAAGAAGCGAAAGATGTGTGTAAGAACCGTAGCGGAAGTGGAAGGAAATGGTCTCTGCCTACCCCTACGAGAAAAGGCGTGACTATATGTATGTATGTATGTACCAAAACTTATTGGAACGCTGGAAATGTTTAGTTTTCCTCATGTCAGGGATCCTTAGAAGCACCTTTTTTTATGTCTACTAGCATATTCTACCTTTCAATTCTATTATAGTGCTACCCACTATTGTTTCAGTTGGGTATACCAATAATATAGTCTTTGACATCACAAGTACAGTACAGTAATGGGAATGCTAATGCAATCAAATTTTTGTATTTTATATGTATGCAATAAATATTAAAAATAAGTCTTACCGTTCGCGGTTTCAGCACTGTTGGGAAAAGACTTATCGGTCCGTTCTCTCATAAATTTCCATTGTCCATCTTCAAACTTACATTCGATTATTTTATTATCGAAGTCTTTTAATGCTTTTGTATATTTCATTTTAGCAAAATGAGTATTTAGCTGACCTACATAAAGAAAGCCTACTTTTTTGGAGACAATCCTAAAAATAAATATTAAATATACAACTTTATTCATAAATGTTCCATAAATCTTATACATTATATGGCAGGGTCTCCTAATACAAGCTACATGGTAAATGTTGATCAAAATTTAAGCCTTCTCCATTAAAAATAGCACTGGACAAAATAATTAAATTACTAATGATAAAACTTATTGTTAAATAAAGCTAATCTGATTTTTCAAATATTTTCACAGAATCTATGCAGTTTCCGAAAAAAGTATATAAATCAAAATGTAACTTCATCTAAATTCACTACCTACATTTTATTCGAGAAGTATTAGGATTAGTTTACGTTATATGATGTGGAACAATATTTAAAAATTATTTTTAAATTATATTGTAGAAAAAGTAGTAAAAAAACTGATACAGTTCGCAATTTACTACAGTTGCCTTACTAACTTTAAGGTAATTAAACTAGTAGGTTTTTAAATTAAGTTAATTTTTAATTTATATTTTTTAAATCCGACATGTTTTTATTTTTTCATATTTCACAGAGTTGCTTTTTTCATAATGCCCAACATGTTTCTACAAATCAACCAGTAATAAACGACTTACCAAATAATATTTTTGATGTTTTAATGTGAACAACGGCTAAAAAATTTTCAAATGTAAATTGACTTTAAACTTCTAATGTTTAAATAAATATATTGAAAGAAAAGCGAATTTTCAAGTAAATTGTTGGAAAAATATAATTTTGGTTGATAGCTATTAGTTTCTGAGTTGTTATATCATTTTGTGTTTAATAGAGAATAGGCATGTGATTTTAATAAGGGTAAAATATATAAATCTGATTTTTAAAAACCAGCTAATTTCGCTGCATAATACCTACACATATAGTCATACGTGGGTCGACTATATATCAGAAAACAACTACTTTCCTGGCAATATGCCTCGACGAACATTGAATTATATCTGATGCATAATCGTGCATAATCCCATTTCGGGTAATATACTCGATTATGTATCAGATATAATAATTGTTTTTTTTCTTAACAAGCATCTGCATATCACCCGAAATGTAAAGTAGAAGAAATAATGTGGTTATACAAGGATTACCAATCACAACAAATAATGAAGATGAACTGAAAAACGGAATGACAAAATTTATTAAAAATAATATGGACATCGATTTGAAAATAAGAAATGCTATAAAAATAGGAGATAAAATATTCCTACTACAACTGGAAAACTCGAACGAGAAACAGAAAGTTATGAAAAATAAAAGTAAACTCAGCAAGATTAATGAATACAAGGTATACATAAATGATGATATGTCGAAAGAACAAAAAGATATAGAAAAAAGATACGAAATCAAGCTAAAGCAGAAAGAAGAGGAGGTAAACATGTGAAAATTGGATATAGGAAACTAGAGATAAATGGGAAAAATTGTACTGGAATCTAGAAACGAACTAGAAAAGAAAATAAAACACCAATTAATTAAAAAAACTGATAACGAACATAGAGAATAAAGGACAAACAAAGAAGAAAAAGGCAAGGAATTTGGACAACGGCACTAGTAAAGATGAAATGATAACAAAAAACAGAGATACGAATAAAAAAGAGACATAGTTACTAGGAACTTGGAACACTGGAAGCTTACATGAGATAGTAGAGGAATTCGAAAAGAACAATTTAAAAATATTGGTAATAACCGAAACAAAAAAGAGGACAGGACGAATAATATTACTGAATGGACACATATTAGTATATAGCGGAGTAGAAATAAAACAAAGAGCAGCAGCTGGATTTGGAGTAATAATACATAAAGACAAAATCAGAAAATGAAAGGCATAAATGACAGAATAATAACTATAGAAATGGAAAATAGCAATAAAGAATTAAGTACAATCATAGCAATATACGGACCAGATGAAAATGAAAGAGTTCTAGAAAAAGAAAAATTCTGGAAAAAATTAACAGAAATAACCGAAATCGCAAGAGGAACAATAATTATTATGGGGGATTTTAATAGCGGAGTGGGAAAACAGGACCATATATATAAAACAATTATAGGAAAATTTGGAGAACAAATCAAAAATGATAATGGAAAAAGAATGCTTCAATACTGTCAACTACAAAACCTGATCATCACGAATACATATTATCAACACAAAGACATACATAAATTCACAAGAGTACAAGAAAACAGAGGGGAAAAATCAATAATTGATTTCGTACTGGTACAGAAAGAAAACAGGAAAAATGTCATGGATGTTAGAGTTAGAAGAGGAGCAGAAATATACAGTGATCACTTCTTATTAATAATAATAATGAAAGGAGACGTAATGAAAAAAAAACAAGCAACAGTGACTAAGAAACATGAACACAACACAATCAGAACATATAAAATGAGAGACAAAATTGTATATATAAAGATATTACCAACGAAAAACTGGAAAACAAATACAGGCTATAAAGGAAAAAAAATACAATGGACAAAATACTTGACCAATAATACAACAGAACAATATGAAATATATAAAAATCGAAGAAAGCAAGTGAAAACATTAATAAATGAAGCGAAAGAAATTTCAATGATTGAATTTGGCAATAAACAAGAGAAAGGCAGTAAAAGTAACCAAAAATTATTCTATAAAGCACTAAAAGCCATGAGAACAGATAAACCCGTAAATGAAGTACACATCAAGAATTCAAATGGTGAAATAATTACAAATGATAAAGATATAATGGAAAGAATATTTTCAGACACTACTAGGTCAAGACACTGAAGAAGGGTTAATAAAAATAACGAAAGTAAACCAAATAAACGAAAACGAAACATTAATAAAAATGCAAGAACTAGACGAAGTAATTAGAACATTGAAGAATGGAAAAGCACCAGAAGAGGACAAAATAACTTCAGAAATGATAAAAAACTTGGGATAAATAGGAAGAAAGAGCTTACTAGAAATAATCAATAAAGCTTGGATAAAAGAAAATATACTAGAAGAATGGGGAACAGCTCTAATAACACCAATACACAAAAAAGGGGACAACAAAAACTGCAATAACTATAGAGGAATCACGCTACTGAATACCATAACAAAAATTATGGAAAGAATAATCAATCAAATCATATTATCAAGAATAACAAGAAATCAAAAGGCTTCAAAACAAAAGAGGGTCTGAGATAAGGCGGATCATTAAGCCCAATGCTGTTTAATATTTTCATGGACGACATCATCAAGGAATGTGAAAGAAATATTAAAAAAATGTGCATTGGATACAAAAACATACAAAGAGTGGAGATAGATGAAGGAGCATTTGCAGATGACATACTGATTGCTGAAAATGAAAAATAATTACAATATAATATAGAAGTATGGAATGAAGCACTAACGAGAAAACAGATGAAAATAAATAAAGATAAAACCAAAGTGATGACTATAGGAGACAAAGAAATAAATATTATGATAGATAATATAAAAATGAACAAGTTAAAGAGTTTAAATATCTAGGAGTAACAATAGACGAAAAGGGAAGACAAGAAGCGGAAATCAACGATAGAATTGAGAAAACCATAAAACTGTATTATGCAATGAACAGGAAATTTATCAACAAAAAATAAATTTCAAGACATACAAAACTAAAAATATTCAAGACAATATATAGACCTGTAATAACATATGGTTGTGAATCTTGGATATTAACAAAAAAACCAAAAGTAGAATGCAAGCAACAGAAATAAAATATCTAAGAAGAATTAAAGGAGTGACAAGAAGAGATAAAATAAGAAATACACAAATAAGATAAGAACTAGACATAGAAGACATTATTTCATTAATAGAACAAAAATAATTGGTATGGCATACAGAGAATGCCAAACAGTAAACCTGTTAAACAAATATATGAAGTAAAAACACAAACATGCACAACATGCACAAGAAGATAAAAGAGGCAGCAGGTATCTGCAGAAATAGAAACGCGACGACTTTACAGAACGCACAGGGCAGGCGGATACTGGATACTTCAGAAAAACTGACGGAATGGTGCGACTACATCGAGCACCTATTTCACGATACCCGGCCAGAACTTCAGAAAGAATTCTTTAATCAAGGCCAAGGCTTGGACATAACGAAGGCAGAAGTTCAGTATGCGCTGTCAATTTCAAAAAATGGGAAAGCTAGTGGTCCTGATGACGTCTATATAGAAGTTCTAAAAATACTGCAAAACGAAGAATCACTGAACACGCTGGTAAAGCTATTCAATCTTATTTACCGAAACGGCAGTATACCTTCTGATTGGTTAAAATCTACTTTTGTCCCGCTCCCCAAAAACGCGAAGGCCAAGAACTGCGGTGATTATCGTCTTATTAGCCTGATGAGCCATGTGCTTAAACTCTTCTTGAAAATAATACACAAAAGAATATATGCGAACTTCGAGACAATGATGGGGGACTCTCAGTTTGGTTTTCGCAATGGCTTTGGAACAAGGGAGGCACTATTTAGCATACAGGTTCTTATCCAAAGGTGCCGGGACATGTCGGTGACCGTTTACGCATGTTTCATCGATTACGAAAAAGCCTTTGATAAAGTAAAGCACGAAAAACTGATCAACATTCTTAAAAAAATAGGACTGGAACAACGAGACCTTAGAATAATAGCCAACCTTTACTGGAACCAAAGTTCTCAAATAAGAATCGATAACACCGCGTCCGATGAGATCAAAATCCTGAGAGGCGTTCGTCAAGGATGCATTTTATCACCACTGTTATTTAATTTGTATTCCAACAGGATATTTCAAGAGGCGTTGGATGAATGTGACGAGGGGATATCTGTCAATGGGATTAATATCAACAATCTGAGGTATGCGGATGACACGGTTCTTGTTGCCGACTCACTGGAAGGACTGCAGGAGCTGGTAAGCCGCGTGACGGCTGCAAGCTCAGAGGCCGGACTTAGCCTGAACGTGAGAAAGACAAAGTGGCTAGCAGTTAGCAAATCAAACAACGTGGACGGACACCTGACAATTAACGGTCAACGAATTGAGCGAGTAGAAACTTTTAAATATCTTGGGTGTCAACTAAATGAGAAGTGGGACAGCATGCAGGAGATTCGTGCCAGAATAGAACAAGCTCGTGCTTCGTTCCTGAAAATGCGTAAAGTACTTTGCAGCAGAAATTTAAGCTTGCCTCTGCGCGTCCGAGTGCTTCGCTGTTACGTGTTCAGCATACTGTTTTATGGAATGGAAGCTTGGGCTTTGACAGATGCGATGTGCAAAAAATTGGAGGCCTTTGAAATGTGGACGTACAGAAGGCTATTAAGAATCTCCTGGGTAGAAAGAGTGCGTAACACCGAGGTACTTCAACGCCTCGACAAGCAGCTGGAAGTTCTGTTTACACTAAAAAAGCGCAAACTGGAGTATTTTGGTCACATCTTAAGAAATGACAAGTATCGACTTTTAAAGCTTATTATAGAAGGGAAGATCGAAGGACAAAGAGGCCCGGGTAGAAGAAAGATATCCTGGCTAAAAAACTTAAGACAATGGTATGGAGTGAGCACTACTACATTGTTCCGCCGAGCTGTAGACAAGGTTCAGATAGCGCTGATGATTGCCAACGTCCGAGGAGGACAGGGCACCTAAAGAAGAAGAAAAACACAAAACAAGATAAAAAAGAGGAAGCGCTAGAAAAACCTGGAACGACATAATAGGAAAGATTTTACAAGGAAGAAATAAAAAATGGAGCGAAGCAAAGACATTGACAAGAGACAGAAAAGAATGGAAGAAGTTTATAAAACAAGAATAAAATGATAACCCGACACCCTAAGGGTAAAAGGGTGGTTCAAGATTATATATATATATATATATATATATATATATATATATATATATATATATATATATATATATATATATATATATATATATATATATATATATATATATATATATATATATATATAATCGACCCACGTATATGTATAGGTATCATGCAGCGAAATTAGCTGGTTTTTAGAAATCAGATTTATACATTTTCATGCTTATTCGCTCATAAAAATAATATTATAGTTGCCTATAATATTTTTATTTTAATAATAAGGAGAATTTTTTTTTTATAATCTTTATTACTCAAGAATTGTGCCACCATCAATATTTTTGATTATAATTTTTTTTGAGCAAGAAATTAATTTTTAAAAAGTGGGAAAATACTGTGGGAAATTCAATCATTTGAAAAGCGACGTCATCGGGCAGAGCGAATGTGACGTAAAAGTATGTATCAACAAATGTCAATAACATCAAGTATCGAGTGAGTCCGAGTATTTAGGTTAGGTATTTGGTATTTGTTTAAAAGTGTTTGTGATTCAGTCAAATTTATTACGATTTTATTGCATATTTAGAAGTAAAATTACATTATTTGTTTTGTAAGAAATAACTCGAGAAACTTTGGAAATGACTGAAGATGGTTTTGTGAAGGCGCAATCCGATAATTGACCAAAAATGGATGTGTTTATGATTGACCACATTTTTAACAGAGTAAACTCGTCGAGCTAACAAAATCTGTTAAGCTCCTTGTCTTTTTTACATTGCTCGACTATAGCGTGAGAGAGACCGCAAAGTTATACGAAGATCCGCCCAAAGAGGAGACGGCAAGAATAGTTGCTGGTCATTATTTATTTATGGTAGATCATGTTACTTATTTTTAAATATTACGGGGTAGGTTAGAGATTTTCCGCAAGTGATTTTTTTCAATAATAAGGGAAAGGTTCGAGATTTTCCACAAGGAATTTTTTTTATTTATGGATCATGTTTTTTGACTGATGCATAACTCTTGTTGCATACCATAAATATTCTCACTTCTGGCGCTGTTGGTTTTTGACTGACGACGTATAAATTTTTGTTTTATTTAATTTTTAATTTATTTATTTTCATAAAAATTAATTTGGTCAAATTACAAACTATTTTAACATGGTACAATATTTGCCTTTATCAGCAAATCTTTTTTATTAAATATTTTCCTTTTTTTACGTTTCCCAACTAAAAATTTTTTTTTTATTTTTTTTAATAATTACTTTACAAGTTATCAAACTACTATATTAAATTGCTATTACTTTTTAAAAGAAATATAGTAATGCTTACCCTTGGCCACCTTCAGTCATAATTTTTAAACGAAAATCTACAGAATTCAAGCTAAGTGGTTTCCATTTTAGGACATCATCACATCTTCCAGCAGTATAAGGCTGTAACATAATTGAATTTATAAATATATTAGCTGAATTATCGAACTCAAACACAAACAAAAAAAAAATTAAAACGTTAACGATGGCAATACCTAGTAAACAGGAGCAATTAATTCAACAGTTCTAAAATTATTACATACATACATAAAGTCACGCCTTTTTCCCAAAGGGTAGGCAGAGACCACTTCCTTCCACTTGCTACGGTTTTTACAACCATCTTTTGCTTCCTCTACTTTCATCAGTGCTCTCATACATGCTCTTCGGTTGCTGGTACTCTTGACTTGGCCTTTCTTCAAAACAATGTTGATCTGATCGAGATATGTTCTCCGAGGTCGACCTCTACCGATTTATCCATTCACACTCGCCTTATAAATTTGTTTCGTCAATCTTCCTTCATTCATCCTTTCTACGTGTCCAAACCATCTAAGCATTCCTTTATCTATCTTTGTTACCACATCTTCTTTTACACCACAGCGTTTTCTTACCTCACTATTCTTAACTTTATCCAACCGAGTCACTCCGGCTATACTTCTCAGACTACTCATCTTCGCAGAATTAATCCTATTTTCATGCTTCTTCTGCCAAACCCAACATTCACATGCAGTGCCCCATTCATTTGTTTTCCTCCCAACACCCTTCGCTCAATGTCACACAAATTCATTAACTTGTTCTACTCTTTCTCCCTCAATCGAAACTCCACAGTTTGTCATGCTTTCTTCTCTTTCAAAAACCATTACTTTCATTTTGCTCACATTTATTTTCATCCTTTTGATTTTCAGGGAATCATGCATAACATTAATCATCGCCTGCAACTCCTCTTTAGATAACGCTAATATGACTTGATCATCGGCGTAAAGAAGGCATTTGAAGATCAAATCATTCATTTTCAATCCATACGCACTCTCTTTCAGATCTTTTAAACAATTGTCTATGTATAAGTTAAACAGCCATGGCGAAGCCACACATCCCTGTCTCACACCTTTTCGATGTTAAACCAGTCTATGCAAGCTCCGTTTATCCTGACACAAGCAGTGGAATCCTCGTAAAGTGATTTCAGTGCTCGTATTAAACTACCACTTACCCCATACATAGACAATGTAGACCACAATTCACTCCTCACCACTCTGTCATAGGCCTTTTCCAAGTCTATAAAAGCGCAATAGACCTTCTGACTTCTAGCCAAGAATTTTTCGACTATACCTCGTAAGGAAAAGACCTGATCCATACATCTCTTTCCTCTTCTAAATCCTGCTTGCACATCTCATATCATCTTCTCAGTTTCATTCGTTTCTCTTTTGATCAATATCTTTGCATACAGTTTGCCGAATATGCTGAGTAAACTAATACCTCAGTAGTTCTTACAGTCCTGCTGCGAACCTTTTACCTTGTAAAGCGGCACGATAACGGCCTTACACCAGTCGTCTGGTACACTACCACTTCTCCAACAAAGGTTAAAAAGGCGGTCCAGTAGACTAGCTACCACGTTTTGTCCAGCCTTTAGCATTTCAACTGTTATCCTGTCATACCCAGCAGCTTTACCCAATTTCATACTGTTTAACGCTTCCACAATTTCTGTCGTAGTAATTTTACTTTCATTGCAACTTTCACTCATGTCTTCGAATTGAGCCTATACTTGTGTATCCTCTTTCTCAAATAAACTTTCAAAGTATTCCTTCCGTCTCTTCAATACACATTCCTCTCCTTTTACCATACTACCATTTTGGTTTTTTCCATTTTTTCTTTGCCTTGTTTACATCCTCAATCGTTGCCTTTTGCGTTCTTTGATTGGCTTTTGTAGCTAGCCAATCCAGCCAGGCTTTCTTCTTTTTTGACACTGCTTTTTGAACCTCTACGCACGTTTTCTGTAACCTGCATCCTTTCCTTCTTTTACTTACACCGCATACTTCAATAGCAATATCCACGATTCCTTCCTTGAATGGCTTCCACAATTCTTCAACCTCACATGCTTTATCTAAACTGTAAAATTTCTCGGTCAATTTACTAACGAACTCCTCTTTTATACCTTCTTCTTGCAAATTCTCAACTTTTATACGCTCTAGTACACTACTTGATTCCTGCACACGATGGCGCCACCGCTTAAAGAGACTTCTTATTCGGCTCATTACTAAGAAGTGGTCTGTGTCAATACCTGCACTGCGGTATGCTCGAGTGTCCATTACTTTCTTTTTCAATCTTTCATCCACAATTACAAAATCAATTATACTTCTCTGGTGTCCTTCTTGTCTTGTGTACAAGTGGATCCTTTTATGGTTAAACATTGTGTTTGTTACCACAAGATTTCGCTCCAAACATACTTCAAGTAGATTTTCTCCGTTTTCATTTACTCTGCCGTCACCGTACAATCCCAGAACACTGTCATATCCATCACGCTTTACTCCTACCCAACTATTAAAATCACCCAACATTACAATTTTCATTCTGGTTACACCCATTTAAAATATCTGTCACACTATCCCAAAACTCCCGCCTCTCTTTCTGAGCTTTTAAAGACTGGTTCCACTGCGCATCTTGTGGGGCATAAACCCCTAGCAAAAAGATACGAGTAAGACCAACCTTCAGCCTCACCCAGAGGAGTCTTGGGCTTACACATTGAAAGTCAGTCACACATTCATTCATTCTAGCAGAGAGTATCCACCAACGCCCTGAGAACCTCTGCTGGTTTCCGGAACTCCTTACCAGTAGGCTGTATAAGGTCCATGTGTTGTGGTTTCACATCCTTTCCGCTTGGTTTCATTTACACAAATAATATCAATCCGTCTTTCTTCTATCATCGTGAAAATTTTATCATTTAATCCTCCCCTTACATTCAAAGTAGCAAAGTGACTATCCGCAGTCCACGTTTCGCCCTCACAAGAAGCATGACATGACAGGTGGCGACGCCTATCGCTATCGTGTTGGTTATAGTCAATACGACTATTACTCATAGCTTCCCATGAGATAAATTACAAATTATACTAGAATAAATACATAACAAATTAAAATTAAAGTTAAATAAATGTCAAAGAAAATCTTAATCTGACAGAACAAATAAAATTTTAAATCTTTTTAAACATTTATTTTATCCATTTATTTTGCTGATAACAAATTTTGTGAAATAACAAGAGACCATAACAAAAACGACCTACGCCACTGTTGGATAGGTAGATGTCTAATTAGGGATCAACTAACTTACTTCTGAATACATGTCACCTTTTTTGACAGTTTGTTTCTTTGTTTCAAAAATATTAATAGTATATTTAGTTATTCGTGACGTTAAATTAGCCATTATTTGTAGCTGTAGCATCTTGAGTTATTTTAAAATGGTGTATTATCTGCAAGTACCAATAGAAATAATATTTATTTACGGTCATCACAACAAGTGCGCTCAAGAAACAGCTCAAGTTTTTAATGAAAGTATCCTGATAGAAATATAGGCTACCATACCATCATAGAGTTAGTACGAAAATTTGGAGAAACTGTAATAAAAAAAAATAAACCCAGAGTTCTTTACGAAACTGCACAAATTGAAGTACTGTCATTTTGCTATATAGATCCTACCTGTACCATTCCAAACTTACAAATATTTCTGTTTATTCCATACACAAAGTATTAAAATTGCATAAGATTTTTCCTTAGAAAATACAAATTCAGCTTAGACTATGACCGCAGAATTTAATTTTGTGAAACAATGTTCCAAAAAATACAAGGCGCAGATTTGGTTAAAAATATTTGTTTCAGTTATAAATCAACGTTTTATTTAAATAGCTTAGTTAACAAACATGATGGGATGACGAAAACCCTCACGTGTTTCGACAGGACAATACTCAAGTTTCCAGCGAAGATCAATGTATGGGCTGGTATTCTAGGAAATTAAATGATTAGACCACTTTTAATTGACCAAAAGGAACAATTATTAAAAAAATTAAATTGATCCACTTATTGCTCAGTCACTAGAAAGACAAGTTGATAAATAGGAAAATATGGTGCTAGATGAATAGAATATATACCTTCAACAGGGCGGAGCTAACCACATAACGCACTAGCTGTAAGACAACGAACGATTTCCAAGACATTTGATTAGCAGAAGCGGTTTTATAGAATGGCAGGCAAGATCTCCCAACACTTTTTTCTGTGGGGCTATTTAATAACATTATTTTACAAACTCCTCCCGAAGATATTGAAGAACTAAAGCTTAGAATAACTGAAAAATGTAAACGAGTTACTAGCGAAACTTTGCAAAGAGTTCGAGAAGAATTTGAAAACGGGTTATATTATTGCCTACAAAATAACGGAGCACACTTTGAACAATTACTGTAAATACATTTAAGGAGCCGTAGTTTATTTTAGTTTATGGTGTAATTTCGCTGTTTAATGTTATCTGCAAAATAAATCGATAGAATTTATATGGCTGATTTGCATTTTTCTTGGGTTTTCATTTTATGTATGCTTGCTATTTGACATTTTAAAGAAGAGGTGGGGGATGTTAAATTGGTGCCACTTGGAAACAGCAGAATAACATTTTTAACCCCCCCCTCCCTTGATTTAAAATTTTCGTTTTTTTACATTTACGCAAAATTAAGTTATTTGGACTGAAGCACTGTATTATATCACGTTGACTTATTTATAAGTATTCGGAAAATTTTCAGTTATTTTCGTGTGTATTAGCTTCTATCAAAAATAATCAAAACCTTGGTTTTAAACAACGTGTGATTTTTTATTTGTGAAAATACGGTGTCTAACAATAAAGTACTAGAACTGGTACGATAATGCTACCTTATTTTCAAAATAGGACAATTATACTGTGGTCTCCTTTAATATCACTTTATCCCTTTATCACTCAAACTGGACTACATTCAGGAGAACCATCCAACAGCTGAAACCATAATCATGGGGGACTTTAATGTACATAACGCTGCCTGGCTATAATTCTCTAACAAAACTGATGATGCAGGTCGTCAAGCTGAGGCCTTCGCCATCCATCTACTCATAAATGCTGGTGTTCCGCAAGGATCCATTCTAGCACCAACACTATTTTTACTTCACATCAACGACCTATTGAAAGCAACTTCATGTCCCGTACACAGCTTTGCCGATGATAGTACCCTCCATACCGCATTCTCTTCCAGGGCCCCTATATCAGCCCGTGAAACCAGAAATGAACGAGGAAGAAATGTTAACAATATAAATATGGACTTAGCAACAATTCTCGAATGGGGATCCAATAACTTGGTAGAATTCAATGCAAACAAAACACAAGCATGTCTTTTCTCCAGAGAAGCCGATCTCACTGTGCCTAACATAACTTTGTCAGGAGTAACCATACCACTGAAGTCATCCATATCGATGCTTGGTATTACTATCAGCAATAACCTTTCCTGAGAAAATCACGTGAGGTCCATTGCCAAAAGTGCATCCCAAAAACTTGGTTTTTTGTTTCGTGCCAAGAGCTATTTCACCTCCAGTCAGCTGCTTATGATCTAAAGGCACAGATCCGACCTGTACTGGAGTACTGTTCCCATATTTGGAGTGCAGCACCTAAACATATCCTGAAGCTACTGGATTCTGTCCAAAAAAGGGCAATTCGTCTCGTCGGTGATGCCTCGCTTACAAACTCGCTCACTTGTCTGGAACACCGTAGAAAAGTTGGCATTTTGTCTCTATTTTATAGATATTTTCATGGGCGATGCTCTTCTGAAATATCAACAATCGTTCCTCCTTTGGCAGTCTCTTCGAGATTAACCCGTCAAGTTCAGTCTTCACACCCCTTCGTGGTCACTTTGGAGACCTGCAGAACATCACTTTCCAAAGACTCATTCATCCAACGAATTGCGAGGCTTTGGAACTCATTGCCTAGGGAGGTGTTCCCCGAGGCATACAACCTCCAGAAATTTAAGAAGAACACCAACTCCTACCTTCTTTCCCTTGGTTCCCACGATGTTCTCTGAACATTACAGGATATCCCTTTTCGTGGGAACCAGAACATAAAAAAAAAAAAATATATACTCCCTGCCTAACTGCACGTTGCATGGATTTCTCCGATTGTTCAAAACTGCGGAGACGAACTAAAATTGGTCCCCTTCAAAGTTTTTTTTTTTTGAACTTAAGTCACAGGTAGCAAAATAAGGTTAATATAGGGTTGGCCAAGGATAAGAATTTGTATTCCGGCCATAAACTGCTTCACAGATCTGGCCTTGTGGGTGCCTGCAATATCCAGAGGAAGAATTTTTTACTCCTGCAAATCGAGTTGACGTCGGTTTTCACGTTCTCTCAATATTTCCAAAACTTCCATGCGGTAAGTTTGATTAACATTCTGCCTCTCAGGTACCCCCATTCAAAGTGAATAATGCCTCTCAGCAAACTTGTTAGCAGCCCCTATTTTTGATCCCGAGAAAAAAAATTTGGTACCGCACAAACCTTCTTCATGTTTAACTGTTGTGCACAATCGTTTTAACTGTTCCTTTATTAATATTGACCATAAATGCTTTTATTCCGGTAATCAAAATTTGATCTTTTCTTCACTTTCATTTTTTTTAGATGACGGATGCTCGTCTTCCAACGATGATTCTCTACATTCCGATAACCTATTGTGCTATATGAAAATTGTAGAACGAGACATGAAATTCTCTCCGTATAACTGTGTTAACATTTGTTAGCATTCGAACGGTTCTTTATTAAGTTTTACCGGGAATTTTACATTGACGTGCTGCTTTCGGTATTTTTTTATGCGACGCTTGTACAGGGTCTTTTTTATGATGACACTTAAATATAACAAAACGAAAAAATTCTTGTTCGTTTGCTGACTTTTCAAATAAGAATATGACGTATCAATAGTGAGATTTTAATTGTCGGTGTGTCTCTAATGCAACAAGTTCTAAATCTATATTGTCAGAACTCGTAACCATATAAATTTAAAATTAAAAAAAAAAGAAACCTATTCTTTATTCAGAAAGTTTTGGCCAAACATGAGAAATGTGAAAAAAAAACAAAAAATTCGTGTTTGATAAGGACGATTAAGATTTTATTGTATCGAGTGTCTTATTAAGAAAGATAATCCGCTGTACCTCATAAACTATTTATCGTATAACTTAGGGAAAAAATATGTACTACAAATTCGCATACGAGAAACTGCTAGAAATTATTTTAAGTTTCCTACTCCACCGCTAGAGGGAGTAGTTCACAATAATGTTACGATATTTACTCTTTGGGTGCGACGAAACTAAACACTCAGTACAATAACTAAACAATTTTGTTCTAATATTCTTGCACAATAAATTTTACTTGACAAATCACTTAGATATTCACAACTGTATGGAATTTTTGTATAACACTTTATAATTACTTTAAAAACTAAAAACTTCGATTTGTGATTGTTTTACATGTTCACAACAAATCGATGCCTTTCTGGATATTTTCAGAAATTATTGGACCTTTCGAGAATCACCCGCGCTATAATGCATTTTTCACTCATTGTGATCGACGCGCTGACGCCTTAAGGGGACAGTCGGCAGGGAGGGGCTCGTAACAATAATAATACAAAATTTAAATATTCGTAATCTTCAGATCATTTTACATAAGTTTGCTCCAGTACTTTTTCCTCTATCCTGTAAAATAACTGGTAGGGGTGAGTGGAAAAGCACATTCAATAAAACAGTTATAACTTTTGTTCCGCTTTATGGATTTTAATATCATTTGAAAGGGAATTCAATGCCTAATAAAATATTGTATCGTTATATTCCGGTGGTTTTAACGATCGCTAGGTGGCGTTGATTTAACAATTGCTTTGTTTTCAACTTTTTTTGGGAATCTACAAACACGATGCTATATTTTTTAATCATTTACTTAAATGAGCATGGAATTTAAAAATAATGGTAAAAACCGCATATCAATATCTATTTTCTAAGCAAAGATACGAGAACTTACACTAAACGAACGAGTTTTTTACTTAAATTGAAAATTTTTTACATGTAGTAGTCCAGATGTAATAAATTGTTAACATATAAAATTAATGTAAAGTGAATTTATGAACCTGTAATGTTTAGTAATTTAAAAATACGTAATGCCTTACACAAATAGTGAAGCATATGACATGTTAAAAGTGTATTTTGAATATAAAAATTGTAGAAAACTATAATACTATTATCAAAAACTCCAAAAATTCTTGACAGCGAAAATAAATATATAAATGTATAAAACTGATTTTTAAAATACCAGTTAATTTTACTGCACGTTAACCTATACTGTAGGTATATGTTGGTCGATTTTTTTTTTGTATTTTGAATGTTTTGAGAATGCTCACATTGCAGCAAGGGAATATACATTAAGTTATCCCTAGCGACAACATTTTTGCACAAGAGCATTTAAAAATTTGGCTAAACGTTTAAAAAAAATCGGATCTGTTCAAACTAAAAGAAATTTTACACGACGGCGAAGAAACAATACAGATTTAGTGTTACAGACAAGACCAGACCAGAGCAGATCTTATTCAACGAATACAAAACTTAATTGACAGTATTCTCAGTGTTAAAATGGAAGCTGCTGTCATTTCTACCAAGCAGAGATTAAATATCTGCATCGAAAAAGATGGAAAACATTTCGAGCAGTATCTTTAGGTTACTTTACTAGATCGATGTAGTTTATTTTGCTGGATTTGTTACGTAATTGATTGTAACAATGATACTGAGTTAGTCAAAATCCATAAAGCGTACCTATATTAATTTTATACTTAAGGGCCTGTCCACATGAAACGACTTTCGAGCGATTCAGATACGTATTTCGCGCGAGTAGACCAGTCCACATATTGCGTGTTAAGCACGAGTAAATCAGGATAGACGCACTTATTTTTCAGCGCGGGCCTCGAAGAAGTGGTTGTGTTTTGTTATGCGTATCGTCGATGGAAACGCCGCAAACAAAGAGAAACTAGCCGTTATAGGGTTCATCCCACTCTAAGAGATAGAATGACACACAGTATATTTATAACTTTATATCCAGAGGTAAGACTGTATGAGCCGAAATTTTTTAACTATTTGGAAGCCATTATATCCCATATTGCTGGTCTCTTGTCGATTTCATCAATAAATAATTCCGTATCGAAATTATCTCGTTCCATTGCAAATTTTCCTTAATACGTGTACACGCCAACAAAAACGCAAGAATACTGGCCGCAACGATACCTCGATACCTCGACTCGCGCGCAGCTCGCTTTCAACACGCGCCAATCGAGATTCCAGCTTACTGTAGGTGATTCAAATGCGAATGTAAAATCGCGCGAGTTTCAAACCGCTTCATCCGGACAGGCTCAAGTTTTCAACAAATTATGACATCTGGACGCCTACCAGTTTGTATTATAAAACTCGATCCTCTAGTATACCTATCTTTTCTTGTATCTTCGCTTAGAAAGTAGATATTGAGATGCGGTCTTTTAGGTAAACGATTAAAATATAAAGCATCGCATTTAAAGATTCCCAAACAATTGTTGCATCAATGCACATACATACATATAGTCACGCCTTTTTCCCATAGGGAAAGGCAGAGACCACTTCCTTCCACTTGCTACGGTTCTTACACACAACTTTGGCTTCCTCTACTTTCATCAGTGCTCTCATACATGCTCGTCGGTTGTTGGTACTCTTGACCTGGCCTTTCTTCAAAACAATGTTGATCTGATCGAGATATGCTCTCCGAGGTCGACCTCTACCGACTTGTCCATTCGCACTCGCCTTATAAATTTGTTTCGTCAATCTTCCTTCATCCATCCTTTCTACGTGTCCAAACCATCTAAGCATTCCTTTATCTATCTTTGTAACCACATAAGTGTAGGAACCAACACACCTCTATGCACAGCCAGACGTGCCTTTTTTGACACTTTCTGGCTATTCATTAAGCTATGCAGTGCCCCATTTATTTGTTTTCCTGCCAACACCCTTCGCTCAATGTCACTGTCATACTTTCCATCTCTAGTAAACTTTAAACCCAAGTATACAAACTTATTTACTTGTTCCATTCTTTCTCCCTTAATCAGAACTTCTCAATTTGTCATGTTTTCTTCTCTTTCAAAAATCATTACTTTCTGTTTGCTTACATTTATTTTCATCCCTTTGATTTTCAGGGCATCATGCATAACATTAACCATCGCCTGCAACTCCTCTTTAGATGACGCTAATATGACTTGATCATCGGCGTAAATAAGGCATTTGACGATCAAATCATTCATTTTCAATCCATACGCACTCTCTTTCAAATCTTTTAAACAATTAAACGCACCTAGCGATCGTTAAAACCACCGGAGATGATTTAATACTGGAGCAAACTTACGTAACATGATATGAAGATTACGAATATTTAAATTTTGTGGTACTATTAGTGTGCATTTATTTTAGAAAAATGATGTTTTTGTGTTATTATTGTGAACTACGCCCTCTAGCGGTGGAGTAGAAAAGTTGAAAATAATTTCCAGCAGTTTCTCGTACGTGAATTTGTAATACAGGTTTTTGTCCCCAAGTTGTACAATAAATATTTTCTGAGATACAGCGCGTTACCTCTGTTAATCAGACACCCTGTTCATTTATTAACCCTCCGGCAAGCGCGCTGTATGTAATATCAGGAGTAGTTACTTCGCATCGGGCATTTTATGCTGCATTAAGTAAAATGATAAGAACAAAAGTAAAATAAAATTTATTCTGTTTTATAAACAAAAATATAAGAAAATAATACCAAGGTTACAAAACAAATGAAATTGATAATATATTGCTTTATTTCCATTTCTGAGAAAAGACATCCATCTAATGCTTTTGACGGATTTTTCAATGTTTCTTGCAAACAAATTGTTTACATGAATTGCAGATAACCGTAGTTTTACTGTTTTGATGACATATTTTAGAACGTTTCAGTAGCTTCTTCTAAAGGTAGATATTTTAAAAAAATAATAAAATCAAATATTTCCTTCTTCTAACTTGTTTTATTAAGGGGTCATTAAACTTATAAATTATCTTTGAATTAATACCAGCAATGTCAAGCAATCCAAAAAAAATGCAAGAGACCACCTTCTGGTTATTTGTTGAGTAGAATATGAAGCGTATTTCTGATCCATAGTCCAATATAATTAATGGTTTCCCGCCGTCTCCGTCAAGTTGACCTTGGGGCCAGTTGTACAAAACGCAGTTCACCGATAGTTCAGTTGAACCATAGATCACTGGTGAACGTGGTTCGCATACCAATCGGTTATACCAAATCTAGTTCATTTGACTGACGATCAATTTAGATTGGTACATAAATTCTATAAAACTGCTACTTCAGTTTTTAAAATACGGTGTTCTGTGGTAATTTATGTGACTTTTGATTTTAAGACTCACAAGCATATTTATTGTATTTTGGAAAATAAGAAGTGTATTATGGATTTATTAAATGAGCTGACGGAAGACGAAGAGTTTTTGGAATTAGTAAATAATTTTTATCGCGAAATGTTGCTACAAACATATAGAGGAATCATTTTATAAGATGGAATGATAGAGATTTCAAATTTAGATTTCGACTTCAAAAGAAGTTGTACGGTTTTTACAAGTGTAAGAAGAACGCTATTTTCTTTTGGTGAGAAGTTAACTGACCTCCTGAACTTTTTAGAGGAATCCATTATTTTTATAATAAAAAAAGTAAAATAAAGTATGCTTATTTGAATTTATATCAATAAATTACAACTCATTTCACAAAATCCACAACAGAACAAACCGTAGAAATAATAATCAGTGGAATGAATCCGCTTTCAAAATGATACTGATAACTACTCTTTGCGATAACTTACAAACAATATCTCACGCCAATCTATATTTCTGACATTTTGTTGAGGTTATGATTTTAAGTTCAACGACTTGAACCGAGACAGTTCATCGTTGATCGAAATTGGTACAACTGAATTTTACTCATGATCTCGGTTCAGCGGTGATCTATCAATGAACTTGGATGGTACAACCGGCCCTTAGTCATCCATGGTTTATAGCAACATTTCCCATTTTTTTTTTGTCTCATACTATACTAGGTTTTTGGAAGCAATTCAAGCGGGATTTCTCTTTTATTACACGCTTCATATTAGCTTCACTCGATCTATCTATCTATCTATGTAACGGAATCTTTGGACACGATTTTCACCCACTTAAAAACATCGGATCGACTTAAAAATTTGTATACTTCTAAAGAACCAATGACAATACAATAATTTCATATTTTTTTTTAAAGATCCTGGCAGGATCAGTTATATTTAAAAAAAAGTGTTTTATATGGATTAAAAATGGCTGATATCCCACATGAATTCAATTTAAATAGATAGCGACGCTTAATCTACTCTCCAACAGTTGTCGCTAACGCATATCACCATTTTAAATTCTAATAATTTTAAAACCAGCTCGCGTTTTTTTATGCGCAAATAAATTTTCACGGAATTCCGTTTTACGACAAACTCATATGACAGTTAACACCGAAATGAAGATCGTTGATAAGTATCACTAATTTAAAAAAACTTGAACTAAAAAATGAAAAAAAAAAAAAATAGTTTACAAAAGCTAAGACAACGCGCTTTTTAAGGAAACCGAACTAAAAAATAAATAATAATTAATAAATAATAATTTTTTTATCAAAAGCGTAGGGTGCGCTGTATCAATTAATATATTTGATAATAAACAGATATTGGTAAACATAAAGTCTCCAAGAAAAAAACGTAAACATCATAAAAAGCACCCCACGCTTTTGATTGTGAAATTAGTTTTTAATAATTATTATTTTTTGGCTAGGTTTTGTTATAAAACGCGTTGTCTTAGTTTTTTTAAAATAATATTTATTCATTTTCAAGGTGACCATAAGAGTAATTCCATTTTCAAGAAGATATTCAGCTAATAGGTGTTTGTCTGTCGTCAAATTCCTGTTTAAATTCTTTAAAGGTTCGACTAATTTTTGGACAATATCGTGGAGTTTATTGAATACTTTGTAAGATCCAACTCTTTGTTTGCTACAATACAGTCAAAGCTTCTTATTTGCAGGGATACGTTCCGTAAATATTCCGCGAATACGGAATGGTAATTTGCATGGGATAATACATTTTTACATAATAATAATTATTACAATCTTAATCATTTTCATTTAATAAATAATTTTCTTTAATTCATTCCTTACAAAATTAGAATCATAGAATCATTGTAGCTCGTTAAATTGTTGCACGTTGAATTTAAATTTTGGTTTAGTTAGATCACCGTTTACATTAACTGATGCGATAAGATAACCGATCTGTCCATCCGGGTAACTGAGAACAGCGAAATAATCATATTTCATAGTTTGTAAATGCTTTTTGCAATTCATTGAAGTGCTTTTTGCAATTCATTGAAGTGCTTTTTACATGAGGTAAGCTCGTCCAGACCATTCCTGCTTGACAGCTGATGACTCCATTTGGTTTTAGAGCTTCCTTAAAAAGTTTGTAATAAGATTCTGTGAAGAGATTAACTGCGGTACCAATGGGATCGGAAGAATCATTTATAATAACATCAAATTCATTTTTATGACTTTTCGTATTTTCGAATCCATCACAGATCTTCAGGGTAAGTTTGGGAGAATCGAAACCTTTTGCAAGAAAAGGAAGGTGTTTTTTGCTGGCATTTACTACTTTTTTGTCCATTTCCACCTGTACAATTTCTTTTACTAAAGAATCTTTCTGTACTTCTCTAGCAATTCCACCATCACCTCCACCAATTAAATGAACTCTGAGGATTTTGATGAGAGCAAATAAATAGAAATGTTAACATTTCTTGATATGAAAATTCATCTTTCAGTGAACATTGAATTATTCCATCCAAAACCAATACTCTACCATTATTTGTCGACTCAAATATCATAATATCTTGATATTCCGATTTTTTTTTGTATAATACTTCTTTTAGTTTTAGATAAAAACATTGACCAGGCCATAGGTCAGATAATTCACTAAACCAACCATTTCTAATTTGATCCATCTTCAGAAATTGAAAGCGAGTTGTTTCCTTACGAAGAGTCGACTCGTAAAAGGGTATGTATTCCAAGATGGCAAAATAAAAATATATCATAGTTAAAGAGTTTTTAACAATACGTAAAAATTATTATCAGGCTTAGGCAATGGTTTAAAGAATTGAGCCAGCCTTTTAAAAACAAGACTTCTTTTCATAGAGGGATCAATTTTTATGAATAAATCACAAAGCTCCCCCATCCGTAAACCTTCAATAAGGTTTAATGCTCATTGAAACTTCAATAAAATGGAGTTTTAATTTTTTCTCCAAGATAAATTCTTTTCTTCTGATTGCAACTTTTGAATGTCACTTGATTGATTGGTAATGGGGGTGTTAATACACTGCGGTTTAAAAGATCTATTGTGTCCCCTTTTGCTGCCCAGCCGTTCAGAATGTCTCAACGACCAAAGCAGTTCTGCCAGTCCTATGGCTTAAGAAGTTCATGATATCGGATGGCTTTAGGTTAGATTAATCTTTCTCTTCTATTTGATCCGCGAATACAAAACACACGAATATACTGCATCATGTGTAACATGTTACAAAGAACGTATAATTTTATGCCATAATTGGTAGGCTACTGTGGCATACAGCACTGGGCAACATTTGACTTTAAAAAAGGTCCCAAAAGTAACTGCCAGGTATATTGTAGATTGTAGGGGGGGGTCGTGAAGGCTATGCTGCCTCTCAAGCACTTCGACCTATCAGATCTTTTGTGCATAACCCTTAATCTGAGGCCCGGGATTCCGAGACTTCGTACAAAGTTTATCAGTTTCCTGGGAGCTAAGTTCCTGGTTCCTGACATCGGAGGGCTTTAGGAAGGCCCCTTCCAGAAACTTGAGCCTCTTGCAGAAAAGAGCTGAGCATTCGCAAAACAAATGTACTGCAGTTTCAGCGAAGTTCTCGCAGTAGCGGCAACTATCACTCTCTGTTTTGCCCATCTTTTTCAGGAGATACCTCAGAGGGCAGTGTCGAGTGATGAGTCCCGTCACCAGTTTCAAGTCTTTCTTGTCCAATTCGAGAAGCTGTTTAGCTTTCCTTGGCGATAGGCTTATTAGCCTTTTTGCTTGTCTTTGTCCTGGCACTTTATGCCAGTGAGATTTCATTTCATCCGTTTCCCAGCGTCGAACCTCTTCTTTCAAGTGGGCTTTGGAAAGACCACAGAAGGGTTCTGGGCCGGAAATTTGTGTATTTGCCCCTTCTTTGGCAAGACAGTCTGCTTTCTTGTTGCCTTTAACTCCCTTGTGACCTGGAACCCAAATCTGAGAAACCTGATTATTTCACTGCCAGGTAAGAAGGATTTACAAAATTAGTATGAGCTAGAGGTCCCTCGACTTCATACACCTGACTCTTTCTAAAAGACAGAGAGGTACGTCTATGTACCTCTCTGTCTTTTATGTATTTTAGAAAGAGCCAGGTATATGAAATCAAAGGACCTCTCTGTCTTTTATTCCCTTTAGAAAGATTCAGGTATATGAAGTCAAGAGACCTCTCACTCGTACTTATTAAAGGTATAGGACGGACGTCCAGCTTATTGAGCGAAGATGTCCAGCGCTGAATTGGACAAAACCGCATAATCCACGAAATATATGTAACATTTCGTCAAAAGTGACAAATTCTTCAAATGCATAATTATTTTTAGTTATTTAGAAAAATCTCGTAAAGTCATCTAATCGCAGGTAGTTTATCTTGTAGTTTCCGTTTTTTTCTGGTTGTTACACCACCAACGGCTATTAAAAAAAGTTTTCCAAACAAGGCCTTAATTTCAGAGTAAGTAGTCAATCTGCACTTCCTGTCCCTTTTATATAATTCTCTCTTTGTAGTCTCAATAAAAAATTGGTATATTTTTGATTATTTCTTGAGACATGAAAAGAAAACATGAATCCAACTAATGCACATTTGGCTCCAGGAACCACTTTCACTATATTTTTGGCAATTTGTTTTTTGCCGATATTCCAAATTTTCTTTAAATCTCGACCAAAATAAAATCTGTTGTCTTCGCCTTCCAAACTTTCCGACTCTTTATCTCTAGACAACTCTGATAAACTATCGTGATTACTGTTTTTAATTTCCTCGTCCTCTCCTTCATTTTTATCAGTTTAATAACCTTTTCATCGTCGACATCAGAAATAGATATATTTGCAAGTTCTTCCAATTCTGCCATGGTCAAATATTTTTTCTTGCTCCCCAAGCCAAAAGTACAGTATTTCCGGCCGCATTTCAGTCCCGAAAGAACGACTTTCGTGACCTGCTTACTTTTGCGGACAGTTTGAAGTACAGCCCGCTCTCACCAGAGTGGGCTACTTTGCATGGTTGGGTACGACGGCAGTCTACAGGGCTACATAGACGTAATCTTACATCCTAATAAAATCAACAATGTCTCACAGCTACATTGTTAGTGAAAAATAAAACTATAGAATAAATAAAAAAAAAGGATTAATGGATTAAAAATGGAGCGCTCTACACTTGGCGATATTGCCAGGTGGTGGCCATAAAGCAAGTGAGATATCATACGCTATTTTATTAATTTTAATATTAATTATTCAGCTACACTTTCGACTTGGGAGCATGAACAATACTATGCAACCCTCGGCAAGAATGTTGATACACAGAAGCTTTTATATCATATACGCCAGGAAATCCAACTGTCTGGCGTAGGGTCGTTATATACTCGCCAGCTTTCTACTCCTATCAAAAAATACATATTGGGTATATAGAAAACAATCATGTGAAAAATAAAAAAAAATGTAGGTATCGTAAACGTCAGTTACATGACTGGGTGCATTGCGGCACAAAAGCAGGCCTAGAATGGAGCAGGAACGACCTGCGAATTCTAACAGGACTGCTTATAGGACACTGTCGTCTAAGATACCACCTCGGAAGGATACGTCTGAATCAACAAACGGATTGTCGGTTTTGCTGCGTGGAAGACGAAACTGCTGAACACATACTATGTACATGCCCCTGCTTGGGAAAAATAAGGTTCAACATATTTGGTTTTACCAACTTAAAACTTACCGATTTCAGGAAAATCTCACTCCCGATGAGAAAGAGACAGTCATTTGAGAGGTTGTTTTGTGCTCCCTCTAATGGGCGGGGTTTACGCCCGAGAGGCAAGCGGCGAGCTAACTGAAGGGGTCGGGTTCGAGACAAGAGCGTAAACCCCGCCCATTAGAGAGAGCACGAAACAACCTCTCGACCTCTCTTTCTCAACGGGAGCCAACTCTCGCATCTAGGCCCGCTGTCTAGTCTCCTAAGTCTATGGGCGCACTGCGGCACAAAATTCCACAAACATGTACTACCCTTTTTTAATACTGAAAATAACTAATCCGCTATATATACTTCATCGTTATTTGGCTGTGCCATGCACAATACACTGATTTAGAAATAGCTTTAAGACAACGGGTATGCAACACATTATCTAAAAATATAACAAATATGCAAAAATGCGGCATAAAAGGCTGCTGCTTGCCTGCTGCAGAGTTAAGTTTGGCATTTTTAGAATTTTAATTTATCAAAATCTTCTGTGACATCATTTTAAACTCAAAGTACATATTTTTATTTAATATTTACAATAGCATTGTAAATGATTAAATACCTTCAGTTATGATGAATGCTCTCCTCGATTTTTGAAATTTTGGGCCTCCTCCAGCATTTTTCTTCAAAAGTTCGTGGTTTTTTTTTTAATTTTAAAATTACTATTTTTATTCATTTTTTTAATGAATAGGTGAAAACTTCTTGGACAAAACAATAATATTAAAAGTCTGCTAGTTAGAATGTCAATTTTAAACATTATTCAATTAATAATAAAGATGTTAAAATAAGTGCAAATTCAAATAAAATTGTAGGTTACTTTGACAATTATAAGATTTTTTTTCTTACAAGGAGCTAAGATCCGCCATACCGCAGAAGTTATCTTCGTAAAGTTACCTATAAATGCATTGCCTTCTGTCACAACAAGAGAAAACCGCCATTATATTACAATTTATATAGAATCCATTCAACTAGGTACGTAACACTTTCATCACATTTTTATTACTAACCTCTTTTGAAGGCTGAAATATAAGTCCGTCAGGTTCGTGAGACAAATTTCTAGAAAATTTTTCTCCTAACAAGCTACCAGCTTGTGTAATTTCCCAGAAGTCCTTTTTTCTAACACTAAATGGTTCAAGTGATTTGTTAATCATTCCATTTTCCATCGCAAAATATCTAGGCTTAATAATTTCGTTTTCTAAGCAATGTAATCTCACCGGATAGAACGCCATTTGTCCTACATTTTGTGATTCAAAAACCACTATATCATAAGCCAAGTACCTAGGAATGTTCTCACCATTTACTTTATCTATCACCATTTCCTAAAAAACCAAAACGAAATTATAATTTATTACCAATATGAATTTGACTTTTTCATAAAGATCTGCAAGTTTTCTATCATAATAACTACAAACCAATATAAAACATATACATACTCCATCTATTAAGGTGTTTTTAAGATGCCTTCTAATATCTTTTCTGTGTACAAATCTAAGTCCTTTAACTATAAAAACATTGTTGTCTCTATCAAAAAAGTAGACTTCATCTTCTCCATCAATAAGCATGATATATCTCATACCATCGGCTTTCCAGGAAACCCTAAATATTTCAAACATTACATCGTTTGACATTGTATGACAGCAATTGTTATTATTTTATACAATAACAATTATTTGCAAAGGAATGTTGTGGTTATACATTAGTTAGCCATTAGCTACCATGGGTAACAGTTAAAAATCTTGAAAATAAATATTTTATGACTACTGCGAAATAATTAACATCCCAGTGGGAAGTTATAATATAACTCAAAAAGTGTAAGGAGTCACTTGAACAACCCCAGATGCGCCAAGAGACAATCGCGGCATCGATCCTTTCTCAATATTATGTTGGGCAGCTTGCAAAGCAACTCTCTTTCGGTCGCGCATTTCCAAGTGACTCCTTACACTTGTCGAGTTATAATGGGTCCGATTTTGCGAATCCCGAATTTTGACATATCTCCACATTTCAAGGTCCCCAGAGTTGAATACAATAGTTTTTAAGTGAACGTCGTGTGTGTGTGTGTGTGTATGTGTGTATGTATGTGTGTATGTGTGCATGCAATTAAACATGGATGAGTGCCGCCGCGTAATAGTTCAACTATTTGAAAAGTCATTCGCTTGTATAATTTTGAAGAAAAAAAGGAGACCATTGAAAATGGAAGACCAACACCTATTTTAAATTTAGTTGGTATAGTGAAAACTCTTGGTCATCGTCATAAGACGATGAGGTATATCAAGTGCCCCAGTAGGGCAATTTTTACTTTAAATAATTTAAAAAAAGTTTGCCCTAATCAAAATACCCTCAAATAAAACTATAATTGTCCTATTCACTCCACTGGTATCGAACATAGCCTAAATCATACTGAACCTATTATATATAAATATATACATATATATATATATATATATATATATATATATATATATATATATATATATCCCTAAATGGAACAATTATTATCCTATTCACTCCTCTGGCAGAAATTAATTACTATTGAAAGGCACTCCAAGTGGCTAAATTAGACGGAATTGGTTAAAAATAATTTTAATTAGTAACATTACATTGAAAGGTTAAATCTGAAAATCCGCCAAAGAAGTACAAGAAGTCCGCAGAAAGAGCAGATAAGTGTTCATACAGTGATGATCTACATATCTATACCTTCAACTGTGCCAGGCTCTTGAAATAACAGGAGTCGAAGGCTTCAGCCCAAAAGAAAAAATTACAGCTGGTTGTAACCTACCCTCCCTTATCTGGGGCAGCCTCAACAGGAGTGAGGGTAACAAGGTGCCGCAACAACCTCTCCCGATGGGGACTAGCAGAAGACCCGACCTGCGAATGCGAAACTCTGCAGGACAACAGCCACCTACTAGTCTGCCCACTATTGGGAAGCCCCGACCTCTGAGTGGTAAACGACAAGACCATCCAGGCTGCAATCTTTTGGCGAAACGTGTCTTAAATGGCCCGGACACGTTAAATAAGTAAATACAGATTGTTGCAATCTTTTGTTCTAATTAAATCATTTTTGACATTTAACGTGTTGGATTTCTCTCCCTTTGCCACTCTGCTACCGGCATTATCCTTCAAAACGCCGACCAGAGTTGAGGTCGTTAAATTCATTTTCATTCAGCGATCGAACGATTCTATTATTCAGTATATTCCAAAACACCGATCAAAGACGGAGGGACTCGGTTAAATAAAGTAATGAGATAATGGAATGCTGTGTTGTGAAAGGTGATGTGGTTACATACATAAAGGAATGCTAAGATGGTTTTTGGACACATAGAGAGTATGGATGACAGAAGATTGATGAAACAGATTTATAAGGAAAGTATGAATGGGCAAATCGGTAGAGGTCGACCTCGGCGAACGTATCTCGATCAGATCGACGTTGTTTTGAAGAAAGGTCAGCATATATGATAGCGCTGATGAAAGTAGTAGAAGCGTAAGATGTGTGTAAGAACTGTGGCAAGTAGAAGGAAGTAATCTCGGCCTACCCCTACGGGAAAAAGGCGTGACTATATGTATGTCATGCCCCCTTTCCTAACATAAGATGACTTCTCAACTGAAAATTACCCAATAAATTACAGTTTCAAAATCAAAATATTGTGTTTTACATAATTAAAAATAATTAAAATATTTACCTATATGGTTTTTCATGCAATAATTTAATATTGTTATTATCCATAGAAATAGGCTGACTGCCTGGAAATCCTTTGCCTTTCCATCCGCACATAGTTTGCACTTTCCGTTGCAATTGAGATGCTTTTGGTTGCTCTTGAAATGAGTATACACCTGGCACACCTTCCATGAACTTGGGAATGTTCCCATTTCGACGTTTTTTCTCTTTTACGATACTTTTATTCTGACTAAAAGTAGAATAATTTAATAAATTACATAAATGATTATGAAATTATTTGTTTTTACAATATTTATTACTTTTTTCAAAACCAAAAATATTTTTTTACGTATCAGTATACAATCCTGATACTGTTTTAAATTCAAACATATGTCTGAAAAAATACAATTTCTAATGTTGCGAAATTAGCGAAGGTGTTTTCGCAGTTTAAATTTTGAGAAATAAAGAATATTTAAATAATAGAGTTAACATATAGAAAATATTTACAAAATACTAATTTGTAACCTGTTTAAATGGAAAAAACTTGTCATTAAAAAACGATAAAGGTTCTAAAAAGAACTTACTGTGAAGAAGTAGATGCACCTTCTTCACTAGGATTATCATAATCATTTAAATTATTTTCTGTTGTATCATCGCTTTCTGTACACCAATTAGGAAGAGCAGGTGGAGGAGGAGCGTCTTCTATGTCATCATATCTTCTGTAGAGTTCTTTTAGATAATCTTCCTTATAAATACCTACAGGTCTAAATTAAAAATAATATTAATGTTAAAAAGTATTCATGTAAAAAATTGACATGTTTTTATAAAAAAAAAACTTAGAATCCAAATATATTAAAAACTTGCATGAGTTGTAGTTTAAGTAATATTTACAGAAAACAAAATCTACCATTTTGAAATTCGTATATAATGATATTTAATTTTATTAATTTAGTTATTAATAAATAAAAGTTAAAATGGAAGTTTGAATATTTTTCCAGCCTCGAAAAACTAAAAATAGAGTTCATTGTGCAGTAAAAGGCTGTTAAATAAAGCTAGTAAAGAATTAAATGTTACTTTTCATTATTTTAAAAGCCTGACGAGTGTTCTGTTGCCATAGAAAATTTTGTTGGTAACTTGGAAATAGCTATTAATTGAAGGTGTGGAAAAATTTATTGAAATTAAATGAAGTTACTTCACAAATGAAAGTATACTCTTTACATTTTGTATACTTTGTGCTTAGATCTTAAAAAACAGGGATGCTGATATTGTTTATATTGTTTTAGAGCATTAGATTGTAAATTCTTCCATTAACATTTCTAGTCCATGCATGATAAAATATCTAAATTATTCTTTTGAAGTAAAACTTCTTTAGAATCGTAAGATTACCCATTTATTCTATATGGATAATCTCAAACTTTTCGCACCATCCAATAGAGAATTGCAACTTTCCCTTAACACGGTGACCGAACATAGCAACGCGATCGGTATAAAGGTGGGGACTGAACAAGTGCGCCGTAATTCATCTAATCAAGGGAAGAGCCAGAATGTAAGGCAAGACACAGAACTTATTTACGGAAACATTATTCATTATCTTGGTCGCGAGGAGACATACAAGTTTTTTGGTATACCCCAACGGGGAGCCCAAGAAGCAACCACTATTAAAAAAGTGCTCCTCGATCGGTACAAGTTTCTAGTAAGGCGCATCTGGAGCTCACAACTCTCCGGTGCCAACAAAATTACCGCAACCAACGTTCTTGCTGCACCGATATTCATACTCGTTTGGTGTTGTTCATTGGATAGTAAACGAGTTAATGGATCAAGAGACCAGAAAGATAAAAATATGAATAGAAGTCTGCATCCTCGCTCTTCAGTTGAACGAATTTACCTTTCCCGTGATGTCGGAGGTCGGGGATTAATCACGCTGGAAAGCATGTATGACAGGATTGCCTTGCGGATGTAACGTTGGAAGTACTAAGGGCCGAAAATCTCCTGTCCAAGCTAGTCGTTACTCACGAAAAAGCTGGTAAAGGAACTCTTTAAGCAGATGTAAAAGCTGCGTAGAAAATTGGACTACCAGACATCAACCAGTATATGCAACGAGGGAATGTCCCTTTACCAGCAGAGGGACTAACGCAGACCAATATCGTGAGGGCACAATACAATTTTCTGATGGAGACACATGAGTAAGCCCATGCACTCTGTATTTTTTCGTCATGTCGATAGTCGGGAAGTGTCCAAAGAGCTTACATTCACTTTTAAGATCATCTCGTCTAAAGTCCGAGACGAAGGGTTTTTTGATGGCATGCCAGGATGGAGTTATAAACACTTTGGTTTATAGACGTTTCATACTGAAGCAGGATGTTAACATCACCTGCAGATAGTGTGAAGCACAACCAGAAACCATAATGTACGTGCTATCGACATGTCCAGTCCATGCTGTGTCATCATACATAACCAGACATAACGCAGCTCTCAGGGTCTTGTACTTTCATCTTAGATCTTCCTACAGCATCGACAAGCACCCTGTCATATCATATGTACCTCAGGAGATTGAAAGTGTTATTGAGAATGTTAGAAGTAGAATATATTGGAATTATGGCTTTCTAACAACTCGCTTGATTGAAGCAAACAAGCCAGATATTGTTCTTCTTGACCATGATGAAAGAAAAATGTATGTCATCGAATTCTCTGCTCCTGCTGATACCAATATATTCAGCAAAGAAGTACAGAAGCGAGAAAAGTACAAGGACCTTCTTTCCGAGTTAGGAAAGCTCTATCCAGGGTAAAACATAAAGACAATTATTCTTATTATCGGTTTTCTGGGATTCATGAAAGCATCATTTGCTGAACAATTGAACATCATTCAGGCATGCAAGGGCGCGACTAACATCTTGGCCGGAAAAATGCAAAAAGCAGTCTTGCTCGTCTCGCTGTGGACGTAAAGGTCTCACGAGCTTGTAGTTTAATTAGTGGCATCACATCGAGCCACGGCCATTGTCTCTAACTGCCATTGTTTGAAGCGAGACAAATGGAATCATGTGCTGTCATCACTGACAATGACTGGGGTGAAGGTTTTTTAGTGAGTGTGACCTTTGAATAAGGTGAGGTGAGGTGAGACAACAATCCCTCGGATGTGGGTAATTGCATTTTTATTCATCCGAAAAGCCAACAACACAAAAACTTATAATTTATATCGTTTGTTGAAAGGTACAGTTGTACAATAACAAAGAAAACGTCTAGAATATAAAATAGAAGTAAACATCAAAAATACCCATAGAGATATTGATAATAAGAACAGACCCGAGTTATGAAAGAAACTCATCAACATCATAAATATTCTCATTTATCAGATGGGTTTTCAATGATTTCTTGAATAAATTTACATTAGTGGCAGTTTTAATACTCTGATCTAATTTATTGTAGATTTTGCAGCCAAGAAACAGGTAGCTTTTCTAAAACTTTTTTGTGCAGTGTGTGCCTGGAACAACCATAGTGTAGCGTCGTTACAACGTTACAATATGTAAATACAATAACTTTTAAACTTGGTAACAATATTATAATAAATAAACATTACAATTATCCTACTCTTGATACTCTGTACTCATCTCATTCTCTCGAAGTTTAGTTTTCTGCAGTTTCATTTCTACTGGGTGTGAACTGCACTCACATATTTTTTTGTTCTTTTATTAATTTATTGCACTTGGTGTATTGACATATAGAAGAATTGTAAGTTAGGAATTTTTAAATCACCGATAACAATACAATAATGTTACTACTGCGTGTTTACTTTTCTTGCAACCCTGCTTTGCATGGACAAATTATTTAATTAATTTTTTCGCTATTAGGTATCACTGTCTTTATTACACGTGATACGATTGTATACAAAGCGCGGTAATTGCCGTCACTCACTTTTGATGTGTGCTCTCGCTTTCTTGCATGTGTAACATCTTTCCTCTCATTTACTCGCAATTTTTGGAAGTGATTTCGTAAAATGTGTAACAGTAACAGAAAGTCGCGGAAGCACGCGCTTTTTGATTTGACAAATGAGCGCGCGGTTAGAGTTGGCCGTCAGATAGACGTCAACCAATTTTCCGATAGTCGATTTAACTAATGCGCGCGCGGTTAGAGTTGGCCGCCAGATAGACGCCAACCAATGTTCCGAGTGTTGTGTATAAAGTTTGCTGTTATATGCGTTAATTATATAAATATATATTTACTGTTGATAATACTCAAGTCTCAATAAAGTGCAGATCATTGAAAAAAAATTCAAGTAAGTAATAATAATAAATAGTTATTCGAATAAAATATTTCAGTATTTAGCTTTTTTAAATTTTGAAGTTGACTTCTGTCACTCTTAGTGTTAATTAAATAAAATACAATTTTCATCAAAAGGAATTATTGTTTGTTGTGAAAAATCATTTCAAATAATACCTGACCAATTTTTTTCAGAATATAATTTTAAAATTGCTTATTACCAAGGTGAGATGTCAAATGTTACACATCATATGCGACTACTGCAAGTCTCGTTCGAATTTTTTTTAACGATTTATTCTACATTTAATTAAACGATTTATTTCGCCAAGCATATAAGTATATTTTTTTATTTGAGTTAATACCCGTCCAAGATATTATTTTACTCAATATTATTAGCATTTTTTGTTTATCAACACAACGCATAGGTTATATTTTTAAAAATGTTACCTATTTTCCGCCTATAGGTAAATTTCCAATACACAAGCAGTGAAGATAGAATATAATTAAATATGACAATATGACAAAAAGAAAATAATTCTCAGATAGTCAAGCGGCACTTAAAGCTTTGGCATCACGACCAAAAAAGTCACTTTGTTGTGGGTGCTAGGACATAAAAGTATTTCTGGTAACGAAGAAGCGGACAGACTAGCTAGGCGGGGCACCATTTATTGGGCCAGAACCAATCGGGTGTATACAAGACCAACCACCTGGGGCAATAGCAGTACATGAGCTTTTACTCCTTAAAAGAAGAATTGAAGAAATGGGACTAAACTAAGGAGCTAGAAAGGTATAAAAAGCAGGCAATGCTGCAGTGCCTAGGGAAAAAATTAGACCTCTTCCACAACTCCTATTTATTTATTCATTCATTCAAATATGACCAGGTTTAAATTAAAAAAAAAAGGAATAATTCCAACTGAAATGAAGTTTAAAAAAACTTTGTTGTATGTAATTTTTTTATTTAAACCCAAGTTTTAGGTATTAATACAAATAATACAAGTATGAAAATGCAGTTACCAAGTTCATTACTACATTTCTAATTTTAAACATTTAAGTAAATTATTTATAATTTCTTACCTGGATTCTGCAAACAAGCCCAATGCCATTTCAAGACTATAATCCATAATCTCTACTAGGTAGGAAACAATAAGAAAACCTGTTCTATTAAATCCATGGGTACAATGGACTGCAATACATTGTAAAGGATTTTGTACAATATAATTATGAACAGTTCTAATGAACAATTTAGTTTGATCAAGAGATGGAGTCTCTCCATGACCTCTGCACTGCATTTTTAAATATTTGCAATCATGGTCTATTACTTCTTGTTTGCTATAAAATCTTGTTGTATTTGTCAAATCAATCCATAAGCCCAATTTAATCTGTAAGTTTTTTGTCTAAATTAGCTTTAATGATTTTAAAAAAGAATATAAATCAGTTTTATACAGTAACAATTTTCATATATAACTTTTATTTAATCTCTTGCGTAAGCCCTAGTCCTGATAAGTCAGATGTACAAACTGTCGCTAACATTTTTATACTGACCAGTAAAGGCACAAACACATGTTGCCGAAGTGGGGAAACTTACAAATTACAATTTACTTCACTAATTAATTTCAACTATCTATTTTTCACTAATAACTATTTCTCTTTATTTCCAATTCACTATTCATCAACTAGCTCTTAATCAATCAACCAACTCCCTGTGGCCGATACGCGTTTTTTATATAGTCATGGACCATTCCCCAAATTTCTAGAGAACTGTATAAGTGCGGCCTTTAAGATATTGGTCGCACTTCGTAGTACAATAATCCAAGGATCTGTGCTGTTACCCATACTGTTTCTTGTTTACATTAATAACATTATCTTTACAACAGACAATCCAATTTACAATTGCTACATTCCAACCTTTAATTCCTCAAACCAGAAGCAGGCTGCCACAAGTGACAGTTGCTTTTTAATAAACAACTCTCCATTCTTCAATCCTTATAAAATATCTCAATGTGAACCAGTAACTTAGTCCAATTAAATGCTTCCAAAAATTTTTTGCTTAGATATAAATGGTCAGCTCCTTATACCTAGGGGGTCACTCAAAAGTTTGAATCTTTGGGGGTGGAAAATACCTATCTACCAATGTACTAACATTGTACAAGGTCAAATTAGAACGACAATAAAATATTGTTTGCATATTTGAGATGCTGCATCTTTATCATCTCTCAAAATGTTCCAATGAGTTGTATCTAACATTACTTTCCCTGGTAATAGTTATGAGTATTAACAAAATTAGATTGTGTTAGTCACAAAGGTAAAGGTATTTGAAATACTGATTGTTATTAATAAAAATAGTGATTATTGGGCACTAAATTTTACTTGAAATTGACAAGTTGCGTCTCTACCACAATTTTCCTGAATATTTACACTAATTTGCTTGACACTATGATTCAATCAAAGAGTTATTTAACACATCGAGTAACAACATTTAAGAAAATACCCATATTTTTCTCTGCTAAAATATGAAAATTAGACCAATTTTGATTTAGATAATGTATATCAATTATAAATCACCTCATCACAGAGAGAAATGGATAACAATTTAAGCATTGTAGTATAGTTATACACATAATGTAGAAGGAAGATGACTGTAGCTGGATGTTTAAATGAATGTAAGTATTACCTTTTTAATAATGGTCTTGAAAGGAGAAAGAAACACTACACTAAAGTGAGTTTCAAAATTTAGAAACTGTTCAAAAACGGAAATTTCAATTGGGAAGTTCTAGGTGTCTGTCCTTTGCAGTGCTTAGCACAGTAAGGAGAAGTACTTTGAAATATGAGATTTAAGAATATTTATGATGGCAAAAAGGAATTATCTTGCTATGATAAATTCTTAGGAAAAAAGAAAGGTGTAGGAAATTTTTACCTGAACTTTTAATGAAGCTCATCATCTAAATTTAGCAGTTGAAATAGCTTTATTGTTAATGAGAAAGTAGATGAGATTGTATGCATGTGAATAATGTAGATTAAGTATTTCGTAATATTTCTATATAGTTTCTAACAAACCGTTAATTTTATATATTACAAGTAATATTTACCTTTTTATTTTTGACATGATCAAACATCATCTTAGGGTAAAATTTGCACTCTGGTGGTACTTGATCATCAAAATCCGCACTAAGTGGTGTTTTGAAAGCTATGAACTTGCCTATAATTAGTTTTTCTGATTTCCTGGGGCAATGCAACCATCTTGCTGGTACTGGACCTGGATTTCTCTTTGAACTATTCATTTTTAATAAAGGTAAAATATAAATAGCTTTACGGTAAATGCATTATTATAAAACTCATAAATGGCAACATGTTAACATTTTTTCTACAATAGCATACGTTTTAATATTTTCATTTTTACTCAAAGCAAACCACTTCTCTCTTTTAACAGTTCTTGGTCAAAACATCAATTGTCAATGTCAATTTCAGAGATAGGTCATTTATCTCCTTTTTTGAAATACAACATAAAAATTTTATGTCAACAACATTACTTACAGTTTACGCCTATTGTAAATAGTTATCAACAGGTATTTTGCTGACTCAACACCCTTTAATGCGGGTTCTAATAATTATGTGCATATCATAAAGAAAAAGAAGTTACATTTGCACTATTTTAAATTAAGATTTTAGTTGCCAAACAAAATACACTTTTAAAGGGAGGTGACGCGTGTCATTTGTCAAAAATACTTAACCATGGAAATCATGGAATCTATGAAGATGTAATATAACCTTTAACTTGCAACTTATTAAAATTTAACATATTGTTTTGAAATAAAAAATAATTTAATTGTTTAGAAATGGGAAACAATAGTATCCCAAAAGGATGGTTAGGATGTCCTCAAAATGGAAAATCTCTTATTGCAGATATATTTATGCCGTTAAAAACACCTTTATCCAGCAAATACTCGGTTAATGAAGATAAATATCCTTCAAATGAGTTATTCAAAAGAGCAGAACGGAATAAGGTACTTATTTAAAAATTATACAATTTTCTTATGTTTTCTTATTGTAAATTTAATCTAAGACTCCAAAATAGTTTATAGCATGATCTTTCATTGTCATTTACCGAGAAATTAGTGATGTCACGTAAGTCTTAAAACTATTATAACTGTTTTGTTTTTGTTAAATTTATTAAAAAAAATTTACTATTTTTTGTTTTAATTTTAAACAATTAAGTAAATCAGTCATTATCAGGTTAAGCAGATTTTCCTGTCGATAATTTTTTGCCAATGAAATTTTTTAGAAAAGGCCCAAATTTTCCTATCAAAAGCATAGGTACTCTCTTTTGTTATGTAGGTTTTATGTAAAATAAAAAAGTAATTCCTTTTAATTAGACTTAATGTTAAGTAGAAAGTATGTCCCTTGGTTTTTTAATTTGGAAAGACAAAAAAAATGGTTTAAAATAAATATAAGAATATATTTTTTTAACATAGATAGATAGATATTTTGCAATAGATACCCTTAATATCTCAATGCATGTAATCCAGTTCAGAGGAATTCTGTTAGTACTTATGTCGGTAAAAAAGAGCATTCCAGTAAAGACCTGGAATAACTTTTGAGGAAACGCCCATTGAAAGAAAAGACAAATTTAAATACCTGTGAACATGGCTCCTCGAAGACTGGACATCGGACAAAGAAATAAAAAGCCATATTGAGCAATCCCGACAAGCATTCCCGAGGTTTAAAGGTGTGCTTACCTGTTCGGACTTTGATATCAACCTGAAGATAAGGTTCATAAAATGCTACATTTGGTCGGGCTTCCCTATAGTGTGGAAGGTTGGACCCTGAAGATGAGTCATATAAAAAAACTGGAAGCCTTCGAGATGTGGCTGTATCACAAAATTCTCAAGGTACAATGGACAGCGAGAACAACAAAAGGCGTCTGAACAAAGAACGCGAGATTTTCAATGAAGTCAAGAAAAACAGCCTATTTGAAACATATCATGCGCAATGAAAAGCATAGGTTCCTATAGTTGATAAAATTGAGGGCAGAACAGGAATAGGAAGAAAGCCGACCTTAAGGATTCCCTTCTTCCTAGGCAGAAGGGCAATCCGGGGCTGGTTCTGGACTAGAATTAATTATAAAATAAAAACCAGAGACAAGTGCAGACAGGCAAGGTCCTTTTTAGGGGATTCTCCCCGAGAGGACTTAGCCCGAAGCATTGTGTCACTGAGTAGGAGGGATGCCAGATGAACAGTACACATACGTGGTACCACTATCACCTGAAAAAGATGGGCAAAACAGGGAGTGATAGTTGCCGCTATTGTGAGAACTTCGCTGAAACTGCAGAACATTTGCTTTGCGAATGCCCAGCGCTTTTCTGCAAGAGCCTCAAGTTTCTGGAAGGGGCCTTCCTAAAGCCCTCCGATGTCAGAAACTTAGTCCCCAGGAAACTGATAAACTCCACTCAAAGTCTCGGAATCCCGGGCCTCAAATAGATTAAGGGTTATGAACAAAAGATCTGATAGGTCTAAGTGCTTGAGAGGCAGCATGGCCTTCACAACCCACCCTACAATCTACAATCTACGTGGTACCACAAACACAATCTGTGGCAAGCCAACACCACTAATAGTAGATTGTGTGAAGAGGAGGCCAATGCCCGGTGTATGCCAAAATAAGGCTGAATTTGCTATGCTTGGCTTTTCTTGAGCCCGAGCAACTAAAGCAGTTACCGATCGGCGAGAAAGAAAAAGACAGGTGTAGCAGATTGCAAATCTAGACACGCGGTGGCGTGTCAAGCCAAGTTCAAGCTAACAGAATGTCGAGCGGTACCGTGTGTAATATTATACGAACCCTTTGGAGCCACTTTTGACCCCCTCATAACTCAAAAACTAATTCACATAAACATGTCAAATTTGGCTCATATATTGAGAATTGAGAGATACATATGTGCTCCAAATTTCATAAACACACCTTAAACAGTTATTTAGTTATTAACGGCCAAAAATTGTCATTTTTATCACTGACTGACCTATAGATCAAAACTATAACCCAGTTCCAGATGACCTAGAAAGTTCAAATTTGGCATCCAGATAGGTAGTTGGGTAAATACAAAGGAATAAATCAGAAACTAGTAAATTTTTATCATTTAATTATAATTTGTCATTTAATTGATTCTATTAAGTAGGTATAGTTTAGGCAATAGTTTAAATCAAAAGTTAATAATATTTTTAGTACATAAAATTACAATAACATTTAATCATAATTTAATTTACGAACTAGAACGAGTCAAGATCAAGTTTCAGATATTAAGTAATATATATATATATATATATATATATATATATATATATATATATATATATATATATATATATATACATATATATTCACAGGGAACAATTCCCTATTTGCTTAGCATATGCTACCTATTACTATCCACAAATCAAAAGGCCTTAGCATTGACAGTGCTCTTCTCAACATAAGCTCCTCTATATTTAGTAAAGGGCAGGCTTACGTTGGACTCTCTAGAGTTAAAACCTTAGATGGAGTACATCTTATCAATTTGGATCCAAGTCAAATCAAGGCACAAGAGAGCTCTATTGTAGAGTACAACCCACTGCGTACGTTATACAGCTCCGACTTGGCCAAATTAATTTTAAACAGAAAACGCGTAAAAAAAATTCCGGGTACTGAATGGGGAATTCATTCGAACATTTCAAAGATACAAGAAAATATAGAAAATAACACAAAAAAGACATAAACGTAGGAAAATACAGTAGGATAACAAAAACTATTTGGTATTAATTTTATTATGAATAAGTACCTACTAATAATTTCTGTACAAAAAGTAATGATATCCCATCAAAAACATAAAAGTGAAATTAGAGCCAAGTTCAATATTTTGATGTATGCCTTGGTTGTTGACTTCAACGACAAAAGAAGTGAGATCTAAATGGGTGCCAAGTTCAATGATCAGTCCCGAAATTTATTTATAATAACTTAAAATATTTTATAACAACTTAAAATATCATTTCTTCTTATAACTTAGGATAATATATTGAAGCCTAAACTTGGCTAGTTGAATTTACGAATTATTATTAAGTACCTACTTAAACAGTTATGGAAGAGCCTTCTGTTCAAAGGCTAGTTTCTGCCAGCAAGCCGAATTTTCAGAAGAATAAAATAAGAACTTACAGCTTTAGAACTAGCGAAGGCTTTAATGTAATTCGTAAATTAGAACTAGCCAAGTCAGACCTTAGGCTTCAATAAATTATCCTAAGTTATTAGAAGAAATGATATTTTAAGTTTTTATAAAATATTCTATGTTGTTATGAATAAATTTCAAGACTGACCATAGAACTTGGCACCCAATTAGATCTCACTTCTTTTGCCGTTGAAATCAACACTAAGACATATATCATAATATTGAACTTGGCTCTCATTTCACATTTATGTTTTTGATGCGATTGCTATTACGGGGAGACACAATGGACGTTGTTTGAGTGCAAATGGCAGGATTCGGTAGAAAACGCTCCTTAGTTTCATTATTATTAGGTATGTATCTTCACCAATACACAAACTCAAAAGAAGGTTTCCAAACTTGAAAAAATGGATCGATGGTAAAGATTTGCCAAAAACGATGAATTGTTGAAGTCTGGTGAAGTTTGATGATGTTTTTACTATAAACAAGATATCGAAGCTATTAAACATCGCTGTAAAAATGTGTATTGAGCCAAAAATAATTATATTTTTCTGTTTTTATTAGCTTGGATATTTCTGAGACCATCTTCGTAAACAATTCTCTTTTAGATATAGTCCAAATGTTTGCTGGAATATTTTAAATATGTACTTAATTAATTAAAAAAGATAAAATTTATAAATTCCAGCTATTAAATATTTTACAACAGCAACATATTTTGAAACAATTTATTTTTGATTTTAAACGTGAATATTTTTAGTCCTATTTTTACAGGTAAAAATTGGTCTTTGGATAGATTTAACCAACACAAATAGATACTACAATAAAAAAGAAATAGAATCCGAGGGATGTCAGTATGTAAAATTAAGTTGCTCTGGGCATGGAAATTGTCCGTCTCAAAGTATCACAAATAAATTTATATCAATATGCAACGATTTTCTAGATAAATGCCCTATTAGTTGTATAGCAGTTCATTGCACACATGGTTTCAATAGAACTGGATTTTTAATAGTTGCATATCTTGTTGAATGTTTGAAATATGATGTCCAAACTGCTGTTAAAGCATTTGCTATTTCAAGGTAAGTAGTTTTTCTTAATAAACATCGGTCAATAAGTCCTGGGACTAACTACTAATTAAATAGTGTTTGCAAAATTTGATTTCATTTTCCCATATAGTCTCCTTCAAGAATGATATATTTAGTTCTTCTCTAACAAATCGATAGAAGTAATGGATTATCTCCTAGACTTTATGTATATTTTTAACATTTTAGCTATTAAAAATATGTTTATTGTGATGATAAAGATGATTATAAAAGAAAGTTATCTGAAGATTTCAAAACAATATTAAACTCTTCTGGAAGTCCATAAGAACAGCCAAAGGTAAAAATACTACCTCGCAATTAGAAAGAATAAAAAACCAAAATGGTAGTATGGTAAAAGGAGAGGAATGTGTATTAAAGAGATGGAAGGAATACTTTGAAAGTTATTTTGAGAAAGCGGATACACAAGTACAGGCCCCATTCGGAGACATGAGTGAAAGTTGCAATGAAAGTGAAATTACTACGACAGAATAACAGGATAACAGTTGAAATGCTGAAGGCTGGACAAAACTTGGTAGCTAGTCTACTGCACCGCCTCTTTAACCTTTGTTGGAGGAGTGGTAGCGTACCAGATGACTGGTGCAAGGCCGTTATCATGCTGCTTCTTTCCACATAGTCAGCAAACTGTATGCAAAGATATTGATTAAAAGAGTAACGAATGAAACTGAGAAAATGATATGGGATGTGCAAGCAGGATTTAGAAAAGGAAGGAGATGTATGGATCAGGTCTTTTCCTTACGAGGTATAGTCGAAAAATTCTTGGCTAGAAGTCAGAAGGTCTATTGCGCTTTTATAGACTTGGAAAAGGCCTATGACGGAGTGGTGAGGAGTGAATTGTGGTCGACATTGTCTATGTATGGGGTGAGCGGTAGTTTAATACGAGCACTGGAATCACTATATGAGGATTCCACTGCTTGTGTCAGAATAAACGGAGCTTGCACGGACTGATTTAACATCAAAAAAGGTGTGAGACAGGGATATGTGGCATCGCCATAGCTGTTTAAATTATACATAGACGATTGTCAAATACCTTCTTTACGCCGATGATCAAGTCACCTTAGCGTCATCTGAAGAGGAGTTGCAGGCGATGGTTAATGTTATGCATGATCCCCTAAAAATCAAAGGTATAAAAATAAATGCAAGCAAAACGAAAGTAATGGTTTTTAAAAGAGAAGAAAGCATGAAAAACTGTAAAGTTTCGATTGAGAGAGAAAGAGTGGAACAAGTAAATGAATTTGTGTACTTGGGTTCAAAGATAACGAGAGATGGAAAGTATGACAGTGACATTGAGCGAAGTGTGTTGGCAGAAAAACAAATAAATGGGGCACTGCATAGATTTATGAACAGCCAGAAAGTGTCAAAAAAGGCACGTCTGGCCGTGCATAGAGGTGTGTTGGTTCCTACACTTATGTATGGTAGTGAATGTTGGATTTGGCAGAAGAAGCATAAAAATAGGATTAATGCTGCGGAGATGATTAGTTTGAAAAGTATAGCCGGAGTGACTCGGTTGGATAAAGTAAAAAATAGTGAGATAAGAGAACGCTGTGGTGTAAAAGAAGATGTGGTTACAAAGATAGATAAAGGAATGCTTAGATGGTTTGGACACGTAGAAAGGATGGATGAAGGAAGATTGACGAAACAAATTTATAAGGCGAGTGTGAATGGACAAGTCGGTAGAGGTCGATCTCGGCGAACATATCTCGATCAGATCAACATTGTTTTAAAGAAAGGCCAGGTCAAGAGTACCAACAACCGACGAGCATGCATGAGAGCCCTGATGAAAGTAGAGGAAGCAAAAGATGTGTGTAAGAACCATAGCAAGTGAAAGGAAGTGGTCTCTGCCTACCCCTACGGGAAAAAGGCGTGACTATATGTATGTATGTATGTAAATATGATGATGTATTTAATTTCGCCAGCAACGAATAGTAAAAAAGTGTAACATGAACCAATATTCGACATAAAACATGCGAAATAAAGTAGGTACTTACATAATTTAATTTTCAAAACAAATACTTAATTGTTTAATTCTAATTACTAATTATTGGGACACATAAAGGTTACAGATAAAAACAATAATTTCATCAGTAGAAGTTTTGGAATGTAGGTAATTAAATGCTAGGATTACTAATAAAAAATCATGAAACTAATAACTGATATAGTTTTAATAAACTGCCAAATTATTTAAAAAATTCTTCTTCGATCTGTGTATTCAAGAGGGATTTGATAATATTTATTACGACAAATTATATTAATCTATACTTAAAGTATGATAATACCTATAGATCTTTGCTAGAATTAAGATTCAGAATTGTAGTCTATATACGAGGATAGTGCACGAATCTTCCCTAACATAGTTGCCGTTGAATGACAAATGCAAATAAAGTGTCAGGCAAAAGCTTATTGTATGACATTAGTGTGTGTCAATTAGTATCAGCGGATCAGTTCGTGTATGTTAAATATTAATTTGTTTCCATTGAGGTGTGCGTGATTTTATAAAAATGGACAAAATTGAGATAAGAGGTGCGATAAAGTACCTCTGTAAAAAGGGGTTATCACCGCAAGAAATTTTTAAGGACATAGTAGGGCACCAGGCACCAGGACTAGATGGCATTTAAGCAGAATTTATAAAGCAGATTGGACCAAATATGACAAACCAAATACAAAATCTTATCAGACAAATCTGGAGGAAAGAGACAATGCCAGACGAATGGAAGGAGGCTGTAATAATACCAATTCATAAGAAAGGCCCAAAAAAGGTGTGTCAAAACTACAGAGGCATCTCACTACTGTCAGTGGCATACAAACTACTGTCTAACATCATGCTCCTTTTGCGGAAAGGTATATTGCGGAATATCAGTGTGGTTTCCGAAGGGGGAGGGGGAAAATAGATCAGATATTCAACGCGAGACAGATTCTGGAAAAACAATGGGAACATGCCCAAGCTACCTTTGCTCTATTTGTAGACTATAAACAGGCTTATGACAGAATCCACCGCAAAAGTCTATGGACTATCATGAAAAACTTCGGTTTCCCAAATAAACTCATTAATCTGACGAAGATGTGCGTCCTAGAATCCAAGGCCCGAGTTAAAGTTAAGGGAACAACGTCAGAACCCATCAATATTCAAAGTGGCCTGCGACAGGGTGACGCGCTCTCACCATTACTTTTTAGCGTAGCTTTAGGATATGTGATAAGAGGGCTTGATGATATAGATGAATGTGTAGAAATGGGCAAGAAATTCAAAGCGTTAGCATACGTGGACGGACGATCTGGGGATCATGTGCGACACAAAGGAAGGGCTGAAAAGACTATACGCCAATAGAAAAGAGAGGAAAGAGAATAGGGCTCAGGGTAAGTAAAGAGAAAACTAAATACATAAAATTAGATCGAAGAGAAACACACAAAGACATTAACCTAACAACAGATAATGGGTCTTTCGAAAGAGTAAAAAATTTCAAGTACCTGGGCAATTTGCTTCGACCACGCAATCTACCAAGAAAAGTGAAACTGAAAATATATATTACAATAGTGATCTATGTGGCCCTGTATGGGTGCGAGGAGTGGACCATGACTCTTAGAGAACAAGAAAGGTTAATCTCCTTCGAGAATAAAGTTTTACGGAAAATATGTGGACCCAGACCAAATGCATGTGGCCATCAGGACGACCTAGACAAAGGTGAAAAGATAATGTAGAGATGTACACTACCCAGCGAAGTACAATTTTATTTATACTATACAATAAATAAATAAATAAATTTCTTTGTTGTGTTTTAAAGAAATTGTAAAAAATTATAATTTTCAAACATAAAAAAAAATTTTAGATAAAAACATTTTGGCCCAAACTGCAACCCTCCTGAGAGTAAAGATTATTGTCTCAGTCGGATAAAAATTTGTATTGTTTTGTTTAATTTCTTTTTATATCATATCAAATTTAAAATATCATAAACATGTTTTCTCCCTACTGTGCAGAAAGCGTCACTTTCGGCCCGCTACGCAAAATAAAGTTGCCCCTTTCTGCTTACAGTAGGGAGAAAAATAGTATACACACCACGGAAATTAAAGTAAGAAATGTCTCAGAACACATGTTTGTTGACCGAGGCGAAGCCGAGGTCATCATACATGTGCGAGATGGCGCTGTCATTGACAAAATATCGGACCGAGGTGTGAACAACAAATATTCTGTCATTTGATCACTTGTAAAACCAAAGTTTTTATTGAAGGGAATTTTAGTTTTCTCATAGATTTAAGTTTATTTTTTGTATTAAACTATTGGATTTAAGGTTTGTTTTCGACGTTTCAGTTTTATTGTCGCTGGATTCTTGTTAAATGCCAATAAAGGCCAGGTCAGGTGTGTCCAGGTATCAATTTTGGTTTGTTTATCTTTATATCACCCTTTTTAATCCTTTGCATTTTCGGATTTTGTATATTATTAACACCAATTCTTCGCAAAATATCGTTAAAATATAACACTTTTAATGCTTAAATTGCTCAAAATAATATACAAAGTTCAGTTTTCACCCATATAAACAAATGGAGGTTAGTTTGTTGTTCACACCTCGAGAAGTTCATATGATCAATAATAAATGTCGCCCCCTCCGTGATTTTTCCCTATACGTATTTGTAACAAAATTCTTAGTTGAAAATGATTACATCAGATGAAAGTGAAATGGAAGATGTTCCAAGGGGCACAACTCCTGAGATCTTACAAGCAGCAGCCACAGCTTAAGGTGATTTGCTGCCCTAAAAATCTCAGAGTCGATACGAACGTACTTACAATATTTTTATGGAATGGCGAAAAAATGAACAGTGTCATTTTCAGAGAATGTGTTACTTGCATATTTCCAAGAACTGTACAAATATGAAACCCTCATCTTTGTGGACAATTTATTCTATGCTTAGAATGACAATAAACGTAAAACACAATATTAATGTGAGCAAATATCCGAAATTGTCTGCATTCCTGAAACGCAAATCAGACGGATACAAGTCTAAGAAATCTAAAACATTGACACCTCAGCAAATCAAAGAGTTCTTATCTTCAGCGCCAGATGAAACCTTTTTAGCACAAAGGTAAGCTTTATATTTATATCTAAAAATATATAGTCTACCCCAGACAGTACTCAATATTCTATAAATATCCTAACAACGCTCAAATATATTTTATTTTTTGAGAGTTTAAGTTTGAGAGAGATTATTTATGATTGATGTCGCCAGTTTATAAGGCGGGCATATAATATGTACGGGTATAATAACTCGATGTATGGTGTCCACGCTCTGGGTGCCGACGGTCTCGGGAATGATCCCCGATGTTTTTTTTTAATTTCATTTCAGTCATAGTAAATTCCGATATACTTTTTCTAGTATTCTCATAATATTCAAAACAGACCATTCCGCATAGAATATACCAAAATATGTTGATCATATTGTGAGGATATTTTGAGAAATAGTATTATGATCACATTTCTCAATCCCTTCAAATTATTTTTTAGGTCGGCCTAATTTTTGGAATTATGGGAGCTTGTCGGAGAGACGAATTGTGGAAAATCGAAACAAATCATGTTAAGGACATGAATACAGCAGTATTAGTGCACATTCTCGGCTCAAAAACCAAAACTGAGCGTCAATTTGTTATTGGTAACAATTTCTATAAGATATGTAAAAAATATATGCAACTTCACCTCAAAATGTAGGAACGAATAATCGATTCTTCTTGAATTATTAGCGAGGAAGATGTACAAAACAGCCAAACGGAATAAATAAATTTGGCAACATTTGCCAAATCCGACCTTATATACGGGTCACTGTATGAGGCGCTCTTCAGCAACAATTCTTCTACATTCCGGTGCGGATATAACTGCTCTGAAGCGCTATGGAGGGTGGCGATCAACTACTGTCGCAGAAGGTTACATAGATTTTTCAATAAATAATAAAATATAAACTGCTAAAAAAATTGGTAATGCGCAGTTCGGGGCAGTAGTGCAGCCACAGTTACAAATTTTGACGATGATATAATAGAAACCAACTTCCATAAAAAATTATACTGATGTCAATATTGATAATACTATGTATGGAGCCAGTAGTGGAAATAAAGAAAAAAACTCACTTCGATGAAAAGAGGCTGATATCATTTAGTAACTGCCAAAATGTTTCTAATATAACCATGAATGTTATTCTGTCCAAATAGAATTGTTCATTACCATTTATTATGAAATGATAGTTATTCAATAAAAAATACAGTTTTGTGGTTTTGATATGAGTTTGTAGAAAAAGTATAGTATATTACTCGATTATAAACTCCTCTAGACACTTGTTTATTAAACACTCGTCACTAAAGGGACGTTTACAACACTTATTACATAATATACTATTAATACCTTTACTAAAATATAAAAGAGTGACGAATAAAACTGAGAAAATGATGTGCAATTAGGATTTAGAAGAGGAAGGAGATGCATGGATCAGGTCTTTTCATTACGAGGTATAGTCGAAAAATTCTTGACTTAAAGTCAGAAGGTCTATTGCGCTTTTATAGACTTGGAAAAGGCCTATGACAGAGTGGTGAGGAGTGAATTGTGGTCGACATTGTCTATGTATGGGGTGAGCGGTAGTTTAATACGAGCACTGGAATCACTATACGAGGATTCCACTGCTTGTGTCAGAATAAACGGAGCTTGCACGGACTGGTTTAACATAGAAAAAGGTGTGAGACAGGAATGTGTAGCTTCGCCATGGCTGTTTAACTTATACATAGACGATTGTTTAAAAGATTTAAAAGAGAGTGCGTATGAATTGAAAATACCTTCTTTACGCCGATGATCAAGTCACCTTAGCGTCATCTGAAGAGGAGTTGCAGGCGATGGTTAATGTTATGCATGATGCACTGAAAAACAAAGGGATGAAAATAAATGTAAGCAAACAAAAATTAATGGTTTTTGAAAGAGAAGAAAGCATGACAAACTGAGAAGTTCTGATTAAGAGAGATTGAGGGAGAAGAGTGGAACAAGTAAATGAGTTTGTATATTTGGGTTCAAAGTTTACGAGAGATGGAATGTATGACAGAGACATTGACCGAAGGGTGTAGGCAGGAAAACAAATGAATGGGGCACTGTATAGCTTTATGCACAGCTAGAAAGTGTCAAAAAAGGCACGTCTGGTTGTGCATCTGGTTCCTACACGTATGTATGGTAGTGAATGTTGGGTTTAGCAGAAGCATGAAAATAGGATTAATGCTGCGGAGATGAGTTATAAAGATAGATAAAGGAATGCTTAAATGGCTTGGACGCGTAGTAAGGATGGATGAAGGAAGAATGAGGAAACAAATTTATAAGGTGAGTATGAATGGACAAGTCGGTAGAGGTCGACCTCGGCGAACATATCTCGATCAGATCAACACTGTTTTGAAGAAAGGCCAGGTCAAGAGTACCAACAACCGACGAGCATGCATGAGAGCACTGATGAAAGTAGAGGAAGCAAAAGATGTGTACGGTAAGAACCGTAGCAAGTGGAAGGAAGTGGTCTCTGCCTTCCCCTACGGGAAAAAGGCGTGACTATATGCATGTATGTATTTACTAAACTATAAAATTATTAAATATGATTTTTTTTTGTCTAAATTTTGTTATTTAAAAAAAAATTAAACTATGCACAATTTTAATATATTTTGTTAATTTTATTTTATTCTTTTGTGAAATTTTTCATTATTTTCAAAATATGTTACTTTATTTTTAGGCCACCAGGAATATACAGAGGGAACTATATAGTAGAATTATTTAAACGTTATGGGAAAGCTTCTATAGCTCCACCGCCACCACCACCTTTACCTTTTTGGTGCAACCGATGATGGTATTTTTTATTAAAATATTTATAATTTAGTACTTGAAAACAAACTGTAAAAATTCGATGCGAGACTTACGATATAGATGATGTTCTTACTATAAATTAGTATAATTGTAAAGTCAAATCTACGCAGGAATTGATAGATTTGAAGATTCCAAATAAAATAGCCATAAAATATCCAAGCTATATAAACAGGTGGGGTGAAGGGGGCATGTAAACAAAGTGGATAAAAGTGTAATCTTAAACCTGATGATGAATAAAATTTTTTTGGTCAACTCGTATATTGCTTGCAGCAGAGATAGAAGTACCTATATCATATGACTCGCTTAGGTTTTTTACACCCTTTTTAATATTTAAACTTAAATACGTTGGTTATTGTGTTATTAACATTCTTTATTTTAAGTATGTTTCTAAAATTTTAATTCTAGTGGCTATCAATTTTAATAATAAAGATTAATAAAATTGATCTGATCATGTTACGTAATATTTTTTTATTGTAATTTACAATGATCATCATTGGTATCATTGTAGTGTAAACTAAATAAATTATTTTTATTGTCAGTTATTTTAATGAAATGACATTTTTGTCAATAAATTATACAAATAGAGCAAAGCTTTGCACAGACTTGTTCGATAAATGAATTTGGTTTCCAGTTATAAAAAGCGTTGTGATCCTGCACATACATACATATAGTCACGCCTTTTTTCCTTAGGGGTAGGCATAGACCACTTGCTACGATTCTTACACACATCATTTGCTTCCTCTACTTTCATCAGTGTTCTCATACATGCTCGTCGGTTGTTGGTACTCTTGACCTGGCAATGTTGATCTGATCGAGTTATGTTCGCCGAGATCGACCTCTACCGAGTTGTCCCTTCACACTCGCCTTATACATTTGTTTCGTCAATCTTCCTTCATCCATCCTTTCTACGTGTCCAAACCATCTAAGCATTCCTTTATCTATCTTTGTAACCACATCTTCTTTTACACCACAACGTTCTCTTATCTCACTATTCTTTACTTTATCCAACAGAGTCACTCTGGCTATACTTTTCAGACTACTCATCTCCGCAGCATTAATCCTATTTTCATGCTTCTGCCAAACCCAACATTCACCACCATACATAAGTGTAGGAACCAACACACCTCTATGCACAGCCAGACGTGCCTTTTTTGACACTTTCTGGCTGTTCATAAAGTTATGCAGTGCCCCATTTATTTGTTTTTCTGCCAACACCCTTCGCTCAATGTCACTGTCATACTTTCCATCTCTCGTTATCTTTGAATCCAAGTACACAAATTCATTTACTTGTTCCACTCTTTCTCCCTCAATTGAAACTTCACAGTTTGTCACTGTCATACTTTCCATCTCTCGTTATCTTTGAACCCAAGTACACAAATTCATTTACTTGTTCCACTCTTTCTCCCTCAATTGAAACTTCACAGTTTGTCATGCTTTCTTCTCTTTTAAAAACCATTACTTTCGTTTTGCATTTTATTTTCATCCCTTTGATTTTCAGGGCATCATGCATAACATTAACCATCGCCTGCAATTCCTCTTCAGATGACGCTAATATGACTTGATAAAGAAGGCATTTGACGATCAAATCATTCATTTTTAATCCATACGCACTCTCTTTTAAATCTTTTAAACAATCGTCTATGTATAAGTTAAACAGCGATGGCGAAGCCACACATCCCTGTCTAACACCTTTTTCGCTGTTAAACGATCTATAACGATCATCTCTGATATGATGCGCATAGCGGGTGTAATATCTATGGATGTCTGAATGGTTAAGCAAGACTGACTGCTTCCTGTGAATTTTAACAAGAACATGATATAAATACAGCGTGGGTAGTGACATAATTTAAAATAATGATGACAGTGATCTAGGTAAGTCGCATCTGCCAGTACCTTAATTGAATAGCGTTGGCAGAATTTCCCCAAAGTAGTATACCGTAGCTGACGTGGGAATGAAAAAGTGAAAAATATGTAGTTTTTAGGATATTTGGGTTTGTTAGTTTACTTAACTGACGAAGAGAGAACCAGAGAGTTTCTTTCGTAAAAGATTAACGTGTGTAGACCAATTGAATCTGTTGTCTAGAGTAATGCCAAGTAATTTTACATCTTTTGTTTCATTGTTTGAAATGATGTTATTATTAGCGGAGATTTGCATGCTTTGAGTTTTGTCGCTGTTTAGTTTAAATCTGGTAGATGAAAACCATACGTTTGCCTTATTAACAATTTCATCCGAAGAGAATTCCAATTCCGAGTAACTTTTTCCAGAAAGTATGAATGTTGTATCATCCGCGAATTACACTGACCGACAAGAAAGCACATAAAGCATTGTTTTTTTTTGTTAAGGTGTCCCATCTCTATTTCAATGGCCTCACGTATTGTTCTTGTTTTGTAATTTTCGATATTGGCTATTTGTTTGCAGCTGTTGAAATTAATTGCAAACTGCTAGTTGTAGCGTCTCTAAGTGATCCAAAGTCTTTAATTCCCGTCCAACGTCTGATGTTGCTCAACCACGATAACTTCTTACGACCAATACCTCTTTTTCCTTTAATTTTCTCTTTTAATATTAGCCGTGGAAACTCATATCTGTCCCATCTCATTATGTGTCCAAAATATGCGATTTTCCTCTTTTTTATTTTTTGAACAGTTCTCTGTCTTCTAGTTTTGCTTTTCTAATGACTTCTTTGTTTCTGACTATCTCAACCCATGATGATATTTTAAGCATTCGACGAAGGGTCCACATTTCAAATGCTTCGAGCTTGTTAATTGACGAAGAGTCCACGCTTCCATGCCATATAGAAGAACAGGTCACACATAACATTTGGTTATTTTGAGTCTCAATTTAATGTCTAGTCGGTGGTCGACTAAAAACTTACGTAGACGTAAGAATGCGGCTCTTGCTTGTTGTATACGGCACCTAATCTCCACCCCCGAGTCCCACTTATCATTCAAGTAGTAGCCTAGGTATTTAAATTTCCGTACTTGTTCTATGTGGTTAATATCATCTGAAATTAAGCAGGACGTTTTTTGAAATTGTCATAAACTTGGTCTTAGCGGCATTTATTTTTAGACCCAACGCATTGCTTGCATCATTTACGGCATTCAATAACGACTGTAAATCATCTGCTGTGTCATAGTATCATCAGCGTACCTATCTAATATTGTTGTTAGGGATGCCGGTAACTTTTAATTCCTAAAGTGCTTGTTGCAAGTGCTTCCTGAAACGCTTTTTCCACGTACAGATTGAACAGCATTGGTGGTAAAATGCATCCTTGTCTTACTCCTTTTTTAATTGGGAATTCCTCTGTTTCACTTCCACACGGGAGACGTACTTCGGCGGTTTGGTTCCAGTAGAGGTTGCGAATTATTCTAACGTCTTTGTCGTCCAGGCCTAAGTCCTCCAAATATCGCAATAATAAATCGTGCCTGACATTATCAAATGCTTTCTCGTAGTCGATAAAGCATATAAATACGTCTTTGCGTTGATCAAGGAAGTTCTGGATTAGCATTTACAGGCTAAAAATAGCATCTCTGGTACCAAATCCACTTTTGAACCCGAATTGACAATCCCCGCTAACTTCTTCGCATCTTCTGTATAGTCTAGTATGTAAAATGTGTAGGAATAGTTTTAAAAAGTGGCTCATAGACTTATGAGACGATAGTCCTTACAAAGATGTGCGTTTTTCTTTTTTGGCAGTGGTATAAAAGTTGATCGTAGCCAGTCATTGGGGATTACCCTAGTGCTGTATATGTTATTGAATAGACTGACAACTACATATCCAGACATTTCGCCCGGACCAGGAGCTTTTCCGTTTTTCATTAGTCTGATGGCGTGAACTACTTCTGGTTTTAAAATACTCGGACCTATTGGATTCTCTTCTATTTGTGAGGGTATTGTAGATCTATTGGTATTAAGAAATCGAAATCCCTGACCGAATATACCAAAATCGTAAAAGTAATGTAATGTGCACAAATGGCGCTCTCCATAGGAGGAATCGGGAGGTGCATCAAAATATGCTCGGTTAGCCAAGCAGCAATTAAAGCACCTAGGGCTCCGACTATTAATTCACAAGTGACTCTAGGATGCAGACATGTAACGTCAACTTTGTCGTTTTTTAATTTTTAACACCGGCCCTGGTCGCCCTTCCATATACATTTAAGTAGTAGGAATTTTGTCTAATTAAAACTGCGTTGGTCGATTTTTGGACGTAGTTTCAATACTAAATTAACTAAGTTGAAGTGTTATGTGGAAAGGTCGATAAGATTTAATTTTTTTTCCTTTGATGGGTTTGATGGTTTAAAAGTTTAAAGAAGGGAAATTGAATGGTGATACTTTAATCAGGGCCGGCTCTAGCGGGTGTGCGAGATGTGCACAGCACACCATCAGGCCAAAAAGGGGCGCCAAACGTAAGGGAAAACGATAGAAAAATTCCTACTTTCAAATTAAAATATTCATTGAAAAATTGACTAGTTCCATTCCAAACATTAAAACATGCCGCCGAAAGGGGGTCGGGACAGGAGCATAAAAACAAAGTACGGAATATAATACCTTCCATCAGGATCTTGCAACAGACTTAAAAATATGTCTAGATGTGTTGAATAACCTTATACAGATGTTTAAAGATGATCGATGTGATAAAGCATTTAACGATTGCCTCACTGATGCCACGTAGCTTGCAAATGAATTAGAAGTAACTACAACATTTCCAGAAATACAAACAATCCGCCGTAGAAAAAAAAACAAAACAATTCAGTTCCTAAAGAACAATTCAAAATTAACTTTTATTTGCAAGTAATAGATCAAACCATAACGTCCCTCAAAGAAAGATTCGAAAATCTGAGAAACTATAATGATATATTTGGTTTTTTATTTAAATTTTCTAAAATAATACGAGAAGAATTATTAAATCATTGTAAGCAGCTCCACAATAAATTAGTCGACATGAATCAAGAGAATCCAGATATTGACGGTCTAGAAGTTTACGAAGAAATTATCACTCTACAAAATTATTTCAAAGAAATTATTACAAAAAATGATCCTCACACTATGTAGAATATATCTTCACAAATAATTTAGTTCATTTGTTTCCAAATTTCACGGTAGCTTTGAGAATTTTGCTAACACTGCCAGTATATGTTGCAACAGGAAAAAGATATTTTTCGAAATTGAAGATAATAAAAAATTATTTGAGGTCGACAATGTCCCAAGAAAGATTGTCTAGTTTAGCAATTACATCAATAGAATCAAACTTATTAGATACTTTGGATATAAGCGATTTAATTAGAAATTTTGCTACTCAGAAATCCCGTAAAGTGCCATTTTTGTGAATTGCAATATTTCTCCTTGTGTGTTCATTATATTACCTATAACTCATCTGAATACTCTCTATTGACAAAATATGAATTTATTTCTAGAGTTTGTTCTCGGCTCTCGTTGTTTATTTTGGAATTTATTTTTATTTTTAGTTATGTTAATGATTTGTTGAATTAAATTTTCATTATACATATACGTATTCTTTTTTGGAAATAAAACTGTTGAAAACAACAAATAGTTTGATTTTATATTTTATTGCATCAGCTTTCAGTTTGTTAATTCAATAAACTCCAATAGGGGCGCTACTCTGGGATTTGCACACTAGCAGACAAATCTGTAGAGCCGGCCCTGACTTAAATTCTATTCTATTTTTCATTTTTAAATAAAATCTTTCGTTAATGATTTGGCACATTCATTTATTTATTAAAATATTTTGTGCCAGTGTCATTAAATGAATAGATTTTATATATGACGAAAAAACCTAAGTGGGTTTGTTATTTTCAGTGATTGGCCTTTCATTTTTCATGCTTTATGCTTTACGGATTCTTCTTCCGGAAGCTTGGAAGCCTTTCAAACTTTATGGTCTGTTCTGGAACATTTTTTTTTGATTTTATTTTTTTTCTGGATTATTCTTGGATATTTTTTTGGAAGGTTTTCCGAAGATTTTCCTTTTAACCATGCCGATGTCCTCCTTTGTTTAATCTAGAGGAGATTTTTCTTCAATCCGTTAGTCGACTTTAGTTGGTGGCTAACAACGACGACTCGTTTTTATTTTTTTTACCAATTACCGGACCACAACGTGGTTTTTCGTTTCTTTATTTTTTCGTAAATTTTGTTAATCTATTATACTTACTTTCAAAAGTACATGTTTACCTTTTTTCCTTTTCAGCAAATGTAAAAACTTTTTTTTGTAACTAATTTTAAATAAACCTGATATACGTTTTAGTTGCTTTCTTTTTATTAATTGTTTCTGCAAGATAAGAGTGTAGTTTGTACGGTTTAGTAAAAATATGTTCATATTTAAAGGGACTAAATTGATTTGTTTGGGGTCCTCCTTTTAGTGATTTTTGATTCTTAAATCACTTGGCGCCCTTGTAGTAATTCATTAAGTTCATTGAGTAATTCATTAGATTAGTAAGGCTGATACAATTTTAATAAGACAAATTTAGAAAAAATACGATTTTTTAGATCCGAAAATCGACCTATACAAGCCCCCAAATTGAATTCAATAGAGAAATCAAGTAGCCACGAAACCCCGAGAAAATTAGTGATTGTTTTTTATTGATAATGTTATTTTAGAAAAAATACATTTTCGTAACACCTTTTAAATCGTAACACATTGACGCCCAACTTTAGGAGCTTTTAGAAAAATAATTTTAAACGTAACATATTTAGAGAAAGTACTTTTTCATTTGTAACAGACAGACCCTGGAGGCATTGGTAAAAAATAACGAGGTTACTCTAGTCCGGGTTCTTGGTCACTCGGGAATCAAGAGCAACGAGAAGACTGATAAGCTGGCGAAAGCTGGTTCGAAGTGGATCCAGAGCCAACCTAAGGGATTTTCTTCTATTTAGGCAGATGGGCAATTTGGGGCTAACCAAAACTTAATTTATTGGAAAACAGAAACCAGAGACAAGTGCAGACAGAAAGGGTACCTGTTGTATTTATTTGCATTCATACTTGTTATTTTATTTGTATATCCTGTATAATTTGTTGATATGAACATTGTGTTACTGTCAAAATTGATTGATTAAAAAATAATAATAAATAAGATAGTCAGACAGACACATTCTGAAAAATAGTAGTTTAATTTGGTTCTTCGAAGCCGAATAATAAGAACAATTACAGGTAAACTTAAACATGGTCCTTCGAGTTATTTAAGTGAATAAGCACTTTGGAAAGAAAAATTCAATGGAATCGAAAGCTAAATCTGAATATTTGAGACGCAGTAAACGGCTGCAAGAAAAGAAAGCTCTTGAAGTTATGTCAGAAAGCAAAGCAAAATAATCAACCAGGCAGTAGAAAAACCAACATCATCTACTAAATCAAAAAAAAGTCATAAAACCAGTAAGACAATGTCAAAAGGTAGTCAAATTTCAAGAGTGAAGAAAGCTGAGATACAAAATGCTATCAAGAAAAAGCAGCTAGAACAGGAAGAACTAAAGAAGAAACAGGAATTGTTGGATTTAGAATTAGCAGAAATAGAAGAAGGAAGCGAAAGCAGCGAGTCCGAGTCAATACATGAGTCAAAGGCAGCCTAACATGGAGAATTGGATCGAAGGAAACTCTCCATGGGATTTCAGGCAGGACAGGAAAGCAGATGACGTTGAACGGACAAGTTTGATAAACGAATACACCGCAGTAAGAAATATTATTTCCAAAGACATGCCAGGAGACGATTCGGTAAGAGGTATCGTTTTCAATAATAAACTAGAGAAACCTTCTACTTCCATCAAATACAATACATCATATCAAATGAATATTCCTCAGATAATGAAAATCTTGACGAGGCAATCTTTGCCTAGAGATTTACCCATATTTGATGGAAACCCGCTTGAATGGCCCAATTTTATTAATCAGTACGCAAATTCGAATGCTATGTGAAAATCAATTAAGGTTACAAAAATGTCTAAAGGGGAATGCTAAAAAGGTAGTTCAATCTTTACTCATAATGCCACAAAAAGTAATTGACTTACTTCAAGCTCGATTTGGACGTTCTGAATATATAATATCTATGTTATTGGATAAAATCAAGAAATTTCCATCAATAAGGGAGGACAAATTAGATATATTCATAGAATTTTCTGATGAAATCAAGAATTCTGTTGCCACAATTGAGTCTCTGCAGGAAGAAGATCATTTAAGGAATCCTATGCTTTTGAATGAGATATTGAATAAACTACCTACTTGTTATAAGCTTTCTTGGGTAGAACATTTGTCAAAGGTTACAAAACCAATCTCAAAATTGGTTGAATTTGTAAACTGGCTTGACAAAAAGGCAAATATTATGTCGCAGATTCAGATTCCTAAAATAAATGACATCAATAATGACAATCAAAAGTCAAAATATAAAAATAGAGATATTACTATGACAACGACTTTCAACACCAAGAAAAATTGCTTTTGTTGCGACAGGGAGATTCATCATCTCAGTTCTTGTCCTAAATTCATTAAGCTGAACCCAGATGAAAGATGGTCATTTTTAATAAAGTCGAAAATATGTTTCTCGTGTTTGATGCCATTTCATAATGTTAAACAATGTAAAAAGAAGAAAATATGTGGAATTCAAAATTGTCAAAAACCACATCATAATCTCTTGCACAAAAGTAAACAATTGATAAAAAATGAAACGGTGACTTCGAGTAATATTGAAGAATCTTCTAAAATCTTTGAAAGAAATTGTCATATTTCTGCATTGTCGAGTGTTTTACTCAAAATATTACCGGTTATCATCAATTATTGTAATGAAACAGTTGAAACCTACGCATTATTAGATGATGCATCTACAATCACTTTGATCGACCAAGACTTCGCAGACACATTAGGATTATCTGGTCCTTCTGATACATTATGTCTTCAATGGACAAATGATGACGTGGTACATTATCAAAACAACTCTAGTTACTTTCACAATCAAAGCAAAAAATAGTACAAATAGTTTTCAGTTGAGGCGTGTAAGAACAACGCAATTATCTTTACCATCTCAAACAATAAATGTTGAGGAGATAAAGAGGCGTTATCCTCATATCACTGACCAAATTGAATCTATGAATAATGCACAGCCGAAGATAATTATAGGGCAAGACAACTGGCCTCTTCTAGTGAATAGGAAAATGACAACTGGACCATGGAATGGACCTGCCACGAGTAAAACACTATTGGGATGGGTACTACATGGAAACATTGAAAATGTAAAAGAACAATGGAAAATGGAATCGATTCAATCACCCACAGAAAAGATTATGTCTATTGAAGATAAACGAGCTCAAAATATTATGGACAAGACAATGAAAAGGGTTGGAGGAAGATTTGAAACTGGTCTGCTATGGAAAAAAGATGATCTCATACTTCCAGAAAGTAAATTGAATGCCATGAAGAGAAGATGAAAAGAAGATGAACAAAAACAAGGAATTTGGTGATATGTACCGTAAAAAGTTCCTAGATCTAGAAGAAAAGGGATATATTAGGAAACTCAGCACAGACGAGGTAAATAAAGATTCTGATAAGATTTGGCATTTACCACATTTTGGTATACAGAACCCCAACAAGCCAAAACTACGAATTGTCTTCGATGCTGCTGCAAAAAGTAATGGAGTGAGTTTGAACGATTGTTTATTAACTGGTCCTGATCTATATAATTCACTTCAAATGATTTTATTAAATTTCCGAATCAAGTCTTATGCATTTACAGCCGACATCAAAGACAAAAAGATGATTGTAGTGCTCAGAGATTATTATGGCGTGATGAAGAAAGACAAACAGAACCTCACGTTTATGAAATCTCAGTGGTATTTTTTGGAGCAACTTGTAGTCCTTGTCTGGCTCAAGAAGCGAAAAGTAAAAACGCTCGTGATTTCGAGGAAAAATACCCTGAAGCAGTTGAAGCAATCATCAAGAGTCATTATATGGACGATTATTTAGGAAATTCAGATACCATAGAAGAAGCCAAAAGGGTAATTAAAGATATAATTTTTGTTCATAAACAAGGAGGTTTTGTAATATGTAATTGGATTGCTGATAATTCAGAAATTCTAGAAGACATTGATACAGACTTATTATCTGAAAGCTGTAAATATTTCGATGATAATAATGACAAAAAATCAACCGAAAGAGTATTAGGTGTTTTTTGGAATCACCAAAGAGATATTTTCATTTTCAAAACCAAATTTAATAAAATTGATAAGAACTTGTTAGAAAATCGACGACGACCAACCAAGAGAGAAATTTTGAAAATAGTAATGTCTATTTTTGATCCTTTAGGATTTTTGGTAGCGGCCGTGGTGTAGTTGCTAGCGCGCCAGCCTCTGCACTAAGAGATCCGGGTTCGATTCCCAGGTCAAACCAACGAATTATAAGCGACCGCTGCCGTTCGGAAGGCAATGGCAAACCACCGAATGCCTAGTAAGGCCTCTCTAAACTAGCCGTTCGGAACAGGCATTAAACTGTAGGTCCCTTCTATTCATGCAACACTGATTAAGCGTGCACATGAATAGTTGCAGAGAGGTCGCCGACGCCCCCCAGGGGGTATGGCACAACAAGAAGAAGAAGGATTTTTGACACATTTTTTAATACAAGGTAAAGTACTCTTACAAGATACATGGAGAACTCAGATTGGCTGGGATGACGAAATATCTGATAATATTAACGAAAAATGGAAGTTATGGCTCTCGGACTTGAGAAACATTTATAAAATTGAAATTCCCAGACAATACTTTTCTTTAAACCGACAAAAATCTGATATCCAACTCCATATATTTTGTAATGCGTCAGAAAAATGTTATGCTTCAGTTGCATATCTCAGAGTTCAGCATGAAAAAGAAATTCAAACAAGTTTCGTGACTGCTAGAGCAAGAGTTGCTCCACTGAGACCTATATCAATCCCACGATTGGAATTGCAAGCTGCTTTAATAGGTGCTCGTTTGGGAAACTCTCTGAAAAACAATCTGATGTTAACATTTTCTCATATATTTTACTGGAGTGATTCAAATACTGTTCTTCATTGGATTAAATCCGAAGCCAGAAGACATCAAGTGTTTGTTGCTCAGAGACTGGAAGAGATACAGGATATCACCAATGTATCCGAATGGAGGTATGTAAATTCAAAAGATAATCCAGCTGACGAAGCAACAAAAAGACCATCTTCCTGGGATAAAGATAAATGGTTTAAAGGACCAGATTTTCTAGCGTGTGAACAAGAAAAATGGCCCAAAGAGAATGAAGACTCACTAGAAATTGATCCGAAAACACTCGAATTGAGACAAACAGAATTTGTTTTCATGACTTCTAGAAAAGACATCACTGTATTACCTGATATACTGAGGTTTTCAAAATGGCAAAGACTTTTACGTACTACAGCATTTATATTGAGGTTTTTTAAAATCATGAAAAGTAGAGTAAAAAACCAAAGCGAACTTTCTGTAGATGAACTAAATGAAGCTGAAAATTTACTTTATAGGAAAATTCATTTAGACATGAAGTAAATACTTTGAAAAATGAAAAGTCACTGGATCCCAAGAGTAGACTTTATATGCTCAATTGTATTTTCTCTGAAGAAGATAATCTAATTAAACTTGGTGGACGACTAGATAAATCTTCATTGGACATGGAGACAAAAAGACCCATTATTTTAGATCCAAAACATAGAATAACTAAATTAATTATCCAGAATTACCACGAAGCAGTTCATCACCATGGACAAGAGATTGTTGTCAATAATTTACGTAAGAAATTTTGGATTCTTCGAATGAGACAAGCAGTAAAAGGCATTTGGAGAAATTGTCTTTACTGTAAGATAAGAAAGAGCATACCAAGGGTACCGATCATGGGACAGTTACCCCAATGTCGAATTGAACCCACTATTAGACCTTTTATCAAAACAGGGACCAATAGAGGTGACAGTCAAAAGAAGCAGAGAAAAAAGGTACGGAGTGATTTTCACATGCATGGCAATTCGTGCAGTTCATCTCGAAATTGCACATGATATGAGCACAAACTCCTTCATCAATGTTCTACGACAATTTGGATGTAGGAGAGGATTTCCTGAAGAAATTTATTGTGATAATGGTTCCAATCTCAAAGGATCAGAAAGAGAACTTACTGACAGCTTGAAAGAATTTCAAAAAGTTGAAATAACAAAATTTTGTTCAATGAAAAATATAAGATATTTTTATAATGCTTCGCTATCGCCTCGTACAGGTGGGAGTTGGGAACGACTTATACAGAGTGTGAAGAAGATTCTGAAAGAAATACTGAAATTAAGATACCCTCCTGAACATATTCTGAGAACTTTCATGACGGAATGTAAAAATATTCTCAATTCAAGGCCTTTAACTCATGTATCACTAGACTCGAACGACGCAGAGAGCTTGACCCCGAACCACTTCCTAATTGGACCGTCGTATGCTGCACTGCCATGTACCAAGACGAATGAAAAAGATCTGAATTTAATGTCATGCTGGCGAGCTGCACAAAAATTAGCAGATCTATTTTGGACCAGGTGGACTAGAGAATATGTTCCAACATTGATAAAAAACCAAATGGTTCGAAGAAAGAAAAGCTATTGAAGTTGGAGATATCGTTATCATGGTGGAACCGAACAGTCCAAGGAATACTTGGCCAAGAGGAGTTGTAGCAAATATTTACCCTGCAATGATGGAAGAATTCGAATTGTCGACGTCAGAAATGGTCATGGAACACTATTTCGAAGACACGTTTCAAGACTTATTATATTAGACGTAAATAAGTAATTGTTTCGTAGGAACAATTACTAGGTGGGAGAATGTTGTATTTATTTGCATTTATACTTGTTATTTTATTTGTACATCCTGTATAATTTGTTGATATGAACATTGTGTTACTGTCAAAATTGATTGATTAAAAAAAAAATAATAATAAATAAGATAGTCAGACAGACACATTCTGAAAAATAGTAGTTTAATTTGGTTCTTCGAAGCCGAATAATAATAAGAACAATTACAGGTAAACTTAAACAGTACCTACATATAGTCACGCTTCATTCCCGTAGGGATAGGCAGAGACCACTTCTTTTTGCTTGGCTTTTGTAAAAGTGCTGGGTGATTTTAATAATTGGGTTGATGGATATGATAGTGTTCTGGGAATGTACGGTGATGACAGACAGAGTGAATAAAAAAAGAAAAAGTATGCTTGACGTATGTTTGGAATGGAATCTTGTGGTAACAAACACAATGTTTAACCATAAAAAGATCCACTTACACAAGACAAGATGTATGATTGATCTCGTGATTGTGGATAAAAGATTGAAAAAGAAAGTGGTGGAAGGAAACCCAACATTCACTACCATATATAAGTGTAGAGACCAGCACTCCTCTAAGCACAGCCAGTCGTGACTTTTTTGACACGTACTGGCTGCTCATAAAGCCGTGCAGTGTTTCCCTGCCAACACCCTTTGCTCAATATCACAGCCATACTTTCCGTCTCTCGTAAATTTTGAACCCAAGTATACAAAATCTTTCACCATTTGTTATGTTTTCTGTTTTTTAAAAAACATTACTTTCGTGTTGCTTACATTCATTTTTAGGGCATGGAGTATAATATTAACCATCGCCTGCAACTCAGATGATGCTAATATGACCTGATCATCGGCGTAAAATAATTTCTCTCAGTATATACGCAACAACCGTCTATGTATAAGTCAGACATCCATGGTGAAGCCACGCATCCCTGTCTAATACCTTTTTCGATGTTAAATCAGTCTGTGTAAGATCTGTTTATTCTGACAAGCAGTGGAATACTCGTAAAGTGGTTTCAGCGCTTGTATCAACCTACCGATCACCCCATACATAGACAATTTCGACCACAATTCATTTTTTATCACTCTGTCATGAGGCCTTTTCCAAGTCTACGAAAGCGCAGTAGACCTTTTGACTTCAAGCCAAGAATATTCAGTAATACACAGTATAGTTACAGTAAAATGAAAACTTGTACGTCGAAAATATTTTTGTATTATTTCATCAGTCAACACATTGAAAAGATTGGCGACCCCCTGTTGTAAGGGTATGGTGCGAAATTTATCTGACAAATGTATTAATCAAGCGTTGGATGATGTAATCGATTGGCGATTAATTGTGAAACTCAAAGGCGGTTGACTTAATATTAAGGTTGGAGAGTTGGAGGGTATTGTACACCTGTAAATGTTATTCACGTGTATTTGCATAATTTTCGGAGTTATTTCTACAGTAATAATCATAAAATAATACGTGCAGTCAGAGATTTAAACTTAAAAAAGTAATACATTGCATCAGAAATCAGAGACCAAGAGGTAGTATGGTAAAAGGAGAGGAATGCGTTTTAAAGAGATGGAAGGAATACTACGAAAATTTATTTAAAAAGAGGATACACAAGTACAGGCCCCATTTGGAGACATAAGTAAAAGTTGTAATAAAAGTGAAATTAGTACGACAGAAATTGTAGAGTGTTGAACAGTATGAAATTGGGTAAAGCTGCTGGGTACGACAGGATAACAGTTGAAATGTTTAAGGCTGGACAAAACGTGGTAACTAGTCTACTGTATCGCCTTTTTAACCTTTGTTGGAGAAATGGTAGCGTACCAGACGACAGGTGCAAGGCTGTTATCGTGCCGCTTTACAAGGAAAAAGGTTCGCAGCAGGACTGTAAGAACTACCGAGGTATTAGTTTACTCAGCGTAGTCGGCAAACTGTGTGCAAATATAATGATTAAAAGGGACGTTTACAACACTTGTTACATAATATACTATTAATACTTTTACTAAACTATAAAAAAGTGACGAATGAAACTGAAAAGATAATATGGAATGTGCAAGCAGGATTTAGAAGAGGAAAGAGATGTATTGATCAGGTCTTTTCATTACGAGGTGTAGTCGAAAATTTCTTGGCTAGAAGTCGGAAGGTCTATTACGCTTTTATAGACTTAGTAAAGGCCTATGACAGAGTGGTGAGGAGTAAATTGTGGTCGACATTGTCTAAGTATGGGGTGAGTGGTAGTTTAATACGAGCACTGGAATAACTATACGAGGATTCCACTGCTTGTGTCAGGATAAACGGAGCTTACACGGACTGGTTTAACATTGAAAAAGGTGTGAGACAGGGATGTGTGGCTTCGCCATGGCTATTTAACTTATACATAGACGATTGTTTAAAAGATTTGAAAGAGGGTGCGTATAGATTGAAAATGAATGATTTGATCTTCAAATACCTTCTTTACGCCGATGATCAAGTCATATTAGCGTCATCTGAAGAGGAGTTGCAGGCGATGGTTAATGCTATGCATAATGCCCTGAAAATCAAAGGAATGAAAATAAATGTAAGCAAAACAAAAGTAATTGTTTTTGAAAGAGAAAAAAGCATTACAAACTGTAAAGTTTCGATTGAGGGAGAAAGAGTGAAACAAGTAAATGAGTTTTTATACCTGAGTTCAAAATTTACGAGAGATGGAAAGTATGACAGTGACATTGAGCGAATGGTGTTGGCAGGAAAACAAATGAATGGGGCACTGCATAACTTTATAAACGTGCCTTTTTTGACACTTTCTGGCTGTGCATAGAGGAGTGTTGGTTCCTACACTTATGTATGGTAGTGAATGTTGGGTTTGGCAAAAGAAGCCTAAAAATAGGATTAATGCTGTGTAGATGAGTAGTCTGAGAAGTATAGCAGGAGTGACTCGGTTTAACAAAGTAAAGAATAGTGAGATAAGAGAAAGATGTGTTGTAAAAGAAGATGTGGTTACAAAGATAGATAAAGAAATGCTTGGATGGTTTTGGACACGTAGAAAGGATGGATAAAGGAAGATTTATAAGGTGCATGTATGAGAACACTGATGAAAGTAGAGGAAGCAAAGGATGTATGTAAGAACCGTAGCAAGTGAAGGGAAGTGGTCTCTGCCTACCCCTATGGGAAAGAGGCGTGACTATATGTATGTATGTATGTCAGTTAAATTTGTTTATTTCTAATTGGCTCAATATCAAATCTTATTTGTTGTTGTGGCACACGCAGATAAAGCGAAACTTTATAATATGAATTTAGCAATATTTTTTGCAAAAACTGCATTAATGGCAGTCCCCAGAGGCGTACCGAGGTGGGGGGGTGGACCACCCCGGGCTCTACCATTATAGCACAAGAGCCCACGACGGCCAGACCTTCGTTATTTTAAAAAAGCTGAAAGTTTTTCTGTGCCTTCCCCTATACAGGCACAGGCACTACACAGGTAAAAACGACCAGCTACTATAGAGTTTGGGTTGTGGTTACTTGGGCAGGTAACAGGTAGTAAAGGTGTATAAAATAGTACCTTAAATTCGTTAAAGTATAAAGCTCAATTTTTTTATATTTTCTTCGGAATAACTTTAGAAATATCGTCATGCATTGCCGGCCACTTATGACAGTTGCTACCCCCTGCCAGACACCCCCTAAACATTAATAAATTATAATTATACTTTCGTTATAGTACAAAAGCTAAATTTTATATATGTTACTTGGGGACCTAAAAAAAATGTTACCCTAATTGCCGGACAGTTTTAATGGTTTTTACATTTTGCCAGACACATTGAAAGTCCGCTGTAGGTGCGAGCGAGAGTTAACAACTGTTCAAGCGGGTGCGTGTGAAATAGGGCGCTTAGCCGACTGCGATATTTTCTGCGCATCATCTGTCGTTTAGTGATGTATTAAAAAATTATGCATAGAAACAACCAACGTTTTATAATTAATATTTGTGCAGTTTTTTGTGAAATAAAAGTGTCAGCCTCCGATGTAAACGAAGCTTTTGACCGGAAGAAGTTGCAACATTTTGAAGCTAGCAGTCTTCCACCTTACAAAAGCGAGCTATTGCAGCAATTTCTGCGAGCAAATAATATATGTACTATTTGGAATAATGCTTTTTTGAAAAATCCAATCACATATCAACCAGACAATAACGGCTGGGTATTGAAAGATGACAAATACCAGTTCAAATGGTTTTAAGGGGATCATCTACCAAGTTATTTAATACTTTTTTTGTATTTTATAATATTAAAATAACATTTATCACTTTATATAACATTAATGTGAACGTTATAAAATTATTTTTTTATTGGATGTCTGAAAAGATCGCAATCGACTAAGCACTCACGCTGGCACATACAGCGGACTTTCAATGTGTTTGGCAAAAAATACTTGCTGAAGTGAAGTATTTCACTATTGTGTTCGACAGTACGCCAGATTTCTCACACAAGGACCAGACGAGCCAAATACTGCGTTATGTGATACTCGACGGCACCAAGGTGCAAGAGAATGAATCATTCGTTGACTTTCTTGAAACTGAAGGCAAAAACGCTGAGGATATGACTAAAATGATTTTGGACAAAATTGAAAGCGAAGATCTGGATATCCAAAATTGCCGTGGACAGGCACATGATAATGCAGCTGTCATGTCGGGAACACATTCTGGTGTACAAATGCGTATCAAGGCAGTTAATCAAAATGCCCAGTATGTTGCATGCATTAATCATTCATTAAATCTGGTGGGTGTACACGCAGCATCAATCGCAGTGGACTTAATGACGTTCTTTGGTACTATGGAGAGGATTTTCAATTACTTTTCATCTTCTACTCACCGCTGGAAATCTCTTGCCGACGTAACAGGTCCAGGAGTCAAGCGCCTAATTGAAACACGATGGAGAAAATATATAAATTGTTCTTGTAGTGGATTATCTTGGATACCAAAGCCATGGGATACAATATACGGTTCTCATTTTATTAATAATACAAAAGAAAAATCAGAATTAAGCCCAAGCTATATTCCTGTAATTTTTGGTTCCACAAGCAAATCAAGCATTGTAAATTGAATTACTTGTTGGATGTGTGGCTTCGCTATGGCTCTTTAACTTATACATAGACAATTGTTTAAGAGATTTGAAAGAGAGTGCGTATGGATTAAAAATGAATGATTTGATCGTCAAATGCCTTCTTTACGCCGATGATCAAGTCATATAAGCGTGATCTGAAAAGCAGTTGCAGGCGATGGTTAATGTTTTGCATGATGCCCTGAAAATCAAAGGGATAAAAATAAATGTAAGCAAAACTAAAGTTATGGTTTTTTAAAGAGAAGAAAGCATGACAAACTGTGAAGTTTCGATTGAGGGAAAAAGAGTGGAACAAGTAAATGAATTTTTGTACTTGGGTTCAAAGTTTACGAGAGATGAAAAGTATGACAGTGACATTGAGCGAAGGGTGTTGGCAGGAAAACAGATGAATGGGGTACTGCAAAGCTTTATGAACAGCCAGAAAGTGTCAAAAAAGGCACGTCTGGCTGTGCATAGATGTGTGTTGGTTCCTACACTTATGTATGGTAGTATATTTTGGGTTTGGTTAGGTTAGGTTAGGCACGTCTGGCTGTGCATAGATGTGTGTTGGTTCCTACACTTATGTATGGTAGTATATTTTGGGTTTGGCAGAAGAACCATGAAAATAGGATTAATGCTGCGGAGATGAGTAGTTTGAGAAGTATAGCCGAAGTGACTCGGTTGGATAAATTAAAAAATAGTGAGATAAGAGAACGTTGTGGTGTAAAAGAAGATGTGGTTACAAAGATAGATAAAGGAATGCTTAGATGGTTTGGACACGTAAAAAGGATAGATAAAGGAAGATTGACAAAACAAATTTATGAGGCGAGTGTGAATGGACAAGTCGGTAGAGGTCGACCTCGGCGAACATATCTCGATCAGATCAACATTGTTTTAAAGAAAGGCCAGGTCAAGAGTACCATCAACCGACGAGCATGCATGAGAGCCCTGAAGAAGCAAAAAATGTGTGTTAGAACCGTAGCAAGTGGAAGGAAGTAGTCTCTGTCTACCCCTACGGAAAAATGGCGTGACTATATGTATGTATGTATGTTCTATGTTATCAGTAATTGGATCTGACCATCAAGCATTAGTTAATACCATAAATGGTAAATTAAAAGTTTTGGCAAACTGGCTAAAGCTAAAGAAGTTAAAATTAAATTTATCCAAAACAAAGTGCATAGGTAGTCGAAAAAATTATAAGTTATAAGCTTCAAGAGCCTGAAGTTTTTTGGTTTATAGTTGAGTAAATTCATCTCGAAATTTTCCACATCAAAATGCATCGAACATAGTCTTGCAGTGTTCACATTGAAATTTCCTTGGCGTCTGCAAGCAGTTATCCAAAGCTTTTGCAAGTTTTTATTACTAAGAAAGCGAAAAAACATATATATATATATATATATATATATATATATATATATATATATATATATATATATTGTGTCGAAGGTCTTTCTAAAGTCTATGTAGGCGACCCATATTGGGATGTTATATTCCGTTGCTTTTTCGTTCAGTATTCTTACGGTGTGGAGATGTTCTATTGTACTTATGCCCTTTCTGCAGCCCGCCTGCTCACAGGGTTGGTATGTGTCGAGTTGTATTTAAGGCGGTTTGTTATTATTTTCATAAATAACTTGTAGATCTTTGATAGCAGGCTGATTGGTCTATAGTTTTCTAGGTAGCTTGGATCACCTTTCTTATATATCAATATGACTATCGCGATGTTCCATTCCTGTGGTGTTTCCCTCGATTAGGCATGTATTAAATAGTGATTTAAGCTCCCTTACCAGTAGGCCTTCACCTTCCTTCAACATTTCCGGTATGATGTTATCGTAGCCTTTCCGTTTTTTAATTGGTTTAAAGCTTTCCAAATTTCATCTTCTTCAATGTCTGGTAGATCCTCGGAGCCAACATTACATATCCTGTTTTTCTGGTCATTGTTTGCTCTTCTGGTAACATCGTTGTCTATTTTGGACTCGTACAATCCTGTGTAGAACGCTTCTGTTACCTTGAGCATCTCTCTTCGATCCACTATTATGTTATCCTGTCCGTCTCTTAGCTTGATCATTTCTTTTTTATTGCGTTTTTTTTAAAGATGTTTAAGCCTCTATTTTGCTGTATCAACTCTTCTATTCAATTCTATCTATACTTTCTTATGTCCTGCTTGGCCATTTTCCTTGCTGTTTTGCTTAGTTCGGTATACTCTACCGTATTCCTTTTGTTGTCTTTAATAAGCTCTCTTCTTTTTTCCAGTAGCTGTTTGGTTTGTGTTGTAAGCTTTTCTATTCTTTTGATGTTATTAAACTTGCGGGTGTTTCTTTTAATGTTTTTATCAGTCTACTGTTTGTTTCGTCTAAGCTCTCGTGTAGTGATGTTGTTTCCTTTGTTAGCCATTCTGTCAACCTTTTGCTATATATTTACTTATTTTCTCTTATTGTACCAGGATCTACACGGTATTTGGTGCTGTTGAACTTTTTTGCTCTTTCCAATTTTGTGTTTATTACGATCTGGCACCTAATCTTTGATCGCTGCCCGTAGTAAAGGAGTTCAGACTGTCAACATCCTGAACGATATGTTTATTTGGTGTTAGCACGTAGTGTATTTCATTCTTTGTGTTTCCATCCGGACTGGCCCAGGTCCATTTTCTGTAAGGTCTTTTTTTGAAAAACGTATTCATTATGTATAGTTGTTCTTTTTCCAGGTAGTTTGCAAGCATCGTCCCTCTTTCATTTCTTTTTCCCAGACTAAATTGTTCTACAGACTGCCAGATGTTACACTGCTCTCCTATTCTTGCATTAAAGTCTCCTATTATCAGCGTGTATTTTGTTTTATTTTCTGTTAGGCTCTGTGTGATTTCATCATACAGCACCTCGACATCTTCATTCTCATTGCTACTCCACCTATGCTATTGTCTTCTTTTCCTTTGTAAAATAGGGTATGTCCTGATCTTAGTCTAATGGATTCCTCGCCCCTTCTCCCAGTTTAATCGGTCCAGTTCGTATTGTAGTTCCGTTAGCCTTTCCTCGTTTCCCATTGACCTAGCGTTATAAGTTGCAATGTGAAGTTGGCAGCCTTGTTTAACCCAGTGATTCTTAGCACCCCCTGCTCTATGACCGCCGCCTTGGTCAGGGTCATTCGAACCGTTGGGGACTGAGGGCCTTTGTTTTTGGTGTACCTTCATATGAGGGGGGTTTAGCCATAAAACACCACGTTGGCCAGACGTCTTGGTGAGTTTCGGTTCAGCCGCCCATTTTGGGACAAACGCTGTTTGCAGCCGCTCACAGCGTATATATATATATATATATATATATATATATATATGTGAGGATGATGACTGCTGTATGTACCTACATATTTTTAATATATAGGTATAAGTGGGTTTAACCCTTTTTCTTATTTAACAAGCATCTGTATATCTTCCTTTCTGTGATGGGGTAGTATACACGGTTATATCAGATGTAATTCAATGCATGTCGTTGGCATATAGCCAGAGGAGTATTTTGTTTTCTGATATATAATCGACCCACTTATACCTATATATTAAAAATATGTAGGTACTTACAGCAGTCATAATCCTTCTTTAAAAGTGTCGCGATCAACATAAAGACGTTTTCGTGTGCTTTATAGACTATGAGAAAGCATTTGAGAGGGTACAACATGAAAAACTTATAGATATATTGAGGAGTACTGGAGTTAATGACAGAGACATACGCATTATTAAAAACCTGTATTGGCGACAAAAAGTAGTGGTTCGGGTCAATGGAAAACTAAGCGACGAATGCCAGATACGGCGTGGAGTGAGACAGAGATGTATACTGTCTCCACTGTTGTTCAATCTATATTCTGATAAAATATTTAAACAGGCGTTGCTTGACCAGGATTGCGGAGTTAAGATTAACGCTATGCCGATGACACCGCAATCTTATGTGATGATCTCCAGGACCTTCAACGTCTTTTAGACTTGGTCAACGTGATGGGACAAGAAATGGGTCTAAACATAAATGTCACTAAAACTAAGTTTATGGTTTTCAGCCGTCAGCCGTATAATGATGCTGCGCTGCAAATAAATGGTCAAAACATTGAAAGGGTTTCATGTTTCAAATATCTTGGTTGTTATGTTACAGAGCATCTCGACCCGGATAAAGAAGTCAAGTGCAGGATCCAGGTAGCATGCGCAACCTTTCAAAAAATGAGATCGCTCGTCTGCAATAATGATCTAAGTTTAAAGCTTCGCCAGAGAATGATCAAGTGCTACGTATGATCTATACTATTGTATAAGGCAGAGATTTGGACCTTAAAAGCAGCAACCATTAATCGTCTTGAAGCATTTGAAATGTGGCTACATAGAAGTATGCTCCGAATCTCATGGGTAGCCAAGCAGACAAATGAAGCTGTTTTAAATCAACCAAACGCCGTCAGCGAACTACTAATAACAGTTAAATGTCTAAAGCTGTCCTATCTAGATCACATACTCAGGGGTGATCGTTACCGTATCCTTCAACTTATAATGAAGGGCAAGATAGAAGGCCGTAGAGGAATCGGTAGAAGACAAGCCTCGTGGTTAAGGAATCTTAGAGAGTGGACCGAAATTCGAAGCGCAGAACAACTCTTTAGAATCGCCGAAGACAGAGCACAGCTCGCCATTGTGATTGCCAACATCAGGAGAACCTGATATGGCACCAAAAGAAGAAGAAGAATCTCTAAACGTTTCTTCAGCGACTTGTTTGCATTTTATACTTCTCCGTTGGCTTGTGGCCAGTATAGTGATAAATTAACTACTTTAATACCGTTGGTGCTGCAAAAGTTCTTGAATTCTTCGCTATTAAAGTTTGTAGCATTGTCCAATTTTATAGTCTTCGGAAGGCATAGACGAGAAAGCATTTCCTCTAATGCTTGGATCACTACTTTCAAAGTCGTGAGCTTCGTGAATACAGCCTTCAAATACTGGGAATAATAGTCGATTACTACCAAAAAATGACCTTGATGTGGTTTGCCCGATATGTAGTCAAGTGCTTAGTTCTGCCACGGTCCAGACGGGAGTTTTTGTCTAGTTATTGGGGCCGGCTTGTTTGGTTGTGTTACTAAAAAGACACTCGGGACAATTTTCACGTGTTTCTTAGCCTTTATATCTATCTTGGACCCCCAGACTTTTGAACACAGTGCAAGGTCTAGTACTTAACCTCGTAAGCTTTGTGGTATGATTTTATTACCACGTAGCAGTATTGGTCCCATTGAGGTGAGTTCAAGGCAATGGATGCTGTCATTCGGTATCCATGAATCGTGTCTTACGTGGTGTTTGTTAGGTCCGTTAAAAGTCTATTTTTAGCTTGCATAGTCTCAATAAAGAGTCTGCAATGTGTGACTTTCCATATTTGTAAACTACTTTGATTTTGAACCTCTGCAGTCCTAATAACCATCTTTCTATTCTAACAGGGGGTTAAGATGTTGGTTTAAATATTGCTTCTAAAGGCTTGTGGGTGGTGACTAGTTCGAATTCTATTCCTTTGTTTAAAATACCTGCTATAGTTTATTCAACAGTAGCTTTTATAACGGATTCTAGGTTTTCTGGGATTTCTGTCGGCCCTATATTTAGAGTTGCTCGAGTTTCCGTTTTCTTGATCTTTAAAACAATACAAACCTACCACAAGTTTAAATTTACCAAAAGAAGTTTACCTATTGAAAATACTAGGCACTTTATTTCACTAACACTTTACTGTTTAAATTGAATTGATACTGATGTAGAAACGTACTATCCGAAGTATTTATAGAAAAATGGTGTTTCACATCATTTCGGACAATTGTAATATTTAACACATGTATGGAATACAGATCTGTTATAAAATATTTCATATTTCAATTCAACTAGTGCGTCATAAATTTCACCAATTTGATAGCGTAGTGGCATCATAGCATCTACCCTACTCGACCACCTGGTGTCGCTAAGTGGCTTTAATGTTAACTTAGAAACGTGTCTATTTAAAATTGTCCATCTTTTAGTAGACCCACCAAAATATGCGTACAATTCTTGAAATAAATAAAAAAAGCCAGTTACCTCAAATAAAACGCTGGCAGCGTCATTAACTACTAAATTCAAAGTATGAGCTGAATAAGCGACGAAAAAGGCACGTGGATTAACATCTAATATTCTTTTTTGTAGCCCAGAATATTTTCCACGCATGTTGGAACCGTTATCGTATCCTTGTCCGTGCATATTTGAAATATCTATGTTCTACGCTTCTAAATAGTTGGTTAATAAATTAAAAAACCCTTCTCCCGTAGAATCATTTATGGGACAAAAATCCAAAAAATGTTCTCCAATCTCTAATTTTTGTTTTATATCATTGAAATGAACAAACCTAACTACTACTGTTATATGATCTTGTTTGCTCACATCTGGCGTACTGTCAAGAATGATAGAGTAATACTTGTTTTTTTTCACCATTTCTAAAATGATGTTCTTTATTTTACGGCCAAACTGATCAAACTGATTATTTCATTTTGAATATTTTTACCTAAATAGTTAGATACCCGACTAAAATGGCTTTGGAACTTACTAACTCGTTGAAGGTGTTCTGCCATTACGCTATCAAATTCGGAAATCATTTCTACTGCTTTTAGAAAGTTTCCATTATTGTCTTTAAAAAGCATATTTGATGATCCCCTAAAAGCTAGACATTGACGACCCAAAAATTTTATCACAGACAAAATTCTATGTATCACAGAAAACCAGTATTTTTATTGAATTCTAACTGATTTATACTGGTTTTTTTTGTTAATCTCTTTAATGAAGATCAGTTTTTTCATGTTTGGATAGTAAATAAGTTAGATGTTGCCAATCAGAATTACCCGTACAGAAAGAATTTAAATTCTTTTCAAAAACTTTACAACTAAAAGAACATTGCATTAGTTTTAATTGAATAAATTAACCATTTCCTATGAACTTTCTCACCGTTAGACAGTTTCATAAAATAGTAGGAAATGGAAAATTTTCTATTGTGTTCATCGAATGGAAATTCATAAGTTTTCACCTGCACTGGCCCTCGTTATGCTAAAAATCTCGCCATACTGCAACTTATATGTTCTGGCCTTCTCCAGGGTCATCTGAGGGAATTATGTTGGTCATTGGTTCTGAATCTTCGGGATCTTCAATCTTATCTTCTGTTTGTTGGATTTCCATTTCGATTTCCTTCGATTCAACAATTGCAAAAGCTCCTGATGAAGATGTGGCTTGCTCAGCTTGTTTTTCAGAACTTGTAGAATTCAATGATATAACATTGGTTGTAGTAGAAGTTCCCTCCATAAATGTTTTCATAGTATGCGCCAGTTTTCCGATTTGAATATTTTTCTCCATTCGCTTTTTTTTATTTTGTGCTCCAGATAATTTTTTAGATTTTCTCTCCTATAATTCATAGAATTCATGATTAAATTGACTACGCAAATGAAATATTTCCAGTCACTATACTTGCCATTTTATATTTTCACTCCTAGTTTTTAATTTTTTTTTCTTCAATGAAACACAAACACTGGAGACCATGAAAGGAACTGAATCACTGAAGTAGATTAAGACAATGTCAATGACAATATTCCCTAGACTTTGTCCAATATACCACCCCACTCAAACCATTACATCAAATTATCTGAGTGAAAAAAACGCCGACTATAAATAAAAATAACCTCGTACCGCTGGGCGCCCTGGGCGGCTTTCAAAAGGCGAATTGCGAATTGTTAAGATCATACATTGTTTGCCGCCACCGGCTTCCTGTAAAGTGAGCAAAAATATTAGGCCAATTAAGGACTGCATCAAACGCATTATGGAATCGTGCGCGTGCCGACAAAGGATTTCACGAAAGATAACCAACTGATGGAAGGTATTATATTCCGTACTTTGTTTTTACGCTCCTGTCCCGACCCCCTTTCGGCGGCATGTTTTGATGTTTGGAATGGAACTAGTCAATTTTTCAACGAATATTTTAATTTGAAAGTAGGAATTTTTTTATCGTTTTCCCTTACGTTTGGCGCCCCTTTCTGGCCTGATGGTGTGCTGTGCACACCCGCTAAAGCCGGCCCTGTCTGTAATCTCTTCAGCATCCAGATACAGTTTAACAGAGCGTCCCCAGTTTCTCCATTCGCCAGCAATGAGTGCTTTGTCAATTGTATCACATGCGAAATGTTTGATGGAGGACTGATCCATTTTATTTTTGAAAATTGAGACTGGAAGTAAACGAAACAATCTAAGTGAATACATCATCAACTAATTTAACATACCATGTACCAATGTTTTTATATTATCAGAAAACATGATTTGAGTAATTAGATGTTTTGATGTCCAAAAATTATTTTTTTTGCATTTAATATCAATAGATACATGAAATCATTAATCTTACCTCACTTACACGGTAGAATTGAATCCACCCTTATTAGGCTATTGGCTTTTTATGAGTACCTCGGCAGAATTTAATCCGCTCCTGGCAGAATTTAATCCGCCTTTGGCAGAATTTAATCTGCCCCTGGCAGAATTTAATCCGCCCCCACAAAATTATGTACTTACTTATTTCGTATTTATTTTTTTCAAGCACAAAATTAAATTTCTACCTAGTCGCCAATTTGTGGTGACCTACGTTGTTGTATTGCACTGAAACACTGTTCACGAAATAACTTTTATTTCTATAAATATTATTATATTAACAACTAGACTGGTCTCCACACGGAGTGTCTGCTGGTCTCCACACTACCCTATCACAGGAAGCATGATATATAGGTGCTTGTTAAGTAAGAGAAAGGGCTATTAAATTTATCTGCTGGAAGAGACCACATATGGACCGGTTTCGGGGTGAATTGCCCCTCGTCAGCATAGGGTAGGTTTCATCGAACAGACATTCACAGCTCCGACGTGGTTCTTCATGTGTACTTGTTAGGAGTCGGAGCTGTGAATGTGTCTGTTCAAGGAAACCTACCCTATGCTGACGAGGGGAAATTAACATTACAAACGATTTATTTAAGGAAAATTTTTATAAATTTATTGTTTTTTTATTATTCAATGATCTCTTGTAACCTTTAAGATTAAAATTACTAAAGACTTTTTGTGCAGGCAGCTTTAACTTTTATTTGTGTAACTTTAATGTTGGGTATATTAGACACTTCATAATAAAAAAATGGGATTTTAAAAATTTGTAATGAGCACTACACTTACTAACTGAAAAGGTAACCCAGGTCAACTATATTTTTTATTATAGTTAGGAATGGTTGATAAATAAAATTTTGTATGCGACTGGATGAATGGCAAACGCAGAAGCCAAAAAAAAAGAAGAATAATTGCTACATTTACATCAATGAATAGTTAAAAATACAACATTCTTAGAAATAATTACAGATACAATAAGAAAACAAAATATTAAAAAAAAAATAAAACAAAATTAAAAAAAAAAATTCTCGAATTTTCCTAAAAATAAAATAAACACAGATCAACTTAAAAACCTACCGAACAGAACTTATAGGAAAGTCTCTTATCTCTTATCATGAAAGTCTCGTGATCGCGACATTGAAAATTTTCAATGAAAATGAATAGTTTACACTTGGACGAATAAGATAAGCTTGGTGGCGTAGATTAATTGTCCGAAAATATGTTTAAATAAATTATGTATTATGAAATAGTCATTATGTTTTACCGTCATCGCGGATTTTGATCAATCTTGGTAAATTGGATGTGGTGGCATTTTATAAACATTTAGAAAAAACCTGGCCGACCAATTTTTTTTAGTTGGAAAGCCAACCTATTCAAAATGTGTGATAGGGAGTGAAATTTCTCTGTTATTTTTACGCATTTTAAAGTCAAATTCAAAAATATATTGGTATGCGGGATTAGAAACTGCAGAAAGTATCGCGCATACCAGTTTTGTGTAATTTGTCAAACTACTCTGGTGTCTTACTTACATTCTAAGATGTATGTAGATGAGTATGAAAAAACGAATTATGAGAAAAAATTAATTAAGGTTAATACAGAAATTCATGTTTAATCTAAATTTAATTATTAGTAGTCATCAAAATTATAATTTCGTTCCTCTTCTGATTCTTCGCTTTCTAATGGTTTGTATATTCCTTTAAAGAAGTAGTGATAGAGGTTTTCAGTTAATTATAATTAAGAAAGATTTACTCGCAAAGAAGATGAAATGCCCCTTATAATCCAAAATTAAAAAAACAATAGTAAACGTTTTACATAAACAGAAAATACATTTAGCTTAATTTTCGACGACAAAAAAAGTATTTTTAACAGTTGAAGACCAGTTTTAACTACAGTAATAATAATAGAAGTCACTCAAATACTGAACGAAAATTATAAGTGCTACCATGAAGAAGCTGATACAAGGATTTTCTTTAAATTGAACAAATATTTGTTTCAACAATAAATCCTCATAAAATTAGCAGATACTGACGTCCTTATTATTTGTTTTGGAAACATACACAAGTTTAAAGAGCAAGAAATATGGATCACAACCAAAACTAATAATGAAATAAATTACATCAATTGTACACATCTCGCACAAAAGTTAGATTCATTAGTCTGTCGAGCTCTACCGGGTTTCCATGCCTTTACGGGTTGTAATAATACAGTAGCTTTTGTTCGTAAGGGGAAAATTAAATTCTACAACCTCCTGTTACAAAATGCAGAATACCAAAATATGTTTGAGCATTTGACGGATAAGACATTGATAATAAACAAAAACAGATTAAATACAAAGGTTTGTAAATACAATGTGGCAAAGTAAATCAAAGTGAACCTATATGTTTTTTATATGAATCAACTAAATGTGGATGGCAATTGAATGAATCCAGTAAACTTAAACTATTATGGTATGTTGGCCCATCAGTACCGTTAAAAGTTGAAGAAATTCTGAGTAACCAACAAAATAAGAAAATAAAGAAAAATCAGAAGAGAAAAAAATTAAAATTTTGTTGATAATGATTTAAATGACTATTAATAAATAAACTTGATATGAACTTAAATTTCTTTATTAACTTTAATTAATTGTATAATTATTTCAAATAATTTTTTTTCTCATTATAGCCCTTTCCATACTCATCTGCATACATCTTAAAATTAGAGTAAGAGTAGTTTGACAGTAGTTTTTAAGTTGATCTGTTTTTGTGTCTAAAAAGTGTTTATTTTCTTTTTCTTTTAGCGAATTTCAAGAAATTTAATTTTTTATTCTTTTAATTTTGTTTTATTTTTAAGTCATTTAAGTTGAGTGGTTAAGTTTTGTATACAATACTTTTGACATATCTCCACAAAAAGAAGTCTAATGGCGTCAGATCAGGAGATCGTGATGGCCATTCTATCGATTCGCGCCTCCCTATCCACCAATTTGTAAAATTTTGGTTCAGGTACTGCCGGACATTGATTTGGTAATGAGGCGGTGCTCCATCTTGCTGAAACCATAGTATATTGGCAGGAACTTGTGGGTTTGCTGGATCAGGATATAAGTTCGTCAAAGTTGGCACGACATTATTTTGGGGCAGTTCTAAATATTTATCTCCATTCAAGTTGCCATCAATGAAAAAGGGACCTACGATGTGATTTCCAACAATTCCTGCCCAAACATTAACTTTTTCAGGATATTGCGTATGTTCCTCTCTCATCCAGTGAGGATTCTCATTAGACCAATAGCGGCAATTTTGACGATTAACATGACCGTGAAGTGTAAATGTGCTCTCATCAGAAAACAAAACATCTTCTAATTGGATCACATTGTTATCTAACATTTCCATCATTTGTTCACAAAAATACGTTCTCCTGTCGAAATCGTCTTCCATGAGCTTCTGAGTTGGCATCACTTTATAGGGATGCATTTTACTTTCCTTTAATATTCGAAAAATTGATGTGTGGATAATGTTGAACAGTGAGGCTGCTTTTTGACCAGAATTATGTGGGTTTTCTTGAAACTCAAGCATAACATCCAATTTCGCATCATCGCTTAGTTCATTGGCAACTACTTTTTTTGTCTGTCTTACATGACCAAGCTCGCGAAACTGTTTTTTTATTTTGCTAATTGTTCCTTGGGATATAGGCGGCAAATTTGGAAATTTGGAAACAAGTTGCTAAGGCTATGAGTTTTATACGAAAATAAACAAAACTGTTTTTGTATTTTTTTTATTTCCTATCAGTAAAAAGGAACGCATTAATGGTTTTTGCTTATTTTCTCAATATTAAGAACTAAATGGGAAATAAGTATTGAGTGTAATGTAGCGAATTTAATAATTTTCTATTTTTAATGTTAATTTTTGTAATACATCTGAAAACACTTAATATTTCCGAAACAGTTGAAGATAGGTATGGGACATTTTACATGAATTATGTCTAGAATTTTCTGAAAATTGTTGTATTTAAAATAAGAAAGTTGGTATCGGCCACTGTCACATGACACACTCAAAAGAACCAAACCTTTTGAGCTAGTGTAGTGGTTAGAAACAGAGCACAGTGCGTGTTGTGTAGTGTAACCAAGTAAGAACAAAACGGAGAAATACCAATGAGTTAAACTCGGTAAAACACTTTAGTTTCAAGATTTTGTTAGGAAAATATTGCTCGTTAATCTTGTTTTTAGATTAGTTGTAATTAATTAAAAAATATATATACAAACTGAACCTTCTCTAAGATAAAGATAAAATTCACTGGACATATAAGAAAAAAGAAAATAAAATTAATAATATTAAAGTCAAATAAACGCATATATATATATATATATATATATATATATATATATATATATACATACATACATAAAGTCACGCCTTTTTCCAATAGGGGAAGGCAGAGACCACTTCCTTTCACTTGCTACGGTTCTTATACCCCATCTTTTGCTTCCTCTACTTTCATCAGTGCTCTCATACATGCTCTTCGGTTGTTGGTACTCTTGACCTTTCTTGGCCTTTCTTCAAAACAATGTTGATCTGATCAAGATATGTACTCCGAGGTCGACCTCTTCCAATTTGTCCATTCACACTCGCCTTATAAATTTGTTTCGTCAATCATCCTTCATTCATCCTTTCTACGTGTCCAAACCATCTAAGCATTCCTTTATCTATCTTTGTGACCACATCTTCTTTTATACACCACAGCGTTTTCTTATCTCACTATTCTTAACTTTATCCAACCGAGTCACTCCGGCTATACTTCTCAGACTACTCATGTCCACAGCATTAATCCTATTTCCATGCTTCTTCTGCCAAACCCAACATTCACTACCATACATAAGTGTAGGAACCAACACACCTCTGCACCGCCAGACGTGCCTTTTTTGACACTTTTTGGCTATTCATAAAGCTATGCAGTGCCCCATTCATTTGTTTTCCTGCCAACACCCTTCGCTCAATGTCACTGTCATACTTTTCATCTTTAGTAAATTTTAAACCCAAGTACACAAATTCATTAACTTGTTTCACTCTTTCTCCCTCAATCGAAACTCCACAGTTTGTCATGCTTTCTTCTCTTTCAAAAACCATTACTTTCGTTTTGCTCACATTTATTTTCATCCCTTTGATTTTCAGGGAATCATGCATAACATTAATCATCGCCTGCAACTCCTCTTTAGATAACGCGAATATGACTTGATCATCGGCGTAAAGAAGGCATTTGACGATCAAATCATTCATTTTTAATCCATACGCACTCTCTTTCAGATCTTTTAAACAATTGTCTATGTATAAGTTAAACAGCCATGGCGAAGCCACACATCCCTGTCTCACACCTTTTTCGATGTTAAACCAGTCCGTGCAAGCTCTGTTTATCCTTACACAAGCAGTGGAATCCTCGTAAAGTGATTTCAGTGCTTGTATTAAACTACCACTTACCCCATACATAGACAATATAGACCACAATTCACTCATCACCACTTTTTCATAGGCCTTTTCCAAGTCTATAAAAGCGCAATAGACCTGACTTCTAGCCAAGAATTTTTCTACTATACCTCGTAAGGAAAAGACTTGATCCATACATCTCTTTCCTCTTTTAAATCCTGCTTGCACATCCCATATCATCTTCTCAGTTTCATTCATTACTCTTTTGATCAATATCTTTGCATACAGTTTGCCGACTATGCTGATCGGTAGTTCTTACAGTCCTGCTGCGAACCTTTTCCCTTGTAAAGCGGCACGATAACGGCCTTGCACCAGTCATCTGGTACACTACCACTTCTCCAACAAAGGTTAAAAAGGCGGTCCAGTAGACTAGCTATCGCGTTTTGTCCAGCCTTCAGCATTTCAAATGTTATCCTGTCGTACCCAGCAGCTTTACCCAATTTCATACTGATCAACGCTTCCACAATTTCTGTCGTAGTAATTTTATTTTCATTGCAACTTTCACTCGTGTCTCCGAATTGGGCCTGTACTTGTGTATCCTCTTTCTCAAATAAACTTTCGAAGTATTCCTTCCATCTCTTTAATACGCATTCCTCTCCTTTTAACATACTACCATCTTGGTTTCTGTTTCTTTTCAATTGCGAGGTAGTATTTTTACCTCTGGCTCTTCTTATGGACTTCCAGAAGAGTTTCATATTGTTTTGGAAATCGTCAGATAACCTTCTATCAAATTCATCTTTATCACTCTTCTTCTTTTTTTCCACAACCTCTTTTGCCACACCTTTTAACCTTTTATACTCATTCTTTGCCTTGTTTATATCCTCAATCGTTGACTTTTGCGTTTTTTGATTGGATTTTGTAGCTATCCAATCCAGCCAGGCTTTCTTCTTTTCTGACACTGCTTTTTGAACCTCTACACAAATTAACTGTAACTTGCATCGTTTCCTTCTTTAACTCACACCACATACTTTAATAGTAATATCCACGATTTCTTTCTTGAATGGCTTTCACAATTCTTCAACTTCATATGCTTCATCTAAACTGTCAAATTTCTTGGTCAATTTACTAACGAACTTCTCTTTTATACCTTCTTTTTGCAAATTCTCAACTTTTATACGCTCTAGTACACTACTTGATTCCTACACACGATGCCGCCACTGCTTAAAGAGACTTCTTATTCGTCTCATTACTAAGAAGTGGTCTGTGTCAATACCTGCATTGCGGTATGCTCGAGTGTCCATTACTTTCTTTTTCAATATTTCATCCACAATTACAAAATCAATTATACTTCTCTAATGTCCTTCTTGTCTTGTGTACAAGTGGACCTTTTTATGGTTAAACATTGTGTTTGATACCACAAGATTTCGCTCTAAACATAATTTAAGTAGACTTTCTCTGTTTTCATTTACTCTGCTGTCACTGTACATTCCCAGAACATTGTTATATCCATCACGCTTTACCGAACTATTTAAATCACCCAACATTAAAATTCATTCATTCTGGTTACACCTATTTAAAATATCTGTCACACTATCCCAAAACTCCCGCCTCTCTTTCTGAGCTTTTAAAGACTGGTTCCACTGAGCATCTTGTGGGGCATAAACCCCTAGCAAAAATATACGAGTAAGACCAACCTTTAGCCTCACCCAGAGGAGTCTTGAGCTTACACATTGAAAGTCAGTCACACATTCATTCATTCTAGCAGAGAGTATTACACCAACGCCCTGAGAACCTCTGCTGGTTTCCGGAACTCCTGACCAGTAGGCTGTATAAGGTCCATGTGTTGAGGTTTCACATCCTTTCCGCTTGGTTTCATTTACACAAAGAATATCAATCCGTCTTTCTTCTATCATCGTGTAAATTTTAACAATTTTATCATTTAATCCTCCTCTCACATTCAAAGTAGCAAATTTACTGTCCGCAGTCCACGTTTCGCCCTCACAAGAAGCATGACATGACAGGTGGCGACGCCTATCACTATCGTGTTGGTTATAGTCAATACGACTATTACTCATAGCTTCCCATGAGATAAATACAAATTATACTAGAATAAATACATAACAATTAAAATTAAAGTTAAATAAATGTCAAAGAAAATCTTAATCTGACAGAACAAATAAAATTTTAAATCTTTTAGGAAATATATTAATCGCACTCCAGCAAACAAATTTATAATAAAAATAAATGTATGGTAGATTTAACCAAGCCAGATTTAAATTAAATGTCAAAAAATTCAAGTTGACAGACAATAGAAATTTGGTGAATAGGCAATTAAATTATTGGTCTTAGGGATAAAACCGATCTATTGAATGCTTCTATTTGCTGTAATAAAGAACTTCCCGCGAATGTACAATATATAATGATTTGTGGTTAGGTTATGTTTTTGTTGGGTTTGGTTCTAGTAGCTCTTCTTCTTATCGGGACAATTAAATTGTGTGTATTATCGGAAATATAACTTTTTCCGGAGCGACTTTAACACGACAAGCGTATTTGACGTTTATTTTTATTTTTTTTATTGTTATATATATATATATATATATATATATATTATATATTATTCATGTATACATATATATATATAAAGGTATATTCCTTTTTACAATTTATATAATTGAAACAATATTATATAATTCCGCCTGCATGACATGATCGCGGAGTGAACCGAGTAGCCTTGTGATTATGTTGCCGGTCCCAAGCCCGAAAAAAGGAGGAGGGTTCATGGGTTAGGCCAGCTGCCTGCCCAAGGTAAAAACAGCAACAGGCTCACAGAACCAAAACTCTGCCTCGGACAAGGATGGATGTAAAGATGACGAACCATGCACGGAAAAGGAGAACGATTTGGAAAAAGAGAAATGTACTTCGCTTCGCCACCTGGAACATAAAAACACCAAACAACAAATAACAAGAAGTCACTAAGGAACTAGTGAACAACAATATCGACATTTGTGCACTACAAGAGACAAAAAAAAAGGAAGGGGTCAAAGGGTATATGGTGATTATATAATTATATATAGCGGAGTAGACAAAAATGAACGAGCAAAGGAAGGAGTAACAGTGGCAATATATAAAAGATATATAGAACATTTTGAGGAATGCCAGTATATATCCTCACGTATAATAGTTCTTAAACTCAAACAGTCCATTGTTATGTTCATATACGCGCCTGAAGACAACAAGCCAAAACAAGAGCGGGAAGACTTTTACGACCGATTACAAAATACTATCGAAATGCTACCGCAGAATCAACCAATGATAGTACTAGGAGATTTTAATGCTCGCATAGACAATGAAATAGTTCTGGGTGTAAAACAACGATTTAATGAAGAGGTGCTGAATGATAATGGACAGCTTATGATAAATGATTGCTCACTTATTGATCTAAAAATTAATAACACCTTCTTTGATCACATAATAAACTACAAGTACACGTTCAGAAATACCCGAGAACAACAATCGACAATTGACTACATCGTAACTAACAGGTTTGTACACCCGACACAAATAGAGGATATAAGAACCCTTTTCGGCTGATATGGGCAGCTTACTACTAGGAAAAATTAAAATAGGGATGAAAGTGAAAAATAAGGTAGAATTAGAACCAGGGACACAAACACAAAAAATACGTGTTGAATCAATTTGGGATATTAGTATAATAGAACTGTATCAAAAACGGTTACAGGAAAAAGTTGACAAGAACCCAATAAGCGAAGCCGAAGAAATAAATGAAAGTTGGGAGAAACTAAAACGGAACATTATAGAAGCTGCAACAGAAGCTCTTGGCACCTGAAATATAAAACAACAAAAACACGGCCTCAATAAAACCCCATGGTTCTGCAACGAAGTCAAAGAATAATGCATAAAAAAAAGAAAGGCTTATTTAAAATACATTTAAAACATCCGAAGCCTATAATGATTATAAGAGGGTACGAAATGCTACCTACACACTAGTAATGCAAATAAAAGAACAGTATTGGGAATCCTTCTCGAGACAAATGGAAAATGACTTTTATGGCCTCCAAAAACAGATGTGGAGATTCAGCAGACGCCAGAGAAAAGAAACAAGTGAATTTATTAGCACAAACCACATAACAAAAGAAACTTTGGTTCAGTATCTTAAAGAACTATACAAAAAAGAAGATACGGAAAGCATACCGGACACCCCAGAAATCGCAATTAACGAAGTAACTGAAATAGAAGAAAATGATATAGAAACGGCATTAATGAAAATTAAGAACAGACGGTACTCCAAATGAACTTCTTAAATACGGCGGGAGAAGCCTGAAACAGCAACTAACAGCCATAATTCGCAAAATCCTTTTACATTAAAAAATTCCGGACGAAAAAGATAACGTCTAGCATCTAATACGCAATCAATTTTTACAAAAAGGCTTGAAGAACGATATATAAGTCGGTGTCGAAGGGAAAAATAAAAAAATTATATTTAGAAATCCAAGTTTTCACTATTAAACGTATCAGTAACGTAACTTTGTTTTTTTTTTAAAAAAGGTACTAACTTACCTAAAAGGTATTCTATTAAGTTACTTACATATTGCAACAAAAGATTTTTAGTGTTATTTAAAGTGAAATATTAATGTACATCGAAGTTAGTTTATACAGTCCACAATCAGTTATCAAATCGAGAAGAGAAAATACCAATGGAAATCTACCCACTGACCCACTTGATGTTATTAGCAAAAATATTTGTAAATTACTTTTTATTAAATCACTAATTTTACGGATTGAGGTCGATGAATACGCCCCTGTCTTATTATCTGGCCGAGGTGGTGTATTGCACACATAAGGATATATGATTTCTTTTGGAGGCATCAAAACGCTCGACATTTTAGCGAATAATTTATAGCCACGGGCGGTAATTCAAGGCCTGCTATATATCTAGAAAGGTCGTTCACAAATCGGGAAAGTTTCCAGAAATATTGGTTAGATATATTTAAAAATATTGCGGGGCCGCAGTTTGTTTGAAGTTTAAAAGTAATATGGTTATGAAAAGATTGTTTTAAAAAGTTTAAGTTAAGATTTATTAAATAAGAGATAGTTGTATTACCTGAAATATTCCTTTGTTTGACCCATAACCCGACATGACGGTATCTCATACCGCTACATGATATTCAAATATAAATAATATCACCCACCTTTAACTTGTGGCCTCGGGCGTTCATTTATCTTCGGGATATACTGTGTTTTATTCAACAATAAAGTGACACACCATTAAGTTACATTCTACGCTTTCAAGAGAAATGTTTTCGAAAAGTGCGCGGTCTCAGATACCGTTCAAGAAGCATGACATGACAGGTGGCGACGCCTATCACTATCGTGTTGGTTATAGTCAATACGACTATTACTTATAGCTTCCCATGAGATAAATACAATTTATACTAGAATAAATACATAACAATTAAAATTAAAGTTAAATAAATGTCAAAGAAAATCTTAATCTGACAGAACAAATAAAATTTTAAATCTTTTAGGAAATATATTAATCGCACTCCAGCAAACAAATTTATAATAAAAATAAATGTATGGTAGATTTAACCAAGCCAGATTTAAATTAAATGTCAAAAAATTCAAGTTGACAGACAATAGAAATTTGGTGAATAGGCAATTAAATTATTGGTCTTAGGGATAAAACCGATCTATTGAATGCTTCTATTTGCTGTAATAAAGAACTTCCCGCGAATGTACAATATATAATGATTTGTGGTTTTCCTTTTAATAGTAAAACGGAATAAATGAAACTTATCAATTAAAATAATTTAAGTCACTTATCTGTCAGATGCTCTTTTGGACTCTGGCAACCAAGTCGTTTTATTCGTATGCTTTCTGATATTTTTTTTTTATTTATTTGCCAGCTTAACTTCTACTGGGAATAATTTCGAAGCCCTAGCGGTTCTTACTTTCTTTTCCTTTTTTTTTTATTTGGATGTTGTTTTTATATTTTTTGTTGGGTTTGGTTCTAGTAGCTCTTCTACTTTTTGGGACAATTAAATTGTGTGTATTATCGGAAATATAACTAACTTTCTCCGGAGCGACTTTAACACGACAAGCGTATTTGACGTTTATTTGACCACACATATATATATATATATATATATATATATATATATATATATATATATATATATATTAGCATAGTTTCATTTCTGCTAATGTCGAGAAAATACCAAACGCCGCGATAAACGCCAACTCAACAAAAGTGCATATGAGGAAGCCGAGCAACTACGTGACCAGACAGTCGTCGAAAGAGAACGAAAGCGAACATACAAAAACCATTTTGGTCTTTTAATTTTATAAGTGTATCAAAGGGCTACACTACGTACTGATACATGATACAAAGATACACAAGGCATGATCGATAGCCGTCTCAAACTCGTCCTCCGCGCGCAATGCGCCATGCGGAAAGTAAAATTTGAATTTTTATTAGCAGAAATGAAACTATGCTAATATATATATATATATATATATATATATATATATATATATATATATATATATATATATATATGTGTGGTCAAATAAACGTCAAATACGCTTGTCGTGTTAAAGTCGCTCCGGAGAAAGTTAGTTATATTTCCGATAATACACACAATTTAATTGTCCCAAAAAGTAGAAGAGCTACTAGAACCAAACCCAACAAAAAATATAAAAACAACATCCAAATAAAAAAAAAAGGAAAAGAAAGTAAGAACCGCTAGGGCTTCGAAATTATTCCCAGTAGAAGTTAAGCTGGCAAATAAATAAAAAAAAAATATCAGAAAGCATACGAATAAAACGACTTGGTTGCCAGAGTCCAAAAGAGCATCTGACAGATAAGTGACTTAAATTATTTTAATTGATAAGTTTCATTTATTCCGTTTTACTATTAAAAGGAAAACCACAAATCATTATATATTGTACATTCGCGGGAAGTTCTTTATTACAGCAAATAGAAGCATTCAATAGATCGGTTTTATCCCTAAGACCAATAATTTAATTGCCTATTCACCAAATTTCTATTGTCTGTCAACTTGAATTTTTTGACATTTAATTTAAATCTGGCTTGGTTAAATCTACCATACATTTATTTTTATTATAAATTTGTTTGCTGGAGTGCGATTAATATATTTCCTAAAAGATTTAAAATTTTATTTGTTCTGTCAGATTAAGATTTTCTTTGACATTTATTTAACTTTAATTTTAATTGTTATGTATTTATTCTAGTATAAATTGTATTTATCTCATGGGAAGCTATAAGTAATAGTCGTATTGACTATAACCAACACGATAGTGATAGGCGTCGCCACCTGTCATGTCATGCTTCTTGAACGGTATCTGAGACCGCGCACTTTTCGAAAACATTTCTCTTGAAAGCGTAGAATGTAACTTAATGGTGTGTCACTTTATTGTTGAATAAAACACAGTATATCCCGAAGATAAATGAACGCCCGAGGCCACAAGTTAAAGGTGGGTGATATTATTTATATTTGAATATCATGTAGCGGTATGAGATACCGTCATGTCGGGTTATGGGTCAAACAAAGGAATATTTCAGGTAATACAACTATCTCTTATTTAATAAATCTTAACTTAAACTTTTTAAAACAATCTTTTCATAACCATATTACTTTTAAACTTCAAACAAACTGCGGCCCCGCAATATTTTTAAATATATCTAACCAATATTTCTGGAAACTTTCCCGATTTGTGAACGACCTTTCTAGATATATAGCAGGCCTTGAATTACCGCCCGTGGCTATAAATTATTCGCTAAAATGTCGAGCGTTTTGATGCCTCCAAAAGAAATCATATATCCTTATGTGTGCAATACACCACCTCGGCCAGATAATAAGACAGGGGCGTATTCATCGACCTCAATCCGTAAAATTAGTGATTTAATAAAAAGTAATTTACAAATATTTTTGCTAATAACATCAAGTGGGTCAGTGGGTAGATTTCCATTGGTATTTTCTCTTCTCGATTTGATAACTGATTGTGGACTGTATAAACTAACTTCGATGTACATTAATATTTCACTTTAAATAACACTAAAAATCTTTTGTTGCAATATGTAAGTAACTTAATAGAATACCTTTTAGGTAAGTTAGTACCTTTTTTAAAAAAAAAACAAAGTTACGTTACTGATACGTTTAATAGTGAAAACTTGGATTTCTAAATATAATTTTTTTATTTTTCCCTTCGACACCGACTTATATATCGTTCTTCAAGCCTTTTTGTAAAAATTGATTGCGTATTAGATGCTAGACGTTATCTTTTTCGTCCGGAATTTTTTAATGTAAAAGGATTTTGCGAATTATGGCTGTTAGTTGCTGTTTCAGGCTTCTCCCGCCGTATTTAAGAAGTTCATTTGGAGTACCGTCTGTTCTTAATTTTCATTAATGCCGTTTCTATATTATTTTCTTCTATTTCAGTTACTTCGTTAATTGCGATTTCTGGGGTGTCCGGTATGCTTTCCGTATCTTATTTTTTGTATAGTTCTTTAAGATACTGAACCAAAGTTTCTTTTGTTATGTGGTTTGTGCTAATAAATTCACTTGTTTCTTTTCTCTGGCGTCTGCTGAATCTCCACATCTGTTTTTGGAGGCCATAAAAGTCATTTTCCATTTGTCTCGAGAAGGATTCCCAATACTGTTCTTTTATTTGCATTACTAGTGTGTAGGTAGCATTTCGTACCCTCTTATAATCATTATAGGCTTCGGATGTTTTAAATGTATTTTAAATAAGCCTTTCTTTTTTTTATGCATTATTCTTTGACTTCGTTGCAGAACCATGGGGTTTTATTGAGGCCGTGTTTTTGTTGTTTTATATTTCAGGTGCCAAGAGCTTCTGTTGCAGCTTCTATAATGTTCCGTTTTAGTTTCTCCCAACTTTCATTTATTTCTTCGGCTTCGCTTATTGGGTTCTTGTCAACTTTTTCCTGTAACCGTTTTTTGATACAGTTCTATTATACTAATATCCCAAATTGATTCAACACGTATTTTTTGTGTTTGTGTCCCTGGTTCTAATTCTACCTTATTTTTCACTTTCATCCCTATTTTAATTTTTCCTAGTAGTAAGCTGCCCATATCAGCCGAAAAGGGTTCTTATATCCTCTATTTGTGTCGGGTGTACAAACCTGTTAGTTACGATGTAGTCAATTGTCGATTGTTGTTCTCGGGTATTTCTGAACGTGTACTTGTAGTTTATTATGTGATCAAAGAAGGTGTTATTAATTTTTAGATCAATAAGTGAGCAATCATTTATCATAAGCTGTCCATTATCATTCAGCACCTCTTCATTAAATCGTTGTTTTACACCCAGAACTATTTCATTGTCTATGCGAGCATTAAAATCTCCTAGTACTATCATTGGTTGATTCTGCGGTAGCATTTCGATAGTATTTTGTAATCGGTCGTAAAAGTCTTCCCGCTCTTGTTTTGGCTTGTTGTCTTCAGGCGCGTATATGGACATAACAATGGACTGTTTGAGTTTAAGAACTATTATACGTGAGGATATATACTGGCATTCCTCAAAATGTTCTATATATCTTTTATATATTGCCACTGTTACTCCTTCCTTTGCTCGTTCATTTTTGTCTACTCCGCTATATATAATTATATAATCACCATATACCCTTTGACCCCTTCCTTTTTTTTGTCTCTTGTAGTGCACAAATGTCGATATTGTTGTTCACTAGTTCCTTAGTGACTTCTTGTTATTTGTTGTTTGGTGTTTTTATGTTCCAGGTGGCAAAGCGAAGTACATTTCTCTTTTTCCAAATCGTTCTCCTTTTCCGTGCATGGTTCGTCATCTTTACATCCATCCTTGTCCGAGGCAGAGTTTTGGTTCTGTGAGCCTGTTGCTGTTTTTACCTTGGGCAGGCAGCTGGCCTGACCCATGAACCCTCCTCCTTTTTTCGGGCTTGGGACCGGCAACATAATCACAAGGCTACTCGGTTCACTCCGCGATCATGTCATGCAGGCGGAATTATATAATATTGTTTCAATTATATAAATTGTAAAAAGGAATATATATATATATATATATATATATATATATATATATATGTATACATAAATAATATATAATAATAAAAAAAATAAAAATAAACGTCAAATACGCTTGTCGTGTTAAAGTCGCTCCGGAAAAAGTTATATTTCCGATAATACACACAATTTAATTGTCCCGATAAGAAGAAGAGCTACTAGAACCAAACCCAACAAAAACATAACCTAACCACAAATCATTATATATTGTACATTCGCGGGAAGTTCTTTATTACAGCAAATAGAAGCATTCAATAGATCGGTTTTATCCCTAAGACCAATAATTTAATTGCCTATTCACCAAATTTCTATTGTCTGTCAACTTGAATTTTTTGACATTTAATTTAAATCTGGCTTGGTTAAATCTACCATACGTTTATTTTTATTATAAATTTGTTTGCTGGAGTGCGATTAATATATTTCCTAAAAGATTTAAAATTTTATTTGTTCTGTCAGATTAAGATTTTCTTTGACATTTATTTAACTTTAATTTTAATTGTTATGTATTTATTCTGGTATAATTTGTATTTATCTCATGGGAAGCTATGAGTAATAGTCGTATTGACTATAACCAACACGATGGTGATAGGCGTCGCCACCTGTCATGTCATGCTTCTTGTGAGGGCGAAACGTGGACTGAGGACAGTAAATTTGCTACTTTGAATGTGAGAGGAGGATTAAATGATAAAATTGATGAAATTTACACGATGATAGAAGAAAGACGGATTGATATTCTTTGTGTAAATGAAACCAAGCGGAAAGGATGTGAAACCTCAACACATGGACCTTATACAGCCTACTGGTCAGGAGTTCCGGAAACCAGCAGAGGTTCTCAGGGCGTTGGTGTAATACTCTGCTAGAATGAATGAATGTTTGACTGACTTTCAATGTGTAAGCTCAAGACTCCTCTGGGTGAGGCTGAAGGTTAGTCTTACTCGTATCTTTTTGCTAGTGGTTTATGCCCCACAAGATGCGCTGTGGAACCAGTCTTTAAAAACTCAGAAAGAGAGGCGGGAGTTTTGGGATAGTGTGACAGATATTTTAAATGGGTGTAACCAGCATGAAAGAATTGTAATGTTGGGTGATTTTAATAGTTGGGTAGGAGTAAAGCGTGATGGATATGACAGTGTTCTGGGAATGTACGGTGACGGCAGAGTAAATGAAAACGGAGAAAATCTACTTGAAATATGTTTGGAGCGAAATCTTGTGGTAACAAACACAATGTTTAACCATAAAAGGATCCACTTGTACACAAGACAAGAAGGACACCAGAGAAGTATAATTGATTTTGTAATTGTGGATGAAAGATTTAAAATGAAAGTAGTGGACACTCGGGCATACCGCGGTGCAGGTATTGACACAGACCACTTCTTAGTAATGAGCCGAATAAGAGGTCTCTTTAAGCGGTGGCGCCATCGTGTGCAGGAATCAAGTAGTGTACTAGAGCGTATAAAAGTTGAGAATTTGCAAGTAAAAGATATAAAAGAGGAGTTCGTTAGTAAATTGACCGAGAAATTTGACAGTTTAGATGAAGCATGTGAGGTTGAAGAATTGTGGAAGCCATTCAAGAAAGGAATTGCTATAGAAGTATGCGGTGTAAGTAAAAGAAGGAAAGGATGCAAGTTACAGAAAACGTGCGTAGAGGTTCAAAAAGCAGTGTCAGAAAAAAAGAAAGCCTGGCTGGATTGGCTAGCTACAAAAGCCAATTAAAGAACGCAAAAGGCAACGATTGAGGATGTAAACAAGGCAAAGAATGAGTATAAAAGGTTAAAAGGTGTGGCAAAAGAGGTTGTGGCAAAAAATAAGGAGAGTGATAAAGATGAATTTGATAGAAGGTTATCTGACGATTTCCAAAACAATATGAAACTCTTCTGGAAGTCCATAAGAACACCCAGAGGTAAAAATACTACCTCGCACTTGGAAAGAATCAGAAACCAAGATGGTAATATGGTAAAAGGAGAGAAATGCGTATTAAAGAGATGGAAGGAATACTTCGAAAGTTTATTTAAGAAAGAGGATACACAAGTACAGGCCCCATTCGAAGACATGAGTGAAAGTTGCAATGAAAGTGAAATTACTACGACAGAAATTGTGGAAGCGTTGAACAGTATGAAATTGGGTAAAGCTGCTGGGTACGACAGGATAACAGTTGAAATGCTGAAGGCTGGACAATACGTGGTAGCTAGTCTACTGGACCGCCTTTTTAACCTTTGTTGGAGAAGTGGTAGTGTACCAGACGACTGGTGCAAGGCCGTTATCGTGCCGCTTTACAAGGGAAAAGGTTCGCAGCAGGACTGTAAGAACTACCGAGGTATTAGTTTACTCAGCATAGTCGGCAAACTGTATGCAAAAATATTGATCAAAAAAGTAACGAATGAAACTGAGAAGATGATATGGGATGTGCAAGCAGGATTTAGAAGAGGAAGGAGATGTATGGATCAGGTCTTTTCCTTACGAGGTATAGTCGAAAAATTCTTGGCTAGAAGTCAGAAGGATTCCACTGCTTGTGTCAGGATAAACGGAGCTTGCACGGACTGGTTTAACATTGAAAAAGGTGTGAGACAGGGATGTGTGGCTTCGCCATGGCTGTTTAACTTATACATAGACAATTGTTTAAAAGATCTGAAAAAGAGTGCGTATGGATTAAAAATGAATGATTTGATCGTCAAATGCCTTCTTTACGCCGATGATCAAGTCATATTAGCGTTATCTGAAGAGGAGTTGCAGGCGATGGTTAATGTTATGCATGATTCCCTGAAAATCAAAGGGATGAAAATAAATGTGAGCAAAACGAAAGTAATGATTTTTGAAAGAGAAGAAAGCATGACAAACTGTGGGGTTTCGATTGAGGGAGAAAGAGTGGAACAAGTTAATGAATTTGTGTACTTGGGTTCAAAATTTACTAGAGATGGAAAGTATGACAGTGACATTGAGCGAAGGGTGTTGGCAGGAAAACAAATGAATGGGGCACTGCATAACTTTATGAATAGCCAGAAAGTGTCAAAAAAGGCACGTCTGGCGGTGCATAGAGGTGTGTTGGTTCCTACACTTATGTATGGTAGTGAATGTTGGGTTTGGCAGAAGAAGCATGAAAATAGGATTAATGCTGCGGAGATGAGTAGTCTGAGAAGTATAGCCGGAGTGACTCGGTTGGATAAAGTTAAGAATAGTGAGATAAGAAAACGCTGTGGTGTAAAAGAAGATGTGGTCACAAAGATAGATAAAGGAATGCTTAGATGGTTTGGACACGTAGAAAGGATGGATGAAGGAAGATTGGCGAAACAAATTTATAAGGCGAGTGTGAATGGGCAAATCGGTAGATGTCGACCTCGGAGAACATATCTCGATCAGATCAACATTGTTTTGAAGAAAGGCCAGGTCAAGAGTACCAACAACCGAAGAACATGTATGAGAGCACTGATGAAAGTAGAGGAAGCAAAAGATGTGTGTAAGAACCGTAGCAAGTGGAAGGAAGTGGTCTCTGCCTACCCCTATGGGAAAAAGGCGTGACTTTATGTATGTATGTATGTATATATATATATATATATATATATCCCAGATTCGCTTCTCTATACAGGGATCTCGGTTCCTTTTATACATAGAAGTCAGAAGATTGAGTTTTTATATTTAATTTTTTTTATCTAGGGGGCTCTGACTTTGACGTTTAATAATTCAAAAGTATCAAAGTTTTGTTTTAATTAGTAATACGTTTTCTCTCATTAAAATCACAGATCAGACACACAAATTGTCAAAACCTGTTGAAAATGGCCGATATTCCCTATTCAAATAAAGAAAAGTTTGACATGTTAGTGCTGTACTTCTCTTATTAAAATCAGTCACGCAGAAATTACCTCAGCAAGGTATTTGGAGATGTATCCCGAACGAACACATAAAACACATTTCAAAAAAAGCGTTGTTAATTTAATCAACCATGAAGCCTTCGAACCTAGAAGCGGATATATGTAATATTGAGAATCAAAATCGCGAAAAAACATTTTACAACCTGTCAACAAAAACTCTAGCGCATCGGTGACAACTGTAGAACAGGAAATTGGTGTGTCAAAATCAACGGTACATGGAGTGTTAAATAAGAATAAGTACCCTCCATGCAAACCCACAATAGTCAAAGGACTTAAGCAAGGCGAATGCGCTTCTGTGAGTGGTATACTAGTAAGTGTAATGAAAATTCCGATTTTGTAAACCATGTCTTGTGGTCCGATGAAAGTAGGTTTAAGAATTGTGAAGTTTTTAAAAAGCACAATACTTATCATTGGAAAACCCTCAAGAAGCTGCACAGAGACGTCTACAGACCAGATTTGAAAGTAACGTTTGGTGTGGGGTCAATGGTAATTCAACCTAACTCGCCTTTCTTAATTGGGCATCTACTATAAATTATTTATCATTTTAGGAAATCGACTTATAGGCCTATTTTTGTTTGACTTCAACCAAAACGGACAGAGGTATTTAGAGCTTTTGCGAAACCAGGTTGTGCCGGGTTTACGACCTACTCTAACCGAAGATAAGTTTAGAATAACCTGGTTATAACAGGACATGTCCGGCTCACAACCCCATTCAAGTCAGAAACTTCTTGAGAGAGCAGTTTGATGAACGAGTTATTTCAATAAATGGTCCAATGTTTTGGCATCCTAGATCCCCCAACCTTTCGCCCTTGGATTTCTACCTCTGCGATCACACATAGAATGAGGTGTACGAATTCCTCCCATGACCATAGAAATCCTGAGTTTTGGACACATTTAGAAACATTAACGGAAATACACTTGCTAGGATTGTACGAAAAACCAATTGTCAAAAATGTCTTAATGCAAATGGACGTCATTTTGCAAATCTGTAGATTAATACCCAGTTAGTCAGCAGTTAGGAACATAATTAAATTTTACATTACATTTTACAACTTGTGAAATGTTTCTGTAACGACTTTCATTTTCAATTTGTATCTACTTGTAGGTTGTTCAAAGGTTTAAGTGTTAATTAAATTAACGACGATTATTCGGACAGACAGAAAACACTACACAGGTAGAGCAGGACCAAGGAAAGGCTTAATCAATGGCTGACTAGGTCCTGAAAATAGCACAGATCAACTTGCATCATAGCAAAGGCGCCTCGGCTATTCTTGCCAGGAGCCTTACTAAAATGCAAACAATTATAGCACTCATACGGAACCCTGGATTGTGAGGAACGCTATCAAGGGACTGGGAGGACGATGGAACCTGTTTCATGCGGACACCCAAGAAAAGGTAAGAACATGCATTATAGTAAAGGGAGCGCAGTCAACTTTTATGCCCAAATTAAGCGATGGCGACCTAACTGTAATAAGGATAACAACACCCAAATGGTACAAAAACCTAGCGGAATTTTTAATAGCTTAGCAATAGCTTATATGCCATACGATTTCACGGAAGCACCTCCAGAATCAGTCATAAGTCAGAATATGCCAAAGCGCAGGAGCTAGAACTCTTTCTGGGTGCCGACGCCAATGCTCACCACATAGCGTGGGGAAGCACTGACGTGAACCAGAGGGGGGAAAGCATTCACGAATTTGTGCTTGGAGCACAACTCATTATTCTAAATAGAGTTAATGAACCCACCTTCTTGGACTGTAGAAGACAAGAAGTAATAGATATCACGGTGTGTACGAAGGGTGTGGCGGGCCAGATCAGAGACTGGAGGGTTTCTAGTGAACCCACGGGATCTGACCACAGGCAAATCCACCTATTCCTAAACTACACACCGGAAATAAACTGGGGAAGAAACCCACGTAAAGCTAACTGGGAAGGATATGAGGGGGAGTTTCGCATGAGGCTTTAACACATACCCAAAAGAATACACTCGAAAGACCAACTTGAAGTCGCGGCTCAATTAGTGACCGAGACTATCAGGGAGTCCTTCAAACAAAACTGCATGCTAAGGGCTAGAAACCAAACCTCCGAGGTCCGATAGTGAAAAAACACCCTGGCGGAACTCAGGAGGGAGGTCAGGAAAGCCTTCAACAAAGCAAAATGCGCAGGGAGAGATAAAAAATGGAGCTGCTTTCGACAGCTCCAGAGGCAATATATCAAGGCAGTGGTTGCTGCTAAGAACAAAAGCTGGAGGGATTTTTGCGGTGAAATTGAATCGGCCTCCAAGACCTCAAGAGTCGCCAAAATCCTCTGCAAGGAAAACACAGCAGTCCTTGGCTATTTAAAAAATCCAGACGGTGGATATACGAAAACAAAAAATGAATCGCTGAAACTACTGATGGAAACTCATTTCCCGGGTTTCAGCGAAGAAAACACAGCCAAAAGAGACCATAAAAATCCCAGGGACAATTATTGTACTAGGGACTGGGATCTAGCGGCAAAAATAATTAAACCGAATGGGGTAGAATGGGCACTAAAAACATTTAACCCATACAAAGCACCAGGACCAGATGGAATATATCCGGTACTGTTACAAAAAGGTATGCGGGACCTAATTGCCCCCTCACCAATCTTCTAAGGGCTAGTATCACCCATAGACACATCTCATAAGCTTGGACCGGAAGCACAGTAGTGTTCCTGCCCAAGCCTGAAAAAACCGCCATGTGCTGGCCAAAAACTTTCGACTGATAAGCCTCTCCTTCTTCACATTGAATACCTTGGAAAGACTGGTTGAAAAACACATAACAGACACGACAATGCGCCCCCTGACCGGCCCCCCAGTACGCGTACCGGGAGGGCAGGTCCACGGAGTTAGCCATCCACCATCTGGTGGAGAGAGTTGAGGCGCAAATGAAGCACAAGGCTACGCACTGTGAGTCTTTATGGATATTGCTGGAGCTTTTGACAGCACTTCTAACAAGTCCATAAGGAGAGCAATGACCAACAAAGGGGTGGAAGCAAACCTTATTGATTGGACGGAAAATATGCTGAAAGGTAGAGTACTAAGTGTCAGCAACAAAGAATATCAACTAAAAGGCCGCCCCACTGGTGGATGTCCTCAGCGGGGCGTATTATCGCCTCTCTTGTGGTGCCTAGTGGTGGACGAACTATTAGTAAGATTAAAACAAGCTGGACTCCTCGTATATGGATATGCTGATGACATGGCCATTATAGCAAGAGGAAAGCATCTGTCAACTCTCAGGAGCATCATGATGATGGCACTGAGAATCACGGAACACTGGTGCACGGAAGTTGGGCTAACGGTAAACCCGTCAAAGACCACAGCCGTGATCTTTACCAGAAAATACAAACCCGAACCCATTAGCTCTCTGAGGCTATGGAATCAGGAATTGAAATACTCCGCGTCAGTTAAGTACCTAGGAGTACACCTGGATGCAAAACTGAAGTGAAACGTACACCTCGAATTAAAGAGGAAAAAAATGTATTCCTCAATGTGGACATGCAAGAGAGCCATGGGAAAAACCTGTGGTCTAAAACCGAGGGTAAGCCTGTGGTTATATCAGGCGGTGTTACTACCGTCACTAACGTATGCAGCAGTAGTCTGGTGGCCAAGGGCGGAAGGGGCCGGGGCTGTGAACCTGTTGAGAAACCTGCAAGGAAAACTTGCGGGCTGCAATGGGGACAATGAGCACCGCTCCTACAGAGGGACAGAGGGACTACAAATAGCACTCAACATACCACCTTTGAACCTCCTGATAAAAGATCGGGCCAGGAACACTGCATACAGACTAAAGTGCCAGGGGGGATGGAAGAGCAACGGGATTGGTCACACCAAGATCAAGGCACTCCACAAACATCCCTTCACAATAAAATCGTACAAAAATACCAACCAGAGAAGACTGGTTGAAGAAAACACCATTGACCAGCCCAGGAGTGAAACGATGGTACACTGATGGATCAGGGTATCAGGGAAGCTACGGGGCAGGTGTGTTTGGAGCATCCTGTAACCACAGCGAAAGCATACCCCTGGGGAAATACGCCTCGGTCTTTTAGGCTAAGGTGCTATACTCAGGTGCGCTACGCACCTGACAGAAAACAGAGTGACCAACAGTGAGATTGATATTCTAACTGACAGTCGCGTGGCCATTGGGGCACTCGTGAGTAACACCACAACATTATCGGTGGTGTGGGACTCCATGCAAGCCCTCACTGAGTTAACGACGGTAAACAAAGTCACTCTTACATGGGTTCCTGGGCATACAGGGATAAACTGCAATGAGGTAGCCGATGAACTGGCAAGAAACGGGACCCTGGTGGAACCAAGAAGCCAGTTGGTTGGATTGCCAATTGCCGAAGCAAAACATTTATTGAAACTAATCTTTGAACAACATATTGCTCAGTGGAATACAAATACTGGCTGCAGAACATCAAAACAGCTGATGAAAAGACCTCTCCAGAAGAGGACTGACGCATTCTGGACGATGGACCGGAGTAGACTAAGCAGCACTTTGATTAATGACCAAACTTGTTTCTTCTTTGTCTGGACGAGCGCTTAATCCAATGCTGTATGTAATAATTTCACTTTTTATCATACGTCAGAAATCATTTTTAAAGAACTGATAATCATTTACATTGATAAAAGACAATATAAAAGGCTGGATGCTTTCCATTATTTCATTAAATTTAATGCTGTTAGATTTATCGTTTCGGTGGTGTGGGACTGCATGCAGGCCCTCACTGAGTAAGCGACTGCAAATATGGTCACTCTTACATGGGTTTCTGAGCAAACAGGGATAAATGGCAACGAGGTAGCCAATGAACTGACAAGAAATGGGACCCCGGCGAAACCAAGAAGCCAGTTGATCGGATTACCAATAGCCGAAGCGAAACATGAATTGAAACTTACCCTTGAGCAAGAACATATTGCTCAGTGGAATGTAAATACTGGCTGCAGAACATAAAGTCAGCTGATGAAAAAAACCTCGCCAGAAGAGGACTGACGCACTCTGGACGATGGACCGGAGTAGACTAAGCAGCACGCTTGGCCTGCTCACAGGACACATCGCACTAAGGTCACACCTCTTCAAACTTAAGCTGGCGGTCGAGAAAAACTGCCGACTATGCGGAGAGGAGGAGAGCAGTATACACATTATGTGTTACTGACCGATGCTAGCGGGGTACAGGTATCAAACCTGGGGCCGTATAATTATGGATTCAAGCGATCTAAAGGAGACAGGGCCAACAGAAACCCTACGATTTGCCAAAATCAGCGGACTAGAATTCTGATGCCCTGAAGACACAGCGGTGTTCACAGAGGATCAAAAGATCGTCAAAAGTCGTCATTTACGTTCATGCTCTATTGAAAATTCAATGTAATCATGCGTTTTTTTATTCATTACTTATTAATGTTATTTTCTGACAAATAAATCATAGCCTAACTTTAAAAAGTGTAATATTTCGATGATACTCCAATCTTGTATGCACTTGTGAGACATCACTTGACTAGAAATTTTACACTCTTTCCAAAACTCGAAAAATCCAAGATAACGGTCAAAAGAAAAATAAAAGTTGAGGTGTTTCGTCGAATAACAAAATACGATTGAGAAATGTCATACACGCTATAGTATTTGTCTTAAAAAAGTGTCCTAATAATGTCAAATTTTGAGGGCTGTCAAATTAACCGTTTCGGATTTACTGGCGAAAAACAAAATCCGCCATTTTCGTTTTTTCACCGATATTTCCAAAAACAACTAATCGATCTTGAATCTGAAATCGGTTATCGAATGCTTCCTCTGAAACTTTCCCCTTTTAACCTTTGCTGTAGGTATAATAGTAGCCGAGATCCCTGTATAGAGAAACGAATCTGGAACACACTGTATATATATGTATATTTATATATATAAAATGTAAAATTTTTTTGGAGCTGCAGCTATTTTTAATTGAAACTTTTTTTACTTTTTTGTAAAAGAATTCGAAATTCGAAATTCTTCATCAGTTACTCTACATGGTATAATAATGGACACATTTTTAAAAAATACTTACAGTATATGAGTAAAGTATAAATTAAAATTCAGAAAATGAAATAATTTTTAGACAGTACTTAATTAGAAAAGTCAATATAAAGTTATTTAATGGAAGATGTAGGTATAAATGATGTAGTAGAATAGTTAATAGAAATTATTTTTGTAAAAGGTTGAATCAAGTTATTATTGAAATATTGAGTATATGGTTTTTCTTACCCAATTTTATTTATTCATTGATTTTTTTTTTCATTTTTTATGTACACCATTTCTAAAAAACGTCTTTTAAACAAATTACTTTCTTTAGTTAAAATTGAAATGTTAGTAAAATCAATTGAATGTCCTGTACTATTTGCATGTCCGTGCGGGGATGTCCTTAACCCCAACACGGCGCGTCCCAATGGCTGATAGGGAACTTCCTGGCTTACAGGAAAGGTGTCTAATATTAAAGAATAAACACCCGCGGATCAACTAAGGACATGATATAGGGCAGCGGCTATATCATTACTACCTTTGAGTACAAGGAAGCTCACTTCCTTGTATTCAAACTAGACAGGTGCGGTTGGTTTGTTTTAAGCCAGCCAAGCTTACCGCAATCATCAGGCTTTGCTCAAGGTGTCATGCGACCCGTGCCAAGGGGCGTACTATATGTATGATATCTGTGCCTGCCCCAAACAGATATCGCAAACGGAGCCTCTGGGATACCAGGCAACCTCCCGGTAGTATTTTTCTCTAGCTACTCGTAGGAACTATATAATTAACAAAAATTTTAAAATCACTAAAACCATCTGCGACGAAGGCAATCTTCTCGCAGACGAACAAATGCAAATGGAGGTGTCTACTATAGACCCTCCTAGCTACTCGTGGGAACTATATAATTAACAAAAATTTTAAAATCACTAAAACCATCTGCGACGAAGGCAATCTTCTCGCAGACGAACAAATGCAAATGGAGGTGTCTACTATAGACCCTCCTAGCAACCAAATCTCGCATGAAGCTGAGAGGGTACACTTAAAATCCCCCACTCCCGAGAAAACGTCTTAGCCGATTAATCAAGAGCGGGGTACCTTACAAAACCGCCTTAGATAAAATACTAAAAGAGCGGGATGAGCAAAAGAGCGGGGATCAATCCCCCCTGCTTTCACCAGCAAGCGAATACGCTTGGATGGTAGCTCCTTTGCAGCTGTAGCTAAGGGCATCAAGGTGGGCATAATCCACCCAGAACATCCAAATGCTCAGCTGTCAAACGAACAGCTACGGCTGCTACAGCGATCCATTATGGACACTGTAGACAAACTACCGGACGATGGTCCACAAGTGCGATTCCAGAGCTGCACCATTCGACCTGGAATCCTTCTGTCCTGTACGGACACTGAGACAGTCAAGTGGATGGAGGAAGTGATATGCTCCCTTTAAACCTGGGAAAACGCCCAGCTGAAGTTGGTTCAGAAGGAAGACATACCGAAACCCCACATATGTGTGGCTTTCATCCCAGATGATGAGGGACTACCCAGACTGACGGGAGAACAGGTAACCAACCGTCTGCGAACCCTGCATACCCAGGAGTGGACCATTCTACACAGGGAAAACGCAGGACCTGGTCAAATGTGGACGTTCTCAATGGATGAGGTATCCATTAAAGATTTGGAGTGGCTAAATTTCCGCCCAGATGGCTCTTTTACGGACTCTGGTAGGCAAACGTTAGAGACTCTCTTGCAGACCCACTTTCCCGGCAGTCTGCTTCTGAGGGACCAGCAGCAAATTCCACTCTCAATGGGATCGACATCGCGACCCAAAAGGGAGGACTGGAAAAATGTTTCAAAAGTGGTCACCCCAACATCGGTACAATGGGCGGTGAATTATTTCTCACATTCAAGTCTCCAGGGGAGACCTCATTCAGAAGGGCAGCGAAATTTTACTACTTTTTCTGGTTAAACTATTCAGAGCGAGTTTGGCGTTATATTCCGCTGGGCTGGTCAACGGCGAGAGTTGTATACATACGTAAAACGGGTACGGTGAATCATTCCCTACCCGAATCCTTTCGGCCGATCAGCCTTACCTTATTCTTAATGAAAACTCTGGAAAGAATTATTGATAGACATTAGAGAGGGGGAATCTTAGGGAACATCCCTTAAACCACCACCAATATGCCTACCAAACAGGCAAATCTACGGATTTAGCTCTAAACAATCTAGTAGGAAAGATCGGCCATTCCCTTAAACATAAGGAAATTGCGCTGGCAGCTTTTCTAGATATAGAAGGAGCGTTTAATAACGCCTTACCACAGTCACTCTATACATTGTAGCATTTGAAATTGCTACTTGTTAATTTTGTTTTTTTTATATAGTAAATTTTTCATTTATTGGGCATTGTAGCATTTGAAATTGCTACCAGCTAATTTTGTTTTTTATATATAATAGTTTTTTTATTTATTGGGCATTGTACTTACAGAGAACATTCAGTTTTGATATTAAATTCCTGAATAAAACATTTATTTCACTATTTCAAAACAAACATATATATAGTTGAATACTAGTAAATTTCACAAGTTTCAACACTAGGTAATACTCTAGCTTCTGACATTCTAAGAGCTGTTGAAAGTAATATAATCAAGCTGCAGGAACCTTATGATTTCTGGCTGGATTCCTGGATTTCTGAAATTTAAGATAGTGAAGTCAATAAAAACATCCATTCACATGTGAGCAGGCAACATACCGTTGTGTTTCTCTAGTATGATGAATTCTAGGCTATTGAAGGTTTGTCCCAGGATTTTGTTGATTCTGAATGAGATCTCTAGGTATTTACTGGGTTTTTTTTCTCTATTTTTCATAACATAATCTTAAAGGTTATATTTATTTATTTTCTAGACGTCGATGTCATTGTCTGATTGTCATAGTTCTTCTTTCATAGAACTTCTGTCATCGGTCTCAAGTCGGTTAGCCGTTAATGTTTCGTGCCCATAGTAGAAAAGAAAGAAGAAGAATGGTCTTTTAGATTACATTCGATGAAATTCATTCTGTCAATCAATAGCATTTATGGTTTTGACCAATGAGAGGCTAGGAATTCAAAACTGGCGCTGATTTCATACAGGATGTGCAGTTTTTTTCTGGCAACTGTTAGAAATAGAGGATGGTTCAGTCCTCGTGGTGGTCAAGGAGTTCTTTTTCGGTGCGGCCATGATGAGGTGCGCTTGTCTCGTTTTTGGGATTCTTTTTCGGTATTGACCCAGAAATTAACCCTTAGGGGGGAATCTACGAAGTGCCGTTTGGGCCGAGATCAAGTCGCACCCATCGTTAGTGGTTTTTTTTGGAGCCTTATATGGGGATTTGTGCCAAACACCGGTAAGCTGCCATGCGGTGGGAACACCGCCATTTTGTCCTGATGTCCTGTTAGTCCGTTTTAGTCCTGTTTGCTGTTACGGATATCTTTTAGTTTTACCTCCCTTCTCAGAAGGTAAGTTATGACTTTTGAACTAGCAATGATATCGATCAGGTTGAAAATATACCTACTTCATTTTGTTGGTTTTTTATTTTGCACATGTTCTTTCATGAGATTATTTTTTTGTTAGGGTGTTAGGGTACAGCTTAGCCCTCATCATCAGACTTCTGGCAATCGTCTGACAACCACCGATTGAGGACTAGTAGTAGCCGGTAGAGGCTAGAGACCTGCTGAGCTGCATCATCGACCCCTGGCTGACCTGGAAGGTTAAGCCTTTCTTCTTACCTTCTCTTCGTTTTGCTGTCTGTTTCCTGTCTTCGTTTTTGTGTCTTCAACTACATCAAGTGGACCTTGGATAGAGGCTACATATGTGGACCATTGGACTTTAATACCAGGTTTTTTTACACCTTCAGTGTTCTCTTACCTTTTTAAGATTTTTTATAACTATTTTATCATATTAGTACTTATCATACCATCATTTTATATAATAACTAATTATTGATATCGTATATTATACCACCGTGATAATTTTATAAACTATAATCTAAAGAACTTTTGTGAAGTTCTCACATAGTACTATGTGACAGCAGATTCAGTCACAGGTTTATTTCTTACCATTATACCCCATTCTGGTAACTTTGAGCGGTATAACACCAGGTATAAAAATGTATGTATTTCGCTATAATACATTAGTTAATATTGTTATATATGTTATTTAATTTATGTAATTATTACTTTATGATACCCTGGTCTACAATATATTTTGCCTTGTCCACTTTGATGTTCTAATTATATTCTTATATGTGATATGTTTTTTTATTCTCCTATTTGCCCAGCCTGAATGTCTAAGAAAATTTAATATTATGTCATTTTAGGTATTTTCTTAAAGATAGATATTTGGTTTTCTCAATTATCCAAATATAGTAAAGCTATATCTAAATTGGGTGGCGCCCTTAATGAATTTGAATTTTCATTCTTAGAGCCGTAAATAATTCGAACTCACTTTATCTGTTCTCCGGCGAACAGCTGCCGTCAGCACATTGTGTTCTATTTTTTTATGTAATGAACATAATAAAGTAGGTCACAACATCAATTAGGGATGGAGGGATAGACAGTAAAATCTGTAACTGGATCAAAAACATGATTGAAAACAGATATATAATATCATCACTGCATGGAGAGTCGGTTAGGTTCAGGGCGGCGAAGGGGTGTCCACAAGGCGGGGTACCTTCCCCCCTAATGTGGTCACTTCTAGTCGATTCTCTACTGAGCGAGCTTTCCATGCAGGGAGTACATTTTCAATGCTATGCGGATGATCTGGTTATAATAGTTAGAGGTAAATTTGAAGCGACGATCTCAAACGTCCTCCAAGAATCCCTTAACACAGTATACAGATGGTGCGAGACGGAACAGATGTTTGTAAACCCCCGAAAAACTGTAATTGTTCCTTTTACGAAAAGGAAAAAGCTAGATAAGCTTCGGCAGCCTGTCCTATACGGAGAGAGCATTCCATTTGCGACGGAAGTGAAATACCTGGGTGTAGTTCTGGATAAAAGACTCACCTGGAACGCCCACTTGGAAAAAACAATAAACAAAGCCAGGTTTTCTCTCTGGAATCTCAGAAGAGTATGTGGCAAATCTTGGGGAATGAACCCCGAACAGATTTACTGGATTTATCAAAAAATGATAATATCTATGGTCACGTATGGTTCAGTAGTCTGGTGGACCAAAGGGTTACAACAGACAGCTAGAGCAAAGTTTGCTGGCCTTCAGCGGCTGGCATGCCTGGCCATAACTGGAGCTATGTCCAGCACACCAACGGCAGCGATGGAACACCTCCTACATCTCCCTCCCCCAGATATTCTCTTAGAGAGGGAGGCCAGGATAGTTTCCTATAAATTCCTGTCTTTGGAAAAGCAAATAAATGGAGAGCAACTCGGGGATCACTCCGGGATACTGAGTGAAACAAAAAACCACCAAATTCTCGGGATGATTCCTGACTTGCTAGCCACAAATATACACGTAGAAAAGTCGTTCAAAGTCCTCTTTCCGAAGAGAGACGAATGGATGAGGGGACAAATCCTCTTTCCAGAGACTGAATACGTAATGTACACAGACGGCTCAAAAACCCCAGATGGAGTTGGGGCCGGTATTTTTAGCAGGAAACCAAAGATTGAAATATCTACCAGTCTTAGCAGGTATGCCACAATCTTTCAGGCTGAAGTATTCGCTATCGAATTGTGTGCAAGAGAGTTGACCAACAGACCTCTAGCAAACAAAAACATAAATATAATATCAGACAGCCAGGCCGCTTTAAAAGCACTGAGCTCCAACAAGATAAATTCTAAACTTGTATGGAATTGCATCGAATCCTTAGAGTACCTTGGTGCGAACAACAGGTTGACTCTACTGTGGGTACCTGGGCACCAGGGGGTAAAAGGAAACGAAAAAGCCGACACCCTTGCAAAACAGGGGGCCGAATCTGCGTTCACTGGACCAGAACCGGTTTTTGAAGTGCCGCCAAAACAATTATTTCGGACTGGGCGGAGAGGAAAATACTCACGTATTGGTCCGACATACCAGGGCTAACCCACTCGAAAGCGTTTTTACCGTTACAACCCTCGAGAAACACAACTAGAATGGAGCAGAAATGACCTGCGTATTCTAACAGGACTGCTTACGGGACACTGTCGTCTAAGATACCACCTCAGAAAGATAGATCGGAACCAACAAACGGACTGTCGGTTCTGCTGCGTGGAAGACGAAACTGCTGAACATATACTATGTTCATGCCCCGGCCAGGGAAGAATAAGGTTCAACATATTTGGTTACACTAACCTAGAACCTACCGATTTTAAAAAAATCTCACCCTATACAACCATGAACTTCGTAAGAAGGGCTGGATTGTGCGGTGAACTGTAGCCTCTAGTGGTGAGCCACAATAGACCTACTAAGGGTCGCGGTGGAGGGGCGACCACGCCCCACTCACATGAAATCTAACCTAACCTAACCTATTTGCATGTTGTAATAAAGCGCAAGCGTTTGGTCTTGAACGAATGTCACTTTTGTGAGAAACAATTCTTGATTTTAAATTTCTTGATGTTTCACCAATATAGCTTTTTTGACATTCAAGCCAAAATTGATAACCAAACAAACATAACTTTATGAAAGATATATCAAGTATCACGTGAATATCATCCTTTCTATGGATATCAAAATGTGACCACTTGCTGCACGAGACCCACACTACAGCACAATTAAACTTCAGAACAAATTTCACGATGATTTTAAAAGTTGACGAAATCAAGCTCTAAATTTAAGATTTCCACGTTGGCGGTGTTGCACAGTACATGAGGGTTTTCAAATATTTAATATTGTTAGAAATTGTTTTGAATTATAAAGTAAATATTTGAAATAATAGTAATTGATTTAGATTTGTATTCTACTAAATATTTAAATCGAATCTAAAACTTATTTATTTTTATTCTATAAATTTGTGCACTTGTTAATTTATTCCAGAAACGAGATAAAAAGTTTTATAAAAATTGTATAAAAATATTTATATTTCACAGTAACCTTAAATTTACAAAATGTACTTTGCAAAATGAACAAAATTAATGTAATTTTCTTAAAAATAAAAACAAGTTAAGAAATTTCCATTGTTTTTAACTCGTTTCTGACAGCTAAGGCCGCTTCTTGCATTTCAAGACCTTCCAGGATATACAGAAGATTTTCCATAGTCGCATCTTCATCATCTTCAAACCATAATTGTAACATATTCACAGCTTGTTCGACGGGAGTTGCATTTTCGTTTTTGAAAAATTCAATTTCATCTGGTTTGTATCCTGCCAAAATAAAACAAATTTTATTTTAAAACTTGATGAGTGTATACTTGAATAATTGACAAATTTGTTGCAGAAAAAGCTACGATTCTGGTGATACTACATACCTAACTTGACTGCCAATTTTTGCCAATCATGAGCCACTTTTTGACTAAAATAAATCATTTGTTCTGATGTTATATTTTTTGTATCTGATCGAACGTTCTCGTCAACAAATTCTTCTTGATCAGTCTGTTTAAGATCATCAGTACCTTGATCAGCTTCCGATAGAATATTTTCCAATTCATTTTCGTTTTGACTTTCTTGCGAAATTTCTTTACCTGGTTTTTCATGCGCTATTTTCCTAACCATCATTTCCAAGTAGGTTGATAGAGGATTCATCATTGTTGTACTGTATGTGAAAAAGTGAGGGCTGCGCCTGGCCAATAATCTCAGAGCTCTCCAACCAAAGTTACCGTCTTTTAAAATGTTATCTTCTCCTTTGTTGTGAGACTCCAGTTGCTGCATCGCGTCTGAGAAGAATTCTTCTAGAGTTGGTAAAAAGTTTCTACCTTTACAGGCTTCCAAGTTATTGGGGCAGTAGTTCCATAGTTTTGTTAATTCCCCACTGAAATAAATATTAACAGAATTCCCAATAAGCCATTTGAGTTATGCAGGGTGAGTCATAAATATTGGGACAGAGAAAGCGCAGGTTATTTGGACCAAGTATGCCTCAATAAAATCCTGCGTGGAAAGAGATACAAGATGTAAAAGTTAAACTTTTTTTTTCGTTTTTTGGTTCATTTGAAAAGGACCCACCCCCTTAATATTTAAGAAATGCGACATATTAGAATAAAATGCCGAAACATGTCAACTTTTAACTTGAGGGGGCACTTTTTAGCGCTAATGTCATAAACGTCAGATTCGCCCCCTCCTTACTGAAGATACCACTTAAATTTTTTCAAATGACGTTAGGTATCAAGTTGTACCTCATTTAAAAGGTCTGGTAAATCTCTATTCAAACTTATTGTTTTGCATCTGATACCAACCTTCCATTGTTATTTAATCGTTTAAAATTGTTAATTTGAAGAGGTCCCACCCCCTTAATATTTCAGACATGCATATTAGAAAGATATGTCGAAACACATCAACTTTTAACTTGAGGGGAACACATTTTAGTGCTAATGCCATAAAAGTCAAATTCCCCCATTCCCTACTGGAGATACTCTTTAAAAATTTTTAAATGGCGTTAGGTATCAAGTCATACCTCATTTAAAAGATCTGGTAAATTTTTATTTAATCATATTATTTTACCTTTGATACCAGCCTTCCATTGTTATTTAATCATTGTTTAAAATTGGCTCTCTTTAAACTTTTCATATGCCCCCGTATTTTGTTGACCAATTCAGAAAGTCACAATAACCATCCTTCCATTCATGTATTTGTGCTGCTAATTTTCTATATATTATGCATCCAACTCCTGCTGCTGCTTTTTTTTGTTCTTGTACTCTACTATAAATGAACAAGTGGTTTGAATCCATCTCCACAATTGCTTTTCCTTTCTTCTTTGTTTCTGTTACTGCTAGCACATCTAGTTCTGACTCTTCAAATTCTGCTTCTAGTTCTCCTTCCTTTCCTCGTATACTCCTGATGTTCCATGTTCCGATTTTCCACATAATTTCAACCTAACTATATAACTTTAGAAAAAGATTAATTACCATTTTGTTACAGGCGGCGCTACATAAGCGATTTCCAATGACGAAAAACAGTTGAAATGAACATGAATAAACAACTATAACAATACTACATACAATTGATATTTACCTCATGTTTTATAATTAAAATTACTAAAAAGTTTTGTCAAAAAAGTTATGACCTAATTTCATCAGGAATAGCTCATGGCGTCCCCTGTAATAAAAAATAATATTCCTTGCCGAAAATTATACCTCCAATTTGATAACAATATTTAGTGAAATTATTAAAAAAAACGAATCTGTATCCTGTATCTTTTTAAGCAGCAAATTTTATTAAGGGATATTTGGTCTTATCCTCATATCTTGGTCAAATCCTTGGTCTGAATAACCTTCGCTTACTCTATGTCCCAATAGTTATAACTCATCCTTTTTCATGTGTAGATATTTTGATGTTTTTATTTAGTTAACATCACCACAAATAAAATGAATGTTGTCAAAAAACTTGAAAAAGCACATACCTGCCAATATAATACTTTCCTTGGTCATTAGCTTCTTTAATAATATCTCCCAGCAGAGGTTTATCATTCTCTTTTCTTTTTTCTAAGCTATCTTGAGGCTGAGGTAAACTTTTTTTTATTTCTAGAATGAATACATTAAAACTAACAGTCTTTTGTAATAAAGCTTAGAATTATTAGTAAAAAAAGAAATTTTATATTTTAAAAAATAATTTTATTTAAAATGTTACATTCTATATTTAAATATTGTTGGTGTACTAGGATAATTTACGAATTGTTGTCCGTAACATAGCAGGCCTTGAATGACAAATGCCAATAAAGTGTCAGGCAAAAGATTATTGTAAGACATTAGTGAGAGCCAATTAGCATCAGCACATCAGTTCGTGTATGTTAAATAATTTTTTTCCATTGAGGTGTGCATGATTTTATAAAAATGGACAAAATTGAGATAAGAGGTGCAATAAAGTATCTCTGTAAAAAGGGGGTTATCACCACAAGAAATTTATAAGGACATGGTAGAATTATTTATTGGGTGACTCTGCTACTAAGTAATCAAGAACTGGTCACAAGATTTCAAACTGATAAGAGAGTCCTGTTAACATGCACCAGGTGCAGGAGCCCCCAAAACTGTGGTGACCAAAGAAAATGTGAATTTAGTCTATGACATGGTATTAAATGACAGAAGAATTACAGTAAATGCTATAGCAGGGACATGTAGGTTTTCTGTTGGAAGCTTTGACAAATTTTTACATCAGCATCTCAAAAAACTTTCTGTACGTTCAGTGCATGAATGATGACGGCAGACCAGAAGCGTGTTTACCAGGTTTCAGCGGAGACAAATTTGGAGAATCCCGATGAATTTAAGCAAAAATTTCTTTGGTCGATGAAATATGGGTTTATCAATTTGATCCAGAATCCAAAACACAAAGCATGGAATGGCGGCATAGGGATTCCTCTCCCCCTCGAAAATTTTGTGTTGTCCCATCAGCTGGTAAGAGATCATAGCTACAGTTTTTTTGGGATTTTGCAGGTATTTTCGTGAATTTACCATAACAGATGAATATTATGTGAATTTAATACCAAAAGTACAAGAAGAGAAGTGGAAAATTGAGTCGAGGTATGCTCTTTCACCAAGACAACTCTATGGCACACAAAAGTTGTGTTGCAATGGCTGCCATTCACAAAGCGGGATTTAAAATTTTTGAACAACCCCCTTATTCTCCAGATTTGGCCCCCAGCGACTACCATCTATTTCCAAAATTAAAAGAACATCTTCGTGGAATCCGCTTTGTTGATGATAATGAAGTGATGTCGGCAGTAGATGATGGCTGAAGACTCAAAGTTCTAAATTTTTTTCAAAAGGGTTAAAAACAATTTGACACCAATATACCAAGTGAATAAACGTTGCAGGTGACTATGTTTGCTTCTATGTTAGGGACAACAATTAGTGAACTATCCTCGTAATAAGTTTAAACATAATATGTTTTATTACCTGGACAACTATCATTCTTCCAAGCATTCCATAATTCTTCTCTACTTAGCACATTCTTCACAATTTGAGCAAATCCTTCTCCATCTGGTGGAGTTTCTCTTAATAAATTATACACCTTTTCTGTATTGGTGACAATCCATTCTTTTTGATCACTTTTAAGCTCATGTACATCACTAAAATATTAAATACCTTTGAAACAATTTTTCTATACAATGATGCCATGATACTTACGATTTAAACTTTACAGTAGATGTAAAATACTGAAAAACCATTAAAAATTGAAGAAGTACAGATCTCCTGAAATTTACATCATGTAATTGAAGATCTAACAGTTTTTGACTGGTGAGATATTTTGCAAAGTAGCCCAAATTTGAAGAAGTATCTGTAGAACTTACAAAGTCCAATTTTATTCCTTGGAATGTGTTCAGTATACTGTTAGCATGCTACAATTCAAAGGTATAAATTTCTTAATTGGTTCATTAATCAAGTACCAAATAGTTAACAACTAAATTAAAATTATACTTACTGTACTAAACAGCTTCCACTGAACCTTATTATAACATTGATTGGGATTTCTAAAGAAGTCTTGAAGTTGCCAAAACTTACAATAAAAGGTAAAATCAATCAAATTTTTATTTTCTTCAGATTTAATGTCAGTAATTTCCTCATAGGGAGGATCTGTTCCATATTCAGTAATATTTTCTAAATTGAACTCACTGACAATATTTAATCCTGAACGTTCAGAAAATGGAAAGAATTTAGCTAAAAATAAAAGGATTTTTCCACAAAAGACAGTTGCTGTGGTTCTAGATAGTCTTCTCAAGAGATCATTACATAGGCGTAAAAGATTGTTCTTGCAACCAGAGAAAAACATTTCTTCCTTCCAAATATTTACATTTTGTTCTACAATGCAGAAAAAGTATAATAATGGAGAATCAACAAGAAAATTAATATTACAATACTTACCTACAAAATTAAACATACTCTCACATACATCCAATGTGAGGGTTTCAAATATGTCTCCAAGAAGTACAACTGGGATGGTGGATGAACATAGCACCTTTCTACAGAGCAGTATTGAAAACTCTACATAATCTCTGAGAACAGAAACATTGCTTTGATCTTCCAAAAGGTTAAGTAGAACATCTCTGAGAGTTTGATCTAATGGAGTTTTAAGATCTATTTCAGTTTTGCTCATAGACTTGATCTTTTGCTCCAGTAGATCGACATTTTTTGTTTTAAAAGACTGAAGTAATACGTTCTAAAATAAATTTAATAAATGTTACGAATAACATATCACCTATATACTTGCCTTGTATTCCTTACGTAAGGATTCAAAACAGTAATTCATATTTGTTAATTGAATTTTATTAAATATTCATTCCAGAGTGTACACTAACAGAATTATTTAAAAGTTATTAGTACCCTCGTCTCTCTTCTCTGTCTATACCTTTTAATTAGCGCATTTTTTAAAGGTTATATTCTCTACTTTATCAACTGACAGTTGACATTGGTTCTTAGGACAAGAACACAGAAGAGAGCTCTCTTCCTCTGACGAACAGTGCAGTCCATATATGGTAATGTTATTGATTTAGAGGATTTGTGTCGTTTTTTATGTATTTATGGGATTTTAATTGATAAAATATCATTATTTCTATCAATTTTTCAGTTTTAGTAAGATATATTGTTCAGTACCTGTTATAGTCAGACTATCCTCGTTGGCAATATCAGCGCAGGCGCCATCTAAGAACAATGAAAATCGTAAGAAGGAGACAAGGGCAGAGAATAAAGACGTAAACGTCTCTATCTCTCTTTCTCTCTTTATGTCTCCATTATCTGACAAGGGAGACTGGCTTTTTAATGTGCATTTTGGGTTGCCTAAACAGAAATAAATTAACTTCCTTGTCAAGTTTGTTTATAAATATATCAATGTCAAATTTAAAGTAAATGTGGTGGGTAGTTAAATAGCTGTTAATTCGATAATATACCCTCTAAGCGTTTTCAAACGCATTAGAACTAACACCAGAAGTGTAGATTAGTCAATATTAACATGGAAACTAAAAATAAAAATTTCTGGTGGTTAAAGTCGTCTGGAAACAGTCTTCCAGAAAATGACAATAAAACCCTTACTCCTAAAGTAGAAATTCATGCTTCTTTGAACGTAAATAACTTATTTCAAAATATTAATAATTCAGACATTGATGTAGGAAGTATCATAGAAGAAATTAATAGGCTTGCTGCTCAAAGTCCTTTGGGCCCTTATGAAAAATCAATTGGTGAGAGAAGTGTAGATGATCTTATGAAAGAAGCCGAAAAAATATACATGGAGAGTTCCAAAAGCTTCGAGCAGATAAGTCAACGAAGTAGAACTTCCCAAAATTTATCTGATTTGCTATCACAACTTTCTAAAGATTGTACTCCAACTCCTAAAAGTGTAAGTCCTTTACCAATGGATCCTGATCCCCAAGATTTAAAAATTCAAGAAATAAGTGTAAGTGATGACTATACCGAGGACTTTTCTGGAGAAAGTAAGATAGAATCAGTAAGTCAGTCACCTAGAAATATTGAACTAAAAACTCCAGTTTTAACTTACACTGAAGAAGATTTTAAAGAAAACATAGATAAGGTAATTACCTAAATAAGTGTTTGCAAATTTTTATTATTATTATTGCTACTATCCTTTTTTTTTGCAGCCTTCAGTTGTTGATCAACCTATAAGTTCTGAAGGGACTAGTAAAAAATCTTTAAGTATGATTAAGTCTCAGTCCCTCAACACTTGTATGCAACAAATAACTCCTCATAAAAGAATGGTTAAAAGTCAGTCAGAATTTACGAATTTTGATAAAAGTACCAGTGTTACACCTATACCAGAGACTGAAAATAAAGAACAATTTCGTGAATTAGAAGATAAACTTGAAAAATTCAAGACTGAAGAAGTAAAAAAACAAAGCATAATTGAAGATCTAGAAATACATAACAAATTATTAAAGCAAGAAGTGACTAAATTTAAGGTAAGATTTTGATCTAATTATTGTACTTACTACTTAAATTCTAAATGATTGGTGGACATTTTGTGAAAAGTAAAGTTTTAAATTTTTATATAAATAAAAATAAAACAAATTATAAAAATCTAAATAGAGTATTTCTCCAATTTATTATATAATAAAAAAATACAAATTCATTGATTTGTTCAGTCTGAATGTGTACTATTCCTAAATAAGTAAAAACATTATTTAAATACACAATAAAAACAAATTAAAACTAAGTCACATTTAAGTTTGGCAAATTAATCTGCTTAAAATTACTCATCTTTATAAAAAAAACTTAACACTGTTACAAACTTTTTTCTTAAAAAATAACCACAATGTTCTTTACGACTTTTGGGCTGCTTCTACTATTACTCTCACAGCTGCCAGGGCTTCTTTAGCAGTGGGATTAATAAAAGCAGCAGGCAATATAAATCCATACCTGTAATAGAAATTTTTATTTTATTGTGACAAAATTTAGTATTTAGGTATTTTTAATTAACAAATTGAAGCTTGATTTCCAAACATTTGTTGAATATAAATTAAACACTTGCATTAAAAAGTGTTGCTGAGTTTGTATTAAAGTAAGTGAAACAGTGACAGATCGTTACTTGTTATTTAAGGAACCTGTTTAATATTTTATGTAGTATAAGAAGCACAAACTGAATTATTTCTTACCTTCCGTTATCTCTTAGTTCCACCGTGAAGGCGTATTTTATGTGCATGGCTCCTTTAGCCCAATCGTCTGAGCCTCCCGATGCTGGATACAAAGTTTTTCCCGCGGGACCAATGGTGTAATTTGGTCCACCTGCGGCTCGGATAGCATCAGCCGCATTTTGAGCCACAGTTTCCAAATCTTTGGAATCTGGAGGAGTTTTTGTATTAAAACCCCACGGATACAAAATGTACTGACCATAAGAGTGGAAGGAAATGTAGGCTCTCCATTTGGCCTGAGTTTCTACAATAATAATCACTTTTTAAAATGACAATCTCGGATTTTAAAGGGATTACCCGCTAAAATTGGTTTTAGGTCTGTTACCAGAAATTAAAATAAGACGAAAATTTAGAAGCTTCTTAATGAGATAAGACGCTTTTTTTTAGATCGCAACTTACTGAAACCACCCGTTTAGAAGTTATCAGTGTTCTTATTGTATCTCCCCCTTAACCCTAAGTCATAAATAAAAAATAATGTGCTCATAGGAAGTAATTTTATTAAATATGAATTAAAAAATTAAGCTTTCACAGTAACGAGAAAAATTCGTATAATATGGGTCAGTTATTAAAATTGGGCATATATTTAACGACTTTTCATAAGCTAAGAATTTTATTCGTTTTTTCCCGCATCACCCTTAAAATTTTCAACAATGGAAAAAGGGGCAAGTAATTTTATTAAATATCACTTTAAAAATGGGTTAGGTTAGGTTAGGGTCTGGTTAGGTTAGGGTCTGGTTAGATTAGGTCTATGAAACGTATTTCCTCACCGATAACTTAAAAAAAAGGTTGGGATAAAGTGAGGGTCCGGTTAGGTTAGGTCTGCGTAAAGTATTTTATCACTGTATAATAAAAAAAATGTTTGGTTAGGTTTACACATATCATTTCCTCGCTGTATATTAAGAAAGTGGTTAGGTTACAGTTAGGATAGAGCCTGATTAGGTTCGGTTTACTTAAAGCATTTCCTCACTGTATGAAAAAAGGAAAGATGTTAGTTTAGAGTTAAGTTGGGTTTACACATAGACATAGGAGACTAGAATGCGGGTCTCCGTGCTGAGAGTTAGCTCCCGATGAGAAAGAGACAATCGCTCGAGAGGTTGTTTCGTGCTATCTCTAATGGGCGAGGTTTACGCCCGACTGGCACGCGGTGAGCTAAATGGAGGGGTCGGGTTCGAGACAAGAGCTTAAACCCCGCCCATTAGAGAGAGAACGAAAAACCTCTCAAACGACTGTCTTTTTCTCATCGGAAGCCAACTTTCGCATCTAGACCCGCAGTCTAGTCTCCTATGTCTATGGGTTTGCATAAAACATTTTCTCATTGTATAATAAAAAGGGGGTTAGGCTATGTATGGACCTGGTTTAGTCTACTTAAAGCATTCCCTCACTGTATACCAGAAAAGGTTAAGGTTAGGATTAGGTTATGTTAGGACTTGGTTGAGTTAGGTCCACGGAAAGCCTTTTCTTATTGTATAATAAAAAAAAGCTCAGGTTAGGTTCGTACTGTAGCGGTACTGCCTCGTTGCTGGGGGCTGTGAAAGTCCAATATCTTGTGCAATGTTTTTTATTTTTTTTTTAGGGGGAGGAAGGGAAACCCTCATGGGCATAGGATGCATTCGTCATTTTGAGTTATCCTAAATCGTCGCAGGTACGATCTAAAATAATAATTGTATCAAGTAGTACTCTACTTCTCCATGTTTACGTGTTACCCAAGGTGTGATTTCGGTATTAGCTTCTTTGTCCATTGTGCTGTCATGGTTTCTTGGCTCCATTCTTTCTGCCATCTTGTCATCGTAATCCCCCGTTTCCTTGCCTTTTGTGCTCTAGTGTTTTCCTCTTTTTCGTATGTGCGCTCTGTTTTCGATAAGTGTATGGGTATGACACCCGCAATAACTTGCACTGCTTTTGTTGATACCGTTCTGTAAGAGCTTGCTATTCTAGTTGCCACTTTTCTTTGTACGCTATCTAATATCCTTCTATACCTTGCTGTTTCTACCCAGTCCTTCTATGCGGGTGCACCATACAAGATAATGGAGTTTATTATTCTGATAAGGATCCTTATTATTCCTGCTTTTGGTCCTCCAATATTTGGCATTAGTCAGCTCAAAGCTGCTGCTGCTCTGTTCGTCTTCTGTGCTATTCCTTTTATATGTGTGCCCATGTTCATGTTTGCCCTATTTGTATGCCGAGGTATTTTATATATCTCCTAGACAAAATCTCTAAATTACCCAATCTGACTGTTATTGTTTTCAGCGTTCTTCTGCCTATCAGCACCAACACTTCTGTTTTTTGGGGGGCTAGTTGTAGGTCTCTCTTCGACATCCAAATTTCGATTATCTCCATTGTCCATGCTATACGCTCCTCTATTTTTTCGCTGTCTTTACCTCATAGTACCAACGCTACATGGTCAGCATACCCTACGATGGTCGTTTTATGCGTTGTCTCTAGTCTAAGTACATCATCGTAATACAGGTTTCAGAGCGTCGGTCCGAGCACTGATCCTTGTTATATCCATTGAAAGGGTTTCCCCAATCAGTATTTTTAGAGACCTTTCCTGAATCCATATTGGTTGTCTTCTACAATGTAGAGGATACCGAAATGTATAGTCTAAATTAACGTTTATTGATAGTTTTGGATTTGGGTAGTAGGGCAACAACGGGAAAAGAATAAGTGCCGCTGAAAGATAGCAAAGTGGAAACAGGGCATACTTTGCAAATATAACACTCCCGTAAAACATCTTACGTAAGACCAAAATGACAATATACAAGACCATGATTTGACCCATCATAACATATGGAAGTGAGAGCTGAACTCTAACACTAGACGATTAGGAGAGAATAAAAAGATTTGAACGGAAAATAATAACGGGAATGTATGGTGCTATTCGAGCATCCGAATCAACAGAAAATTCCAGGAAATCCTGCAAGACGAAGACAATGTGAAATTCATCAAATCACAAAGACTTAGATGGTTTGGACATATACAGAGAATGGATGAAGCAAGAATGCCCAAAAAATAGTAAATTCGGAAGTACACGCCGCCCAAATAAGAGGAAGAACTCGTCTCAGATGGTTGGACCAAGTTGTTGACGACCTGAAAGTGATGCGAGTCACTGGATGGGGATCTGCTGTCAAGGACCATCTGGAGGTGAGTGATCAAAGAGGCCAAGGCCCACCACTGGCTGTAGCGCCTATTGAAAAAAAATATAGATTTGGATTTTATATGAAACCTAGGGGTAAGTGGGAGAGATACAATAAAAACTTCTAAATAGCGACCGAAAAAAAATCATAAAATCAAAATGAGCTACTTAAATATCTGCCCAATTTTAATTTCTTGAAACGGGTCTAAAACCAATTTTTACAGAATTATTTATTCTTTTTTTTAACCCAAAGGGGAGAGTAAAGTTTTGTTCAAATTGTTGGGAGATGAAACAGATGAAAGTTAAATAAGTTAGGAGTATGATGCGAATAAAACAATGAGGTTAAAGAAAGCAATATAATTATGAAGCAAAACATTAAGGAGAACAAAAGGAAGAGAAGCAGGTTTTTCCCGAAAATGAATAATTTGTTAGGTAGTTAAAGTTGTAATATTATTACCTGTAATAAATTTTTGGATCGCTGCTGTTTCTGGTTCAGAAAAAGGACGTGGGCCACCGTAAATTTCGCTGCAGGGATTTTTCGAAACTCCATCGCCTCCCCATTTGTACCTAAAATATGTTTATTTTAATTAATTTTTTTTAAAATAAATTTAATCATAACTTCGACACATTTTAAACAAACAATTACTGGTTGCTATGGTGTCTATTTAACAAATATATGTTAACTTACACGTATACAGTGTAAACCAGCCAAATGGAATAAATTGATTATTTTCATTAGTACGCATATTTGTCAAAAAAATCCCAAACACTTACAGATTATAGTTTATAAAATAACATTCTATAACGAAAAAAAATCATCCCTACATTCCACGCCCTGAACGAAAAAGCGTGTGGACTGTCATTTTTTAGAAAGTAAATAATTAATAACAATAAAACGCATAACGAGAAATCCCTTGAATATAACATTGAGCCACTCACCTGAATCTTGCTAAGAGCGTGGATTGTAGAGTTTTGCACGAAGACTCCAATGTCAGCACTGACATAATTATGTTTTGTTTCACACGTGTTTTGTCTTTAAAAAACGAGAGTTGAGTCGAGTCGGTTTGTCACTGAGACGAGTTCTCTCTCTCTAGAGTCGAATCGACAAGAGGGTTCGGGTCTTTGAGTCTTTAAGTTGTTCCTATTATCCGTTAGATGTAAGACGCGAGTCACACATGCACACTGCCTCGTCATACAACCGTGGTGTGTAGCTCGTAGGGGTGGGAAATCTCTCGTTATTATACGCGGCCAATATATTTAATTATACTGGGTGATAATAATTAAGAAATTCTCAGGATAAACAAAAATTAACATTGAGAGAGAAATATTATGGAAGAACCATCGCATGAAGTTTCGTTGGACGGGGATACATGTGACGTCACAGCGTTAGTTCTGTATCCCTGTCTCAATGAAAAAATCATCAAAATTTTATGCATGAGATTCATTTTTGAGCTGCCTTAAGATTTGAAGGAAATTTATAAAAAGAAATAATCGAATTGCCATATGTAGAGCAATGTGAAACAGAACATATTTTTCGGGACTTTATCTCCATATTACCTTTTATAATCCTTTACATTTTTGGATTTTGTGGTTTATTGACACCAATTCTTTACAAAATATCGTTCAAAAATAACATTTTTAAATGCTTAAATGAAGGTTGGTTTGCTGTTCACACTTTGAGAAGTTTATACGATCAATAATAGATGTTGCCCATTCCGTGATTTTTTCCTATTGCCGAAAAGCACTTTGTATTAAAACACATCTTGGTTACCGATTGATTGTAAAAATGAAATTCTAACTCTTTCATCAGTCTTCACATAACAGTGTCTTCTTTACGTAAAAAAAATAAGAATAAATACCTATATTGCCTATCAGCAAGTACATAAATATGATACTCGTAATCGTCAGAATTTGTTTACAGAATTTCATAGGCTGAAAAAAATTAAAGATGGTGCAACCATTATGGCGTTACCTTGTTTAATGTTTGACTGACCTCAGTCAAGGTAATGTACTAAAAAACTTTTGAAAAGCAAATTAAATACTGCTTACTTCGAAATCCATTCTACTCATTCGAAGAATTTTTGACTGCGCTGATTTTTCGTCTATGACTTAACAGATTACGAGATGTGTCTTGAATCTAGTAGCCAATTTTGAGTTATTGTCTTTGAATTGTTGAAAAAGATACTTGAAAGTAGAGTCAGTATGCTAATAGTTTTAAAAAATTACATAAGGATAAATTGAGTTTTCATGAAATTCTACAGAAATAATACAACCGAGCTGGGTTTTTTGTAAAATGGAACCATTGTTATTTAATTTTATTTTACCATCTAATAACAAATCCCAAAAAATGCATTTTCACCTTTTCACAACGTAGCCCGATCGTCAGCGAAAACCAATTAAATCAGCTGGCAAAACAAGATGGCTGACAAAATGTCAAGTCGAGGTAACTCCGGTTTGTTTCGTGTAACATTTTCACAATGTTTTTATTGACATTAAATTTTATGTTTATCCCGGGATTTAATTTAATCCCGAAAATTTCGAGACCAACATAAGACAGGAAAACTGGGATCAAATCCTCTAGTCATAATCGATTTTTGCGATATAAAACCAGCGTATCCACTGCAATTTCTATTATTAGTGAGCTGATATTGTGCTGATATTTGCTATTCTAAGTCACCAGCGAAAAACTTTAATTGGTGAAAAGTTCAATTCTCGTTTATTATTCTTCGCCCAGTATGTGGTTGATTTTCGAATGACATTTCATCTCTAAATTTTCGCGAACCAATGGCAAATCTAGGTTAAAAATATGAAATGTAAAGATAAGATCTGATCAAATTACGGAACGTGGCTGCATATAAATGACAGATAAAATAACAAGACGTCAACATCAAAAACCACATGCACAACGTGGAAGCTAATGTTAAACAGAATTATTTTTACCCTATTTAATTAAGCGAGTTTATTATTATTTCAACTTTATTGGGATCTTTATAAAACGGAATTAAATTTCATGAAGAGATCTCAATATCTTATACAATTGTGCACCATTTCAAAGACAAGCATAACGTGTTGCATTTTTAATATTAAATAGTGATATTAATGGTATCCGAAGTTACCGGCTATCTCTGTATCCCAAAGAGACAGTGAGTTCATCAGTGTAAGGACCAAAAAAATAAGAAAATCCTCCGGCTAAACCGAGGTGGGTCTAAGATTTTTTATATGTACCATTTGAAGTTTGACATTGCCAGTTAATTTTTATGCATCTCTCATCAGTAAATACAGTCTATTATAATTGCATTTCGCCAGTTCTTGAACAGACGTCTTACATTTTTACTCTTAAAACGTTAATGAAGTCAATAGCTTAATAAGGTGCCTTACGCTCCTTTCACATGATAAGAATTTGGACTTAGATGGTTTTGACGTACGGGGACATTCCATTAGCGGTTCGAGCAATTGCATGGTACCTTTCACATTATACAGTAAATAGGACGTACGGTGAAGTCGCCATTATACTGCCTCTACAATAGACGGCGACCGTACCGTGGCCCCCAACACAGTGGCCTACGTGACTAGATGCACGCTTTCACATGCTACGGCCGCGGTTTGGTTACTTATTTCTAGTTGGTTATTTGAGTGAGTGCATTAAATGCATAGGAAAAATGGCTGATTTTGATAGTAACATTCTAATAACATTGGTCGAAGCGAGATCTGTACTTTGGGACAAGACCTTAGAAATTTATAAAGATAGGAACGTGACGATAAATCCATGGAGTTCGTTAAATGATGCAACAGACACGAAAATAATTGAAAAATTGAACTTCATTCTTCTTTAAATCTTCAGATAATTAGACAAACATCTCAACATCGTATCTTTTATCGTTAATAAGATGGATCCAATGAATTCGGTCCCTTCTCTTTCTTCGACGGTGGAATTATGTTTATTGGTTAACGACTCTATGACGACTGATAGACGGCGGGCGTGTCGTCTTGTGTGAAAGGACAAGCAATTCTCTCCATACAGAGCATCAACCGGACGTCAAAACCATCGCACGTCAAAATTCTTATCATGTAAAAGGAGCGTTTAATACTCGTTTCTTGGCTGTAGAAAGTAATAAATTCATAAGGGTCCACTTATGAGATTTCTAAAATATGTCAATTGTAAAACGATAATGATCTTACAGTGAACAGTTCAGAACTCTTTTACAAAAAAGAATTTTTAAAAAAGATAAACAAAAATAAGAAATATTTACATCTAAAAATACGACTAATGAGATGCTACGTGCTGTCTATACTATACTATGGGATGGAGGCTTGGACACTGAAGGTAACCGACATGAGGAGACTGGAGGCATTCGAGATGTGGATATACCGGAGAATATTAAGGATCTCATGGGGAGAGAGAATAACCAACGTGAAATTTATGAGACGTATGCATAAGGAGAGAGAATTGATTCCGACAATTAGGAGAAGAAAACTACTGTACATGGGACATGTCACGAGGGAAGAAAAATATTAAATGCTACAAATAATTATGCAGGGAAAAATCCAAGGCAAGAGATTTATAGGAAGAAGACGAAATTCATGGCAAGAACCTTAGGGATTGGTTTGGATGCAGTAATAATAAACTATTTAGAGCTGCGGTCTCAAAAATAAGAATTGCTATGATGATTGCCAACCTTCGAAGCGTAGACGGGCACCTAGAGAAGAAGAAACATACATAACAAATAAATAAGTACTTATCTAAATATTTTCTTTTGTGAATTTCTGATGTGGCTACATCTCGAAAACGGTTAAAGCAATAAATTTTCTAAAAGTGACTCAAAATAGCAACAAATTATGATACCATTCAGAAGATGGCACTATGATATAGCTACGCTAATTTTATGTAGGTATAATGTACATTCCAAATATCCGGTGCGATGAACTTTTGACTCACCCAAAATTCCTGTTTAAATCTGTTCCAGCGCATTGTCCGGCTCTAGCTCGGTTTTTTCTCCATAATCTGTCTACGTCGTGAGTGTACTCGTACCCGTCTGGATTCACCATCGGAGTTATGTACCAATCTATGTTCTGCATATATTGAGGTTCGTTTTCAAAATTTGATACGAGATGGTTGATTATGTACGTAGTAACTGCCGGTGATATCCATTCTCTGGCGTGCATGCCTCCGTCGATCCAAACAGCTTTGTTGTCCGGATTTCCGTTGGAAATCTTCACTAACTGTAACGAAAACAGTCGACAAATATTAAAAAGTGCATCCTCACTACTTGTGAATGTCGTCTCCAGAATATGGTAGTTAAAGATTAAAGAGATGGGAATATAACCCATAGAATGTGAATATGAGTTTTTGTAATGCGTTGATTTCTCTTTATCGTTAAGTGATTTAAGGGTTTATTATTTATTTAGCGTATAGCATTTACAGAATTTTATTTATTTATCGTATGGCATACATCACATAAAATATTGTATAAGTTAACAGGACAACATATAGCACAATGTACAAACAGTGTAAAAATGTAAAGTATAAAAATATGAAAATATAGCATAATTACAGTTGAATGTCCAAGTTGTTAATATAATCAATTGATTCTGGTGTCGCTGTCAGGAACTCATTTGGCTGACCTCCATATGCCCTCAGGTTGCAATCTTCCGTGATGTGGCGGATCGTCTGCCTTTCAGCGCCGCAGTCACACTGTGGGGAGGGTATTATGTTCCACTTGTAGAAGGCATCGGCACACCTGCCGTGGTTGGTCCTAATCCGGTTAAGTGCTACCCATGTCTTGCGTGGTAGTTCAAAGCCGGCTGGGGGAGTTGTTATGCACGGCATGTTGAGAAATTCCGGTTGGGCTGCTTCGGTCCATTTCTGCCTCCACTCATTTATTGGGTTGAAGTCAACGGCCTCCAAGTTTAGAGCCGTTTTGATGGGGGGTTTTCTTGAACGCAACCTATTCCTGTCTATGTCCTCGATGTCTCTGTTTATTGGTAGGTGTGGGTTTTGAATAACCTTGTTGTACTCTCTGACAAGTGCAGTGGATCTCCGTATCGATGGAGGAGGGATATGGCTTAGAACTGGTAGCCAATAACTCGGTGTAGATTTAATTGTGCCCGAGATTAAACGCATCGTGTGATTCAATTGAACGTTGACCATTTTGACATGAGGGCTGTTTAGCCAGACCGGAGCACAATATTCCGCAGTAGAGTAGACCAGCCCTAACGCGGAACATCGAAGCGTCGTTGCGGAGGATCCCCATGAAGTGCCACAGAGTTTTTGTATGATGTTATTCCTTGTTTTGAGTTTTGAGGCAGTCTTAGTTAGGTGTTGTTTAAAGGATAAAGTTCTATCGAGAGTAACTCCCAGGTATTTAGGATACCGGTTGTGGTGCAGCAGCCTGTTACCAAAGCTCACATTGAGTTCTCTATTGGCCATGCGGTTGTTTAGGTGAAAACAAGCAACCTCCGTCTTGCTTGCACTAGGTTGGAGTCTCCAGTTGTGAAAGTATTTCTCTAGGGTTTCCAAGTCATCTGTTAGCACTTCTTCCGTCTCTTCAATCGATTTGCTTCTGGTTGCTATTGCCCAATCATCAGCATAGCCAAATTTTCTAGATCTTGTTGTGGGCATATCCGCAATGTAACAGCTGAACAGGAGAGGAGCTAATACTGAGCCTTGAGGTAGGCCGTTATTGAGTTTCTTCCAATCGCTCAGTGAGTTTCCCATGACAACGCGGAATAATCTATTGCTCAGCATATTATCGATTAAACCCACAGTTGTTTTACAGGGTATTTGACGTAGGAGTTTATAGAGCAGTCCTTGTTTCCAGACTGTGTCATATGCTGCAGTCAGGTCTATGAATGCGACGGATGTTTTGAGCTGCTTCTGGTATCCGGCCTCTATATAAGTCGTAAGTGCCAAGACTTGGTCGGTACAGCTTCGCTTTGGCCTGAATCCAGCTTGCTCGACTGGTATGCTTTCTAGGATCTTCACGCTTATTCTATTGTATAAAAGGCGTTCTAATAGTTTATAACTGGCACTTAAAAGCGCGATTGGGCGATAGCTCTCTGGTTTGTCATTTGGCTTTCCTGGTTTTAGGATCGCTATTATCTTTGTTTGTTTCAGTGAGCGTGGGATAATTCCTGTGTTTAAAATATTAGTGTAGAATTTTGCCAACCAGTTGCGGGCACTTTTTCCTAGATTTATTAGGAATTCCGGGTGTATACCATCGAAACCTGGAGCTTTACCTGACTTGACACCCTCTAGTGCCTTCGTAATATCCTCGAGGGTGAAGGTCCGAGAGTATGTTGAATGTATTTCGGCGGCGGCTTTTAGGCGTTTAAGCTCCCTCTTAATTTGGGTGGAGTGCTCTCGGTCTCCGGGTGCCCTTGAAGTGGAGACGATATGTGAGGCAACAGCACTTGGTGTTACGGCAGGATTGTCACGGATCGGCACGTTTTCACTTCCAAGTTTTCGTAGGAGGGTCTACGCCTTCCTGCTGGATTGTTTGAAGTCCATAGCCTCAACAGTTTCTATCCACTTCTGTCTACGTGCAGCGTCTAGGCTATGTAAGAGCTCATCCGCTATATCCTGTTCACCACTCTCAAAGAACTCTTGGTATAGGATTTCACTTGAATTACTCCAGCCAGGGATGTAATCCTTTCGGTAGCCCCTAGGGATGGTCTTTTTGGCTGTGCTTATTACTAAGTCGACAAATCGCTCGTAGTTTGCGCTCGTTGGTGGGATGAATCTGAGGCATTTTTCAAGGTTAGTGGTGAAAGCGGGCCAGTTTGCTTTATTGAAGTTCCATCGTGGCCGGGGAATAGATGACACTAGGGGGACTTGAGTACCAACCTCGATGAGGACGGGTCGGTGCTGGCTATGTGGAAAGTCAGGAAGCACTTTCCGGGAAGTCACTAGTGGGAGATTATTTTTGTCTTTCGAAACAAAGCAGAGGTCGGGGTTGTACTCCCTTTGCCAAGCAGCAGATTTAAAGGTTCCTCGATCTTTCGCGTCGAATACTAAATGTAAGTTAAGGTCTTCGGCCCAGTTGGTTAAGAGCTCACCATTCTTGTCGTTGCTTTGATACTTCCACTCCTGATGATGGCTATTAAAGTCGCCAATGTAGACCGCTGGGTGGTTGTGTTGGTGAAGTACGTCTTGAGGCCATAGAGTATTTGGGGGTTTGTAAACATTTGTGACTGTTATCTCTCCCATCTGGGTAGTGATCACGTGGATATTATTGGTGGAGGATTTATCTATCAGTACCGCATTCTCAATTGTGTTACGTATATAGGTGGCAATACCGTATGCTCGGTCATAAGTTGCTGCCATTGTTTCATAGCCCGGTATCATACCTCTCGTGCGAAGCTCTGTATCATTATTCAAATGAGTTTCCTGGATAACGACCAGGTCAATATCGTTATCATGTAAAAGTTTAGACAGGTATTGGCATTTAGCTCTGCTTATGCCCTCAATATTCAACTGGCAAATACGGACTGAGGGTCCAATATTTCTAGTCTTTAGGTTCTGAGAAGAACCGTGAGTGTTTCTAGGGTTAGCCATTGTGATGTCTTGTAGCCAGGAGATCAAAAAGAAAGAAATTTACAGAATAATGTATAAGAACAAACTAATTAACGTACAGTCACGAACAACTCTGGGCACGGTCAGCTAATCAGCAAAAATACAAACAGAGTTAATTAATCACATACAGCAGTATGTGAGAAATTACAGATACAGCTACGGTAGTTATTACAGATCCACATCTAAGCAGGTCAGCCATTGAACAGCCAGTGGCGTGGAATTTATAATATTCCAATCTTCTTAAAACTTCCTCGCGGGGCATTGGAAAATCAAGTGAAGGATTGTTTGTTCTGCTCCACCGCAATCGCATTGTTGGTCGTCGGTAAGTCCCCATTTGTGTAGAGTGGCCTTACACCTACCGTGGTTAGTTCTCACGCGATTAAGTAGTCTGCACCATGTTCTTCTATGCATTTGCATTCCTTCTACCGGTATCAAGATCGTTGTTAAGTGAGTGGTGGTTATTCATCGACCAGTTTGCCTCCATTCCTCTGCTATATCGTACCTTTCCGGAAAGGTAAGAACCTTGTTTTCCCGTATAGGTTTACTGGATTTCAGGCGGGTAGTAGGTAGGTGGTCGGTCTGTTATTTTTCGGATGAGGGATATTGTCAAAGTTATGTTGCCAATTTATTAGGTATCGTTTCACAATAAGTCGTATGGTAAGACGCTTGAATAAGGTAAGAAATTATCTAGAAGGCCAGGACAAGGGCGAAAACGATGCACTAACTACCGATATGAACGTTTTATTATACAATAAGCTTTAAGAAACAGAACTGTCACTAGTTTTGTGATCAGAAACGAACTCAAAGATGTCCGCAATGACACTATTTCTTTTAAAAAAATTAAAGTACGGTTAAATGAAGCTGGATTAACCAGTAGGAGACCAGCCACTTCACCCTTGCTTACTAGACAGAACAGTGTTGCCAGGTAAGGGTGGTTCGAATTCATCAAAATTGGTCTGTGTATAATTGGAAAAAGTTTTATTCACAGATGAAACAAGGGTTAGCCTAAACTCGTGAACGAGTTTATTTTTAATAAATTAGGTAATAGTTTAATTATGTATCATAAAAACAAGAACATTATAAAAGTAATAACTTGATAATTACAAGTGACATTTGTTACATTTGGTAGAAAGCAGAAACTTTAAATTATTTTTTTTTGTGCTTGATGACATATACATAAAAATATGTAAAATTATTCATTTTGTCTCGGCTAATACTGGCCTTAAGCATGACGGGTTATCGCCAAACCAGATAACGCTAATAAACGTAACGTAAGAATGGAATTTGTCCATTACAAGCTTTTTTCGATATTATAATTTGCAACTATATCAGTGCGTATTTTTAATTATTTAATATTCATTTTTGGTTCAGTTCAGTTTTTCAGTTTTAATCGTTTACGACGCCAATGTCTTAAAACCGTTTTGCCCCAGGCAAAATCCGCTCCCCTTTACCCTACCCGCGATATCTCTGACCAATACGCCAGCCAGCCTTCCTTTCCCCCTTTGTTTGCAATGCGCAGTAGCAAGTTTCCACTCTCAACCCGCCGGCTAGATTTAACGCAATAGTAGTATCCCTCCGAGAGTGACGAGTCATTCCTTTGTTCCAAGTTTTATTTGTTTCTATTTTTCCATGACATTGCAGTAAGATTCAATGTTTGTAGTGCTCGTAGTGCTTGTGTGTTGTTTGAAGATACATAGACATAGTAATTTTATATTTTGTGTTAAATAAAACCAGCAAATTGTGATTATTCCAGGCCACTAATTATATCGAAATTGAGTAAACACTTCTCCCATGTAGAAAAAGGGAATTTACAAACACCTGCAAAAAGAAAAACTAAAATTTAATTTACCTTTATCGGTCGTCCCTGGACCGAGTGCCCCAAAATCTTTACTGTGCATAGATCGGGATACGTTTGGTCGATGTAGTCAAGGAATCCGTTAATATCTGGAATCCTGTGGTAAGCTCTCCACGTTAAACGATGGCCTGTAATTCGAAAAATACTTCGATAATGTCACCTCTGAATAAAAAACTAATTTTTAAAAAAATCCTAATCCAGAGAGGGACTGACTTATAAACATAAAAGTTTATGTGCTCAGGTAAGAACTGATAACAATTTGAACAAAACATTTTAACAGGTAAACCCCTTTTTGCGCTTTCGTAGATTTAGAAAAGGCCTATGACCGAGTGGTGAGAAATTAATTGTGGTCGACATTATCTATGTATGGGGTGAGTGGTGGTTTAATACAAGCACTGAAATTACTTTACGAGGATTCCAGTGCCTGTGTCAGGATAAACGGTGCTTAAACAGGCTGGTTTAACTTAAAAAAAGGTGTTAGATAAAGATGTGTGGCTTCGCCATGGCTGTTTAACTCATACATAGACGGTTGTTTTAAATATTTGAAAGAGAGTACGTATGGATTGATAATGAATGATTTGATAGTCAAATGCATGCTTTAGGCTGATGATCAGGTCATATTTGCATAATCTGAGGACGAGTTGCAGGCGATGGTTAATATTATGCATAATGCCCTAAAAATCAAAGTGACGAAAGTTAATGTAAGCAAGACGAAAGTAATGACAAACTGCAAGGTACTTTTTGAAGAAGAAAGAGTGGAACAAGTGAATAAGTTTGTACACTTGAATTTAAAGTATGACTGTGATATTGAGCGAAGGAAGTTGGCAGGGAGATAAATGAATGGGGCCCTGCATAATGTAGTAACAATGATAGATAAAGAAATGCATGGATGGTTTGAATACGTAGAGAGAACGGATAAAAGAAGATTGACGAAACAGATTTATAAGGCTAGTGTGAATGGGCAAGTCGGTAAAGGTCGACCTAGGCGATCATATCTTGACCAGATCGAAATTTTTTTAAAGAAATAGGAGTCAGTGGTGCTAAAGGGGTTGCAACTGAGACTGTCAAATATATGTCAAAATATGTCCTTAAAACCAAAATCGACCTGTTTTAATAAATTTTTATTGTGGTTTTAACTTCACAAAATATCCGGGGTGGCTACTTAAAAAAAAACACCCAGTATTTGACAAAAAAAATTAAAAATCAGATTTTTTTTTAAATTACCCCAAAAAACCATAAATCATAATAACAATGTTTACAATTATTTTACCTAAAATTTTATTCGAAAAATTTTTAAACTAAAAAAAAATTGAAACAGTCATCCTTTTTGAATTTTTTTTATAAATCCGCCGTAAATTGGAGTAATTTAAAAAAAATATGTTAATTTTTCGATTTTTTTTTAAAATGTGGTGGACCCCACTTAAATAATTACCAAAGAGGTAATCATTTTTTTTAAGTTTATTAAACACACATTCCGTATACATTTTATTAAAATTGGTTAACTCTTACTAGTTATTCAGATTTTTTATAAGTGAAAATACATATATGAAAATCTTACCATGTCTGTCTTCGGTTTCGTCAGTAAGCGGGGGATTTTCTTCATCAATTGCCTTTTGTAGATCTTCTATGACAATATCGTAGTTTATATTCTTGGTCTTTAAAGTTTCTTTCACTGCGTTCACTGAATTAGGTTTAACCAGTATGTCTATGCAAGTTTTGTTTCCGCCCCACGTCGATATATCTAGAAGAATAAATTAAAAGCTGTAGTGTCGATTGAATACATCTGGATAATGAAGGTAATCAATTAAATTATTGTGCACAATCTAAAAAGGCCAAAACAACCTTTGACAGATAAGAAGTACCTAATTGTATCTTTCATTATCGAGTATCTCTGAAATGTCTTTTAAATTGTCTTTTATCCTGCATGATAATTCTCATTCAGCTGTTAGGTAGCATACAATGGAAGTGCCACAATATCCACTTTACAGTTTCGATTTGTCTCCGAACGAATTTTGTGTTTTTGGCTCATTAAAGCAATGGTAAAGTGTGGCGGTTCCATTGTCTGCATGCTAATAGTAAAGTATAGTTTTCTATTAGGGAATTATTCTGCATGGAAATTAGATGGTAATCGCTTTTAAATTTGTCGAATAAAACAAATACGTACGTTCTCTATTTTTTAAATCGGAGACCACCTTTAAATGTTCAAAGTTATCGACAAAAGCTTTCCACAGTTGATTACCGCTGTAAGAAACTTTTTTTTCTAAATTTTTTCCTAGATTCTTTTCGTCGTTTTTCTCGGTAGAGTTTTCCAGCAATTTGAAAACGTTCTCAGGCTCGTCGATGCTTATAGGCTGTAGATTTAGAGGAAAATCATTTTCTTCTTTGGCTTCGATAGAAGGAGCTGGAATTAATACAAAAGAAAATTATTTTTGTAACCCACGTCATCAATGAAAGGCATCTCAAGTGGCTAAATTCGACGGAGTGGGATTGAAACTAATGCAAAACACGACAATTACCAAATTGCAAGATTGCAACATTGGAAAATTGTTGGATTTTTTTTTTGGTATTGGCTGCGACAGGAATATTAAAAAAGGAGATTCGCAGTGTTCGCGGTAAGGCTAAAGGTGTAGGGTTAACATTGAATTTTATCTCCGAAAATAAGTAACAGATTGCGTCGCTATAGAGGTTTCATTTCAGGACACCGAACAAAGAATTAAGGAAATCGTAAATAATTTTCCTATTATAGAAAAGCAACGGATGATTTTAAAAACGGTTTTTTAAGAAGTATGCAATGCACAAGTAGGTTTAAAGATCCGCCATCACCTATGCTGCTGTAGTGGTGGAAAAAATCTGAACAAATTGGAGTAAGGACTGCACTATTGACGGTGCAAAGACTGGTCTATCTATAACAGGTGCTAAGAAAAGCAAGCACGTTAACGGCAGCAATGGAAACCCTTCTTAACCTCCCGCCATAATATTCGTGGTAATGACACAAGTGTGTGGAACCCCAAACCCTACGGACACGCGAGGATCACGGACCGAATATCTGACCCCATCTTAGTTACCGCAATCATGGCTTGCGCACTAGAAAACATCAGAATGGACCTAAGAAATGGGAACATATGGATTCTCTCAGACAGCCAAGCGGCACTCCAGGCGATTGAAAACCAGCTCAAAGTTGGTGAAGAAATGCTAAATGTATCTGGGAAACCTGGCAAAGCACAACTGAATTGATCTTGGGTGGGTGTTAGGACACAAGGGTTTTGAAGGCAACAAAAGAGCAGAAGCTCTCGCAAGGTGGGTTCTGCAGACCCGCTTCTAGGCCCGAACCCAGTGTTAGCATTACGCAAACTGCCAAGTCTTTTCTAACCTGGCGGTAAAAACGAAGCTAGAAACCAATAGCCTAAGGCACAGCAAGAGAATGATGTGGCGACCAAATCTTGCACTTGCTACTCTGGCCTTGGAGGTGGACAGTAAAAAGCTCAGGCTGGTAACGGGGCACTGTTGTCTGCATAACATGTGCATCTTTTTGGAGAACCCAGTATGCAGATTATATGGGGATCGAATGGAAACAGCATCTCACGTCATATTTGACTATTAGGTCCCCACAAGATGGTGCATTCAGCATAGGGATGATACGACCAAGATTGATGAGGGACGGGCTAGAAACTTGATAAGAGGCCTATTACATTTAAGTGTAAACAACCCAAAAAAAAAGTGGGCGGTTAACTTAAAAAAAGTACTACTTGAATTAGGTATTCAGTATCAAAAAACATTCGATAATAGAGATATATTAATGGAACTTATGATGTAAGATTAAAGTGTATAGAATTTTTTATCCACTTTAGGAATCTAAAGCCTTTTATAAAGATGTATGAGTAGTAAAGGAGTTGGCAAATATGAATTTTGGATATGAAAATATTGCTGCTGGAAAAAAATTAAAGGTTTTACTCTTTCAAATATTCGATTTCCCATATTTTGTGGAAAAAATAAGTATGCAGCTTTTATAGGGCATTAAATTTGCTCCAAAAAAATTTCTCCAAGCAAACGCTGTCCGACTAACAGTTTTTGAGTTGTAGAGCTGGTGAGTTGAATGTTAATAATAATTATTGACAAACAATTTTCTTTAAATTGAAATTTTTTGATCTTACATTAAATATTATCTTACAATAGACGCTATAAAGTTATTAAATTGTTAATTTTAAAAACTAAATTTTGTTTTCAGTAAATAAATATAAATCAATGGAATTACTAGAAGTAATTTTTTTTCATTTCTGAATTGGTGGTAACATTAATGTCCAATTCACTCTAGTACTTCAAATAACTACTAGCCTAATCAACAAGTTTAAAAACGTGTTAATTCTTGATAACGCCTCTAAAAATATGAGCCATAGCTCATTTAATTTGGAAGAATGTCTAAAAAAATGTATCCCGGGGATAAATTAGCTCATAAAAAATTGCAATTGTTATTAACAAATAAAGATGAAAAAAGATGGTATTTAGTTTTTTGTTAATAACTCAAAAACTATTATTTAAGAAATTTAAAAAAAAAACCTTAAAGAGGAGCAAATTTCTAATAAAAAAGTCCCAAATCCGGGAACTTTACTTCTTTTATTTATAATTTTAATTGGGGCTCCGCGTGGCCGTTACGGTATGGTCGTATTGCTGCTAAACCACATACCACATAAAATAATTTTTTTATAGTAACAAATATTAATTTAATAATTGAATAAATTAAGGTATCATCTAGGCACTGGAAAGAATAAATCCTCGTTGAAAAAAATTTTTAGGTTATTTTTTAAAAAAGTTATACTATTGTTAATTGACTAATTTTTTTTTAATCTTAGTTTTCATAAATGACGACATTAAAGTTTAAATAATACACCCATAAATTTTTGGCTTCGTGGATATATATATATATATATATATATATATATATATATATATATATATATATATATAAATATATATATATATATATATAATGAAATGAATATTGGGGCCTGCAGCAATGTCTTTTATATTAATCCAAGCTTTCGGAAACGTTTATTTCTATAATCAGGGAGACTACAAAATTAAAGTTAATGGTAAAATGTAACAGTTTAAAAATTCGTACAATTACTTACAACAAATACGAGGTTGACGACAAAATGATTGTTTTGATAAGTTAAAATACAGTAAAAAACATAGGTTTTGAACATATTACATGTTATTTTAAAATACAAAATGAACAAATAGAATAAACACTGATGTTGCAACAAATGTTTTTCATAATGCGCAATTACAATTAATTTTGAGGTTATGTTTTTCTCTTTTTCTTATCCCCCTTATTCTTGCCATATTAGTAACTTATTCAAAGGTGTTAATAGACTTTATGGTATAGATGTCATATATTAACCATGCAAAAAAAATGAATACAGAACGATTTTAGATTGGTCTATATATTTTTTGTTAGTCACCACATGGGATACTGTAGACCACGCCAGAGCGAGACATTAGAGGTACGTTGTCTTTCACCTTTGAATAAATGGATTTTATAGAGAGAACTGTTTTATTGGCTATTTTTATGTTGGAAAATCTATTCAAGATTCTTTCCAGATTAGGTGTAATCTCCTTAATGTAGGGTAGAGATGTGTAACGGGTTTGAATTTGATTACCATCAGTAATGGCATTGTTAGTTCCATTTTGTTAACTATTATTAGAGATTATTTCAGCACTATCTCTATGAAAATGAAAATTAGTGAACAAAATCCTGTTTCATATACAAAATAGATTTCCAGTCTATGAGGATTCTAGAAACCGAACGGAATTTTACCAGGAGGTCCTTCTTGGAGATAGCCTTCATTTATTAGGAGGAAAATAGTATGAATAAGAAAACAGATGTTAAGCATTTAAGCGAGATTTACTCATACCTTCTGACGTTGGATGGTAAATTCTCAACAACATTATATATATGCAAAAATGTGTAACTGATTGTTTAAAAACCAGCTTACTTTCGCTGTATAATACCTATTTTTAAATAGGTATATGTGTGGGTCGATTGTACATCAGATAACAACTACTCCCCTGACTATGTGTCGCGACAGGTATTGAATTACATCCAATGTATAATCGTGTATAACACCCCATCTTTGGAAGCAAGATATACAGACATATACCCACACATATACCTATTTATATGTCTGTATATCTTGCTTCCAAAGATGGGGTGTTATACACGATTATACATTGGATGTAATTCAATACCTGTCGCGACACATAGTCAGGGGAGTAGTTGTTATCTGATGTACAATCGACCCACACATATACCTATTTAAAAATAGGTATTATACAGCGAAAGTAAGCTGGTTTTTAAACAATCAGTTACACATTTTTGCATCTATTCACGCTGTCGAAAATACCTTTATAGTTGACTGTACTAACACTACAGTTTTCTATAAATTTTTACATATATATATATATATATATATATATATATATATATACTTAACAAGATTACGCGATAAAAGTTTCTTAAAAATTATTATTCTCTTTATAATGTTTTAAAGTAAACAAAAAGTAAAAAGTAAATTTTTTTTTAAATAACGCCCATACTGTAACGGCCGCGTGGAGCCCTATTTTCGGCGTTAAATTAAAATTATAAATAGTAGAGGTCAAGTTCCGGGAGTGCAGAACTTTTTTATTGGATCTTTAAGGATCTTTTTTTAATATTTCTTGTATATAGTTTTTAAGTCATTAAGGAAAAACTAAATACCATCTCGGGTCTTTTCTTATACGCCCCTGCATTTTTAATTTCTTTTCTATGGCCAACGGCTGGACCGATTTTAATGAAATTTTTAGCCAATCTTTAGATTAGCCCGGCGAATGATCGTGTGAAGTTCGGTAGCAACCCTGCATTTTCAATTTTTATTCTATATCCACCAAGTGTTAATTTTTATTCATTATTACTGAACGTGAGTCTAACTTATTTAATTAATTTTTCAAATTTAGCAATAATAATAATAATTATTATTATTATGATTTATGGTTTTACAAGAAAAATCGTTACAAGAAAAGACCCAAAATTGTAACTGGTAACCGGAGGCAATAGCTAGACAAACCTAAATAGGGGTGGAATTTTTTCGTGAGTAGACCTGACAGTGACTGGAGTCTCACTGTTTTCTTTTTAAAGATAATCGATTAAGATAACTACACTCGCCATTACTTTCCCAACCAAAAAACAGTTTTTGTTTTTTTGTTTAGGGCGTATATAATGTGCACCTAAGTTTCATCTACAGTAATTAATCGGCGCCAAAACTCCGATATATTGCGCCTAAACTGAGCCAACAGCGCGTTGGACATGTTCATTCGAACACGTTTTTGGTCTAACGTGAGCAAACGCGGCACTTAGCGCGCGGACAGCTTTCTCATGACTAATTCTTGATTTAATATGTGACAAACACGTTCTTTGAAAATATTCATAGCCTCTGTTATCTCTTTGACGGTCGGCTAGCACCATTTAGTGAACTTAAGCGATGTTATTGTCAGTGGTTGTAATTTTTGGATGTCCCGAACGTTCGTCGTCTCCCAAGCTGGAACGGCCACATTTTAATTCAGCTGTCCAAAATTTTACGGTGGTAAATGATAGTGCAACTTCGTACAACTCATCTATAATTTGCGTAGGCGTATTGCCTTTCAAAAACAAATATTTTATGACAGCTCAATACTCGGTTTTTTCCATTTTTACAAACACACTCACGTTGACTCATTCAAGGGATTGTCAAACAACAACTGCGTGTCCAAAATAGCTGAAATTTTAGTGAGTACCTGTCAAAAGATGCGCAACCACATTCCTTAGCTTTTATTGCTTTTATTTCAAACAAAACGTAACTTGGCAAGTTTTGTTCTCTTTAATAAGCAAGGGTTCAGTAGCTACTGTTTAAATCCAGCTTCATTTAACCGTCTTCTAACTGTTTTAGAAAAAATTGTGACATTGCGGGCAGCTTTTAGTTCGTTTTGGATCACAGAACTTCTGTATTGTTTAATAAAACGTTTATATCGGATGTTAGTGCATCGTTTTCGCGCTTGCCCTGGCCTTCTACAATCATTGCCTACCTCATTCAAGCGTTTTACCATACGAATTATTGTGGAAAGATTTTTGCCTAACAAATTGGCAACAGAACTTTGACAATATCCCTCATCCAATAAAACTAAGGCTTGCACTACCTCTTGTTCAGTTACATTTCTTGCTCGATTAATTTTTCTAATTTTTTAGAGTCAAATATTAAAGTCTACTACACAAAACTTTTAAAAGAGAAACAATTTACAAACTTACTTTAACGAAAATCTATCGCAAGTACTGCACAAAATTGTTTTGATAGTTGTCATTAACAACGAGACAAAATATGCATAACCTACCATTTAAATACTCGATAAACTTCAAAAACGGACGCAAGAAAAAGATAATTTAATTTTTTAGATAATTTCATATTGTTTCGTTAATTTTGTCCAGGAGTTTATAAATATACAAATGTCTCAGTAAATACGTTTTTGTTCAGATTTAATTTTAATTATTTTTGATTCATACTTTTTGGTCGTATAGAAAATATAGTCGGTTAGAATATACTATATGTACTATTATAACAAACGTATAAAGTTAACAAATATTCGTTTAGAAAACAATTTCTATTGTTACATTATTAAATATTTTAATAGAGTTTATAAATCACCCGTATAATTAACATTTGATCAGATCGAAATTGCCAGGTCAAGAGTACTAACAACCGACGAGCATGTACGAGAGCGCTGATGAAAGTAGAACAAGCGAAAGATGTGTGTAAGAACCTTAGCAAGTAGAAAGAAGTGGGATCTATCTACCCCTACGAAAAAAAGGCATGACTCTTTGTATGATGTACTAAAACAACTATAAATAGACGACACCCTTAATGTTAACAGTAATATTTGCACCGATGGACCAACTAAAGTGGTTTTTTTCAAGTTCAAGGTCGCCTAGCCGAATTTAGTAAATTAATATTTTAAATTGACTCACCTTGAACGGGTGTCCGACCTAAGGTAAGACGAAATAGTATACTGAACGCAAACAAAAACAAAACGCTGCACCTCATTTTAATGTGAAACCGCTGCACGAAAATCATCTTATTTATATACTGAGCAGAAGTTTGACCCGTTTCAAACGAACGGTACACCTATTGGGTTCTTCGAATGGATACATATGCACACACGCGACTAAAGTTTTGATTGTCGCAGTTGGATTAAAAATTATAAAAACCGAAAGAATCAAAACAGCAAACAAACTGGATAAAAATTTTAAATACAAATAGAATAAAATATTATGTAAAATACAGGGTAGGCCATAGGTCAGTTATCAACAATACAAATTTATTATTATTTATTAAACGCTTATTTACAAATTTTGTCGCAAATATTTCGGGACTGTAGGTTTATCTTGTTAAAAGTTAAACAATTTTGTGCAGTACTTGCGATAGATTCTCGTTAAAAGTAAGCTTAAAAATTGTTTTTAATACGTTTTTTGTGGTAGACTTTTTAATTTTTAAATATAAAAAATTGGAAGATATATCAAGCAAGGAATTTAACTAGCCAAGAGGTGGTGTGGGCCTCAGTTTTATGGGATGAGAGTTATTGTCATAATTCGTTTCACAGTAAGTCGCATGGTAAGACGCTTGAATGAGGTAGGAAATTATTCTAGAAGGCCAGGGCAAAGGCGAAAACGATGTACTAACGATCGAGATGGACGTTTTATTAGACAATTTGTTAAAAGAAACAGGAGGGTTACTAGTTCTGTGATCAGGAACGAACTTGAAGCTGTCCGCAATGTCACAATTTCTTCTTAAACAGAAGAGGGTTAAATGAAACTGGATTAAACAGCCACTGCACCCTTACTTACATAAAAGAACAGGGCTGTCAGGTTATGTTTTGCTCCAAATGATTAAAATTGGTCAGTGGATAATTGGAAAAAAGTTTTATTTACAGATAAAACTATGGTTAGCCTAAAACATCAAGGTGGTCGTCAACGAGTCTGGCGAAGACCAAGAGAAAGGTTTGCTCCTTGCAATATCTCTGCAAGGATTCCATTCGGCGATGGCACTGTTATGTTCTGGGGTGGTATATGCTTTGACGCTCGCACAGAATTAGTTCCTGTCCGTACGAGTTTCGTGAATGCTAATTACTATCTTGAAAATATTTGTAATAGAACATGTGATGTCTTTCGATCCTCTTTTGGAACCAATTTCCTGTTTATGTAAGACATCGCTCGACCTCACATAGCTGAGGAGTTACTTGATAATCTTAATGAAGTTGGTATATCAGTTATGCAGTGACTACCAAAAAGCCCGAATTTGAATCCTTTCAAGCATTTATGGGATTACCCCAAGAAATATGTTAGGCGTCAAATATCTGTATCTAGAAACTTGAGGAACTTACAAATACAGCATGGAAACAAATTCCTCAAAATTTCATCCAAAATTTAATTAGAAGCATGTCTGATATTGTTCTGATATTAATTACCTTTTAAAGTATCCGAATACGTTTCTTCTAATTTTCAATGTAAGCAATGTCCATAATTTTTTTTAAAATGTATTCATTATAGCAATTTGTATGATTTAATATGTTGTTGCATTAATTGTGCCCAGTAGTTTATTTTAGCATCCATGGATGTGATATCCGGCGATCGTGGAGGTCATTCATTGGTGTCCCTTTTGCCAATCCATTCATAAAAGTTTTCATTTAAAAAGTCTCTTACAATAACTCCAAAATGCAGGGGTGCTCTATCTTGTTGCTTTATTAACTTTTCCCAAACCGACTGTAGATATTTATTAAAGGAACTAACATCTAACAACACTTTTTGAAACATATCTGACTACTTGACAGTAAAAATGGGGCTCGATTAGCTCACCGCTTAAATTCCCTGCCCATACACTGAAGCCAGAAGAGTTAAACCATGTCTTCATCGCCACATGGGGATTCGTAGCATCCCAGTACATGCAGTTACGTAGTTCTGTCACTTTCACTTCGTCGCCCCAAAGAATGGTTCTGTAAAAGTTGGGATCGGCTTGTTTTCGGATTGTGTACAACTTTCTATATGCCTGTCTGATTTATCTATATTAAGGCCTTAAAGTAAAGGCCTATATCGTCTTAATTGCAGACTTTTCTCAGTCCTTCGTCGGCTTGTTCTTGCTATTCCGTACTTCCTGGATGTTTTTCTTTGAGATTTAGTCAGTAATTATACAAAACATAGCGTGACAACATTAAGATTAGTCGTATTATTTTTTAAAAAGTCAGCTTTTTAACAAAGTTTGTCTTGTTTTGCTAAGTTTTACCGTAGTAATAAAAAGAAAAAGACCCTGTACAAGCGGTTAGTCAAAAACTGCAATGTAAAAGAAATCTGAGAAATCGTCTTAAAGGACTACGACGCTTGAGTATCAGAATGATGAAAGGAATTATAGTTACATTGTACAATTTTAAAAATAGAATCGCTTTGTTGTACCAGTCCTAGTACTTTATTATCAGACCTTACTGCATTAGCTTCCTTTTCATTATGGTACAGTTCGTGCCCGAGAGATTAGCCTGCGTTATTTCATGAAAACGCTGCAAGTGATAGTTGTATTGACTTAAGCCAAAATGACGGAGATGTGGTTCACCACTCATCACGTCTTGTTTTCCATGGGGGCGAAAAGTGGACTGCGGATAGTCACTTTGCTACTTTGAATGTAGGGGAGGTTTGAATAATAAAATTAAGGAAATATACACAATGATGAATGAAAGACGGACTAATGTTCTTTGTGTGGATGAAACCTAGCGAAAAGGATGTAAAACCACTAAATATGGATCTTATACAGCCTACTGGTTAGGAGTTTTGGAAACCAGCAGAGGTTCTCAGGGCGTTAGTGTAATATTTTCTGCTAGAATGAATGAATGTGTGACTGATTTTGAATGTGTGAGCCAAAGACTCTTCTGAGTGAAGCTTACTTGCATCTTTTTGCTAGAGGTTTATGCCCCATAAGATGCACAGTGTAACCGGTCTTCGAAATTCCAAAAAGAGAAGCAGGAGTTTGGGGATAGTGTGAATAAGTGTAACCAGAATGAAAAAATAGTAATACTAGGCGATTTTAATAGTTGGGTAGGAGTGAAGCGTAATGGACATGACAGGGTTCGGGAATGTATGGTGATGACAGAGAGAATGAAAATGGAGAAAGTCTGCTTAAAGTATGTTTGAAGTAGTAACAAACACCATGTTTAACCATAAAAAATCCACTTGTACATAAGACAAGAAGGATGCCAAAAAAATATGATTGATTTTATGATTGTGGATGAAAGATTGAGAAAGAAAATTATGGACACTCTGGTATACTGCGGTGCTGGCATTGACATATACCACTTCCTGATAATGAGTATAATAAGAGGTCTCTTTAAGCGGTAGCGGCATTTTCTGCAGGAACCAATGAGTGTACTAGAGTGTATAAAAGTTGAGAATTCACAAGAGAAGGTGTAAAAGATGAGTTTGTAAGTAGAGAAGTCGAGAAGAACAGCCAAATGTAAAAATACGACCTCGCAACTGGAAAAAATTAAAAACCAAGATGAAAGTATGGAAAGAGAAAAGGAATGTGATCTGAAGATATGGAAAAAATTTATTTGAAAAAAAGAAAACACAAGCGCAAGCCCAATTCGGGGACATAAGTAAAAGTTGCAATAAAAATAAAGTTAGTATGAAAGAGATTATGAAAGCGAATCTGCAGGGTATGACAGGATTATGGTTGAAATTCTGAAGGCTAGGCAGTGCGAGGTATTAGTTTACTCAGCAACATCGGCAATCTTTATGCAAAGGTATTGATTAAAAGAGTGATGAATAAAACAGATGAAAAGATATAAGATGTGCAAGCAGAATGTAGAAGAGAAAAGATAAAGGAGATGTATGATCGAAAAATTCTTGGCTAGAAGTCAAAAGGTCTACTGCGCTTCCGTAGACTTGGCCCATAACAGAGTGGTGAGGAATGAATTGTGGTCGACATTGTCTATGTATGTGGTAAGCGGTGGTTTAATACGTGCACTGAAATAATTTTTCGAAGATTCCACTGCTTGTGTAAGCTCAAAAAAGGTGTTAGTGTGCATATGAATTATCAATGATTTGATCGTCAAATGCCTCTTTTACGCCGATGATCAGGTCATATTATCACCATCTGGCAGAAGAAGCATGAAAGTGGGATCAACGCACCGGAGATGAGTAGTCTGAGTATAGCCAGAGTGATTCTGGTGGATAGTCACTGTCACACATGGTAAAATAAGATATAATAATAATATAATGTACTTTTCACCACCACTATTCAGAAACTGGCATCAAAAATATAACAAAACAGGTACACGTACAGACTGCCACTTTGAAATAATAACCTCATTTAACTAAACGGGGTAAAGCGTGCACGTCATTTTCGTTCGTCAGAACACAAAACATAACAGAAAACAAATAAAGATCGGGGTACCACCAGATTGCCGTTTTAGCGCGCAACGCAATAAAAAGTACACCGGGGAATCACCATGTATGGTGTCACCAGTTTATCAAGAAATTTCAAGATCCTAAAATTTCTTGAGTCAAGCAAGATATAATATGTCAAGAAATCGTCAAGTCAAGATTTTAAAAAATTTCTTGACTTTGTCTCAAAACAAGACAAGCAGATAATAATTCTTGTCTTGTCGACCTCTAGTCGAACAGATCGAAATTTTTCTAAAGAAAGTCCAGGTCAAGAGTGCCCGCAACCGACGAGGATGTATGAAAGCGCTGATAAAAGTAGAAGAAGCGAAAGACGTGTGTAAGAACCTTAGCAACCTTGGCTTTACGGGAAAAAGGCGTGACTATATGAATGTAGTACCCGACCTTACCCGTCTTGATTTTTGTGGGTTAATTTTAAGCTACAATGTAGTAGTAGTACAGTTCGAACCCGATATGTTGGCCTACCCGTTTACCAAACTTTAAATGCTGATTAATTGTTTTTTTGTGAGGTAAATTTAATTAACTACGTTTTAATTGCGGTTTAAGGAGAGCGTCGAGGAAAATAGTATTAAATTTGTGAGGATGCATTAGATGATTCTTAATCAGCAAGACTTGATGCACAATATGTTAGAATATCGTGGATGTTAATGTAAAAAGATAATTTTAAAACAAGCCTACAAAACTGCCTGGAAAAACCCAACTACGTATGATATGTAAAATTTTTATTTATTTAACTTTTCAGAAATGACGCAAATGAATATTTTGTTTGATGCAGGTAATAACATTTTTTAGTGTAGAGGGAAAAAAAGCAACTGGAGAATATTAAAATAAATCTTGTAACATAGTCAAGACATTAAATTTCTTGTACTTTTTTATTTACGAAGTTGCTTTGGATTAGCAACTGCATTCAGAGCTTGCAAATTTTATTTTTTTTATTCTTTCAAAATAAAGTATGTATATTTTTCATTAACGAAATTGCTTTTGCTCGTAGAATTTACATTGTTACATTATGCCATTTTAGTTCCTATTTGTCTGTCGGACTGCCGGTGGCTGATATATAAAATAAATCCGCGTGTGCACCAAAATATTTTGTTGACTGTTATGAAATAAATCAGACTGGTTCTATGTTTTTTACTTGAATCAGAGGGATTTCAAGAACGTTTGTGGGTATGTCAGGTTCATCGACACAGTAACTATCTGTTTGACTTGACATTATCAACAATTAAATGAAATAAATCACATAGTCAATTTTTATTATAACTGCAGTTCTGGAATTACTGTCTGAAACAATCATTACAAAATGCATGTTATAATACTGCCAGTCATTTGAAAAATTTAGCCAGCATATGGTTATAAAATTGGGTAAAAAAATCATAGTATAATAAAGGTTCCTTTAGTTTCGATACTAACATTTTGCAGTCTTATCAGGGCCATCATACCAACCAACCAAAGCAAATAAGTTAAATGCAGTTTTCTTAAGTCTTTTCTGAATATGATTTTTGTTGGTTTTTTGTAATTGTAGTCTTTCTTACTTACCTAATTTATAATATACCTGAACGATTTAAGCATCATTACCCAGAGAGGCGAGGAATGTATACTTAACTATGCAGATAATACAAATTTGATAATTGGGGTAAAAAAAGCCAAGAAATTATTAAATTATTTTTAAATGCAAAAAAGACTAATTGGTGTGTACATAAAGTAACGTAACTAATATTTCGATTTTTGTTGGGTTTACAAAAAAAAATGTTAAATAAAAGTTTTTTCAAAAAATTCAGGCCATCTGCGTAAGTCGATAAGAAGTATACAGGGTGCACTGTTACTCCAAAATAACTTATTGACATAATTTTTTAAATAGTAAACCCTGTTTTTATTTTCAATTTTTCATAATTTATTAAATTACAAATACAACCGTCAAGACCGCATAATTCTAACCTTATTTATTCTACAGTTATTGAGAAAAATAATTTACGGGAACGTTTTTATTACCAAAATAGTTAACAGGAACCAATACCTTATTAATATTATTTAATTAGATGTTCAAATTGTCGTCCTTCTTCTATTTGACAGTATCCAAGTCTATTATAAAAAACTGATATGGTATTACGCAATTGCCGATTTGTTATTTGACGGGCTGTTATCAGTATCCTATTTCTCAGTCCATCCTGATTTTCAGGTTTTGTCTTGTGCACAATATATTTAAGATATTCCCAGAAAAAATAGTCCAAAGGCGATAAATCGAGAGATCTAGCTGGCCATTCAATTGTGTCCTTTCTTCCAATCCACCTATCTTGGAAAACTTCATTTTAGAAATTTTGAACAGCAATACTAAAGTGTGGTGATGCACCATCCTGCTAAAACCAAATACCTGCCCAAACATTAACTTGTAAAGGCCTTTGTGTTCTAAGTACCCTTATCTATATAGGATTAGTATCACTCCAATATCTACTGTTGTTGCGATTAACTGTACCATTAATCATTAACGTGGCTTCATCGGATAAGACTATCTTACTTGTAAAATGAGGGTCTGCATCTACCTTTTGCATTATAGTTTTACAAAACTCCATTCTCCATTCATAATCATCTTAAGATAATTCTTGCAATAGTGTTACTTTATAAGGATGAAACTTATTCTTCTTAATAATGTAACAAACAGATCCCACATTAACATCATGTCCTAATGCAGTTTTTCGAATGAATGTAAAACGATTTTCTACAAAAGTTTGCATAACATCTAAAGATTTTTCATCATTAGTTACGATCTTTGGTCGGCCAGTTTTAGGGCGATTTTTATTTGAACCCACTTTTTCAAAAAGTTTCACGATCCTCCAAACTGCAGTCTTGGTAATTTGGTTGCGATTTGAATACGTATCATTAAATAAGTAAGCTACATCATCATAAGAATAATTATTCTTTCCTGTTCGGTAAACATACTTAAATTTTAAAAGTAAATAATTACAATAAACACCTTTCACTAATGAAAATGAGAAATAATTCATGACATTTAAAAACAATTAATGGTAGAAGAACCTACTACTTTTTTGACAAAGAATTTTTTTATAATTTTAGTTTCAAACTACTGTAACTTTGGAACTATTAAAGGTAGAATTATGCGGTCTTGACGGTTGTATTTGTAATTTAATAGATTATGAAAACCTGAAAATATATACAAAAATTAACAACAACTTCGGTCTACTGAAGATTTGCTGGCTTATGTCACTCAGCTCTGGACAAACACTATTGAGAAGTTTGGTGAATCCCGTGCAATAGCCTTGGATATATTTAAAGCCTTCGACCGCGTTTGGCAACAGGCATTGCTAAGCAAATTATCTGCCTACGGTCTCCCAAACCAATCTTACCCAACCCAATTGCGCCAATGGCTCATGAGCTTCATGCAAGATCACTCCTTACATGTGGCAGTTGACGGTATTTCTTCTGATGCGTTAAAAAGCAATGCCGGGGTCCCACAGGGTTTCATCCTGTCCCCCACCCTATTTCTTTTACACATCAACGACCTCTTGAAAACCACCACGAACTTCATTTACAGTTTCATCCTATCGATCACATTAGGTAATTGATACAAATAGACTCAGCAAGCATTCGTTGAGTTGGAAACGAACAATCTTATTCAGTTCAAACATCGCAAAGTTAGCAAGCCAGAGGCTAGGTTTTTTGTAGAAAGCTAGAAAGTTTTTTACTCCTGATCAACTGTTGACGACGTACAAGGCCGACTTCTACTGGAGTATTACTCGCACATTTGGGGTTCAGCACCAAGGCATTCTCTTGATTGATTCGATCTTAGCTCTTATGAAACCGTCTCTATTTGATAAACCACATACAGCTATCGATGCTACTGTTACAGTTTTCACGTGAGATAGAACTATTAAATTATGCAAATGTTTTGATCCAATGGTACAAGATGGTTTAGTTTTAATATGATACCATATAGGTGCATTAACTTTCATAACAAATATTCCTAGAGTAACCAGATTTTCAGAAGGACTTAATTGCCACATATAATCGCAAAATTTTGTTTTCTGTGGCCCAGCAAAAGCTTGTGGACCACTTGTTGTTCCATCCAAACGGTCGAAGAGATGCCTTATTGGAAGTTCGTTAGCGTGCAAGAGGTAAATAAACAATTGCAGTGGTGTTTTCATTTGCACTTCCAAAAATCATATTAGACCACCTTTTTGATCGATATTCGTTACAGTACCGTCACAGCCAACTGCAATTATTTTTTGTGAATCTATTAAGTTCTTGGCAAAAAAGTGTTCAAAACCATTCTTCATAAACACTGCTGTTCCTGACGTTAACGAAATGTGTCCCATATAAAATGACCCAAGTTCTTTAAGTAACGTGATGTGTATTTCCCTGATAACTTTACGTCGATTATCATCAGTTCTTGTAAGCGTCATATCCCTCCTACCATTAAAGTAAAGTCTAAACATATTACAGTCACTTAAAGTACCAGCTGCTTCGTTTTTTAAAATATTTCGTTTAGTAGCTCGTGACCGACATATTAGATTTCTATCTACTACCCTGGAACAGTCTTCTTTATTTATTAGGCCGATGTCTTGTAATGTTGCAGACACTATTGCAACTCCTGCTTTGTCTGAAATCCCATAACGGTCAAGAGTTCTTGCTACCACGAGAAAATGTCTTTTAGTACGTTTGGGCACATTTTCTGATGATTGGTTTTCTTCTGGATGGAAGATGACTTTATCACTAGACTCTTCTGAAGAAGTACTAGCCGTTTCTGAAATAAGAATCTATCTTTTAACCTGTAAAAAATAAAATAATGCTTGTATATATTACCAACAATTGAAGTTTTTTCAATATTAGTTGTACTTGTTTGGCAAACGGCCTGGGTTTAAATAATTTTGGCAGATGACCATGTTGCTATTTTACACGCCTCGTAGTTACGGTTTCTATCAGCTAATGTATTTAGTTTCTTTGTAGCAATTTTATCAACTCCTCCTATGAACATTTTTCTTACAGTTCGCTGATCCGTAAAGAATTGTCACTCATGTATTAAAATTTTTCGGCTTCTTTCACAATTACAATCATCTTGACTCAAACACTTGCAAGTTGCAATGCCAAAATTTTGTTACTGTTTTCTAAAAACTCTTGTAACCTCTTGCAGTAACTTTCAACAGATTTTCGTTTTTTACAAGGTTTTAATAAATTTTTAGATTTGTCGTGATATGCTTTGATGCGTTTTACTATAACTCGATGTTCAAGTGTTGAAATTAAAGCTTTTTGCCAAACTTCTTGTACTTTTAAGGCTTTTAAGTTTTACTAACGCGATCTTTAAACTCTTTCTTCACCTGTTGATTTAATTTGCTAATCCACAAACAATGCTTTATAACGCTTTGATATGTAGGTAAAACATTAGTTGCCATTTCTTCGTCAGATCCAAAAACAGGACACAACAATTCATGTCTTATGATTCGTGAATCTGTTGGTATACATTTTTATTTGGAAATAAATAAATACCTGTAATGTGGAGACTAGAAGCCACTGACCCGGGATGTCTAAGCCCAGTTCAACTTAAATAAAATTTTTGATAATAAAAATAGTTCAAAGGTTTGTATCACGGGGATGCTTTACGATGCAAGATTACATTACACAAGTTCATAAAAGTACTGTGGATCTCTAAATTAGATTAGGATGGAAAGAAAAACTTATAAAAGACAGCTTCTCGGAGCATAGTACAAGAAACTATTTGTAAAAAAAGAAAAACGTTCATCAACCTTTTACAATGCTTCTTAGTCAGGCCTGGGTCGTTGATCGGGCTAATGTAATGTAATGAGGCAATGCTCATCATTTTTTTCGACGTGACACGAGGGGTATTTAGCAGTAGTTTCTTAGACTCTAATAATAATAAATAGTAATATTAAAGTGTTAACAACACATTATGCTATACTTTACACTGACATTTAATAAACTAACTTGTAAGGATTTATCCTCTTGAGTCATCTCGTCTGGTTGGTGTTGTCGAAAAGATAAATGGCCTCAACATTTGCGTGGTCCAAGAGTCGTTGTTTGTGACTCTTGACAAGGTTCATGATAGTCTGGCTAACAGTATCTATCTCCAAGTACCGATGGATGTCACTGTTTCGGGAGTACCAAAGAGTATTGACGATGTTCCTTAGTATTTTGTTTTGAAAACGTATGATCTGGATGTTGCTTTTTCTAATCCAGCCCCAATGCTGAATACCGTAAGCCCACACTGGTTTTAGGATTTGCTTATAAACAGCATTTTATTGTACACAGACACGAGTCCCAATATCCATTACATTTGTTTGAACTTGATACCCAGTTCTTCTCGTTTTTTCTTAAAGTGTAGTAACGCGTAGTAATACCCAGGTATTTTGCTCTGTTGGTGTAGGGTATCTGAGCATTATTTAGTGTAATTGGCATATAATAGTCTCTTTTTTTTGTTCGTATGCAATTATATTCTTCATCTTTTTGTCCAAATATAAATTTGGTTAACGGTAGTTTGTAGATTAGTTTGCAGCTTCTTCATGGGTTTTCTAAAATAGCTGTATCATCAAGAAATGTAGCTATAGCATTAAATTATTGGTTCAAAATGTCATTAGTTTATAATAGGTCCTAATATACTTCCTTGTTGTAACGGAAAATTTTTTTTTTAAGTGGAACATCGGGTTGTCAGAGCCGTTTAGTTAAATTATTTTGATTTTTAAGCTGTCACTGGTTAATGTATCTCGGTTTTTGCGAGCTAATAACGAGCTGATAATTACGAGTATATTTGAAACATATGAGTTTATCAAATTTGGGTTTCTAGACGAGAATTTAGTCAGTGACAGTTTAGTCAGCGGTTGTTGTTAGTTTTTAAATATAATTGGTAGGTTATTTTTATTGTTAAGCTTTCCCAAAAAAAATTTATCTTCTACATTATTCTTAATCTACATTTTGAATAGTTTCTCTGAGGAAGTCATATTCATTTTTATAATCTCGACATTAACTGCACAGACTTTAAATAATTTTCCTTATAATAAGAATCAAAAATTGAAACAAATCAAAAACTCACAGTTATGCCGAATTACAGGAAAATAAAATATTCAACACAAAAATAAAAATCAATATAACTTCCCAGAGAAACTGTTTAGAATATAAAACTGTGGATGGTAACTTTTCTTTGGGAAAGCTGCTAATCGAAAATTATAACTATTACTAATTAAATTACTAAATTCTCGTCTGGCAATTTAAATCTCTTAACTTATACGTAATAAATATCGATGATCCTTACGAAGTAGTTCGTTACATTGTGGAACTCCTACTTTGGAAAACTCCTATTAATTCTGCTTTATAAAAATATTTAATGATTATACTTAAAAGTGTATTTTTAATAAAGTTTTAATTATTTTTTTTGTTGCAGGTAGAGTTGCATAAAACACAAGTGTCTCTAGAACAAACTAAAGTGGCTCTAACTTCAAAATCTTTATCGTCTCCGGAAATTAATATCGAATTGGAGAAAGCATTAGAGGATCTAAAGGATTCCAAAGAGATTAACACAGCTTTACAGCTTCAGTTAGATGCAGTGAATAGGAGCCACCAGTTTCTAAAAAGTTCTTACGACGATCTGTTAACTGCCAACAAAAATCTCGAACGCCGGATAATCGAGGTAGATTGCACTTTGAACAAGTACAAAAATGAATTGCTGTTATTGCAGCAATCTAAAGATAAATTAATAGAGAATGAAGCTAACCTGATCAAGTTGCTGGAAGCGGAGAAGCATCAAAGCAAAAACATCAAATTACAACACGAAAAAGACGCAAAATGCATCCAGGATTTGAATCGACAAATTAAGGAAATGGAAAGAATAATTGCCAGGAAACATCCCGATTCGGTATCGGCTCTGATAGTGGCGGCAAAAGAAAATGCTACCGATACAAACCTTACGGCCAGGAAAATCCTGGAAGATAGAATAAAGTCTTTGGAACAAGATCAGATCTCTAGGGAAACACAATCTTCCAAAGTTTTTATAGAAATCCAAGAAAAGTTCAATCAGATGAAGTCCAAATATGAGAACCACATAGAAGACTTGGAACTACATGTTAACGATTTGAAGAATCAATTGAAGATACGAAATGACACTTTCGACGTCTACACCCAAACAACCCTCGATGATAAAATCCCGCAAAAAGAAACGCATACAACTTTTACTCAAACAGACGCTCTACCCATTACGACGTCCTCCCTACTCCCCGTTGTAAATAAACCTCAAAAATCGACGGACAGCAAGAGGAACGAAGACAGGCACTTGTTGGCCACCATAAGAGGTTTGCAAGTTGATCTGTCGAACAAAGAAAAAGCGGCGATCAAACTCCAAAAGGAAATTGATGATCTAAAAAAGACAAACAGAAGATTGCAAAAAGAGCGAGAAGGAAGTTTGAAGAATCTTATAGATAAAAAAGAAACGAAAAGTTACCCCGAAAAACTATCGTTACAAGCGAGGTCGAATAGTTGTAGCTCCGAGAAGGATTTTCGAAAGGAAGAAAGGGTCCACAATTTAAAATGCGATAGAGATAATCTAAAATTGCAATTAAATAAATTACAAGAGGACTATAATATTTTGCAGAATAAACGGATCAAAGATGTAAGATTAAGTCATAATTTAATACTAATAAAGAGATTTTTTTGTTTCGCAGAATCAGCTCTATTGAATTTTTGTTTTGTTTTAGTTAACTGCTCTTCAAGAAGCCCACGAACAAGAGGTTGCTAACTACATGGCGAGTGTAAATCCCTTGCGAGAACAGCTGGAGATCCATCAGATATCGGTGTCGTCCCTTCAGTCCCAATTGTCATCGGCTAGGGAAGAACTGGCGATAGTTAGAGTCGAAAGGGATCATTTGAGTAATCGTTTTTTAAGTTTACCCACCGCCGGGCTGAAATTTTCTGAAGGAAACGTGGACGTTCCACCGTTAATGCAGAAGATTGGTTATTTGGAGAGAAAGTACGTCGAAAGGGAGTATAGGTTGAGATTAATGATACAAAATTTGGCTCAAAAGGGCGTCGGTAACAGAAGTTGTCAACATTGTACTGAAAGACAACAACAGTTGATTTCCTACAAAGCGGAACTTGATCAAAATTTAACTGCCGTCCGAGCTTTACAACAACGTTGTTGAGTTTGTTGTGGAATTTTAAAAAACAAGCAATTGAGCAAGAAAAATACTTTAAATGTAGCTAAAATTATTCCCAGTTTATTTGGGAATGTCTACGAATGCGAAATAATTCTAATAAAGAAGCTTGGAACTTTTATACTTTTATACGCTACTACAATTGAAAATTTCAAAATGAATTTTTCTTGCTTATTTACTTGTAATGGTTATATTAACCACAACTACTTTTTTATAGTTATGTCATGTTACTTAGTTTATATTGTTGTAAGGTTAGAAACGGTTATACGTTTTTGTAATAGACTTAAAGGTTGAATGTGTTTTAAACGCTAGGTCCAAATAACAATTTATATTTTATACGGCCCTTCCAAATCTCTATTAATACAGTTGAGTTAGTAGTATTATTTATATAAAATACAGATTTGATATTGTTATATTTTCGTGTCCTTGAGCTGAGGATAAATTCTAATACGAAAAAGTTTCATCTTCATTATAATCATTTTTCCTTCTGGTGCTTCTTTTTTATAATAGAGGCCACCCATTTGCACTAGGGTCGATCCTGATAGAAGCACTTGTACACCTTAACCTTAAGATATTTTGTGCCATCCCTTAGATAATTTATAGTGTTACTTCTGGGATCCTTTCGAGCATTTTGAAGTAAGAAATCTTGCATTACAATTTTTAATATCTTCGTAGGTAGGAATTGCCTTACCAAGCGATCTTACTCTTTTTTTGTGATAGTGCTTTACATTCCATTAAAAGATGTACAGATTCTTTGTCCTTACCAAAAAATCTGCAGAAATGATCCTCCACCTTGTTGATGTTCATTAACTGAGTGGTGACCTGTAGTGATTCCAATTAGTTGTTTTAGGTTTTTCCTATTTAGGAGTAACATATCCTCACAGTATTGCGAGTCCAAAAGGCGTTTAGCCTGTTCCTAGTTATTCCAGTGTGAGGATTTCAGCCCTTGCTCCTTTGGTTTATGCTTTAATATATTGTGTCGTATATCCACATAATCGTTCTGGACCTGTTGATAGTTACTTTGAACTTTTTCTACCAATGCACATGCCCGGAATGCCTGAATACTCTATTACTATAATTACCAATTAAACTACTAAATTAGGCACGAAACAGAAAATGAACTAAAATGTCGTAAAATACTTAAAAATCTTCAGAAGAGTTCTTAAAGATGCGTTTCCACTAAAATAGTTGGCAATTGTGTTTGCAACTGTTTAGGAGGTCATCAACTTAAGTTTATATTTTGTTCACACCAGGTGAAAATAAGTAGTCAACAATTTGAGGAACATTTTAGTTGCCAACTAGCTGTCTTCATCAAGAATATTTAGTTAATTACATTTCTCTTAAAAAATTTGCTGCCAAATATTTTATTTTTCTTTGTACGTCAAGTTCGTGTAGCCCTATAACATCGCTAATAGTTTTCTTTGTATCCTTTGTCTTTTTTTATTGTTGTCGGTTGAGTTACTTTGTCACACTTTGACTGTGATATAAATAATTTAACTTGTCAGTTAATTCGTTCGTCCACGTGACAGACAGATGGAAAGTATTCCATCTGGTTTTTTCAACTGAGCAAGCAATTTAATATCCGCAAGACGCTTATTCAGTTGATGTTTACCGCCTTAAAAAACACGATTCTCGACATCTGTTTACGACTTTTGTTGACAACTTTACAAACACTCTTGTCTTCAACAGGTGTTGGTAACACAAATAACGTTTAAAATTTCCTGTTGGTGGAGACTCACCTTAATATACTTTTAAATTTTATTCGCACCTCAACACCTATATATAAATTATTTGAGACTTAGTATATGATTCTGTTAATATTGTTTTTAGTTAATCCTGTTTTAGTTTTGTATTATTTTTCATCGTTTTTTAATTATTTATTAAAGATTAGAAGTTTGTATGTGTTGGTAAAAATGTTATTATGTTTAAAATAAGGAAAACGCGGGATCAATGCAAAATTCATTATCGATTGCTTTGTTAAAAATAAATTACCTTTAACCATTACCTTTTAAGGTGATGACTCGTTTAACAAAATATATATTTGTATTACACGAGGCATATTCATGAAGTAAGGGGAGGTTTAGGTTTTCATTGACAGTTTTAGTTTACTACATATCTATTTCACTTTTCTAAGCACTTTTAGTAACGCTGCACCAGTTTCTTTACTCACTTTACATCGAAGTTCGCTGCCTAGGAAGGACGCGCGTTGTCGTGAAAGAGGGTAACGCTGGACGATCTTGGATCATATGTCTCGATTTGGTGAGCGTTTTACAGTACACGTCAACTGTAATTGTTGACCCACGTTCCATGAAATCAAACTAAAATGACGCCTTTTATATCGTATAAACCGGTAGCTTGCCATTACGCCCTTCATCGTGCACATTCGAGCGGCCATTTTTAATTTCGAAACCACTTTCTAACCTTTTCTTTACTCATTACTGTAAGTTTATACAAAAGGCATAACTTCCGCTGAATTTTAGCAGGTAAAGATCTTTTTACACACAAAAATTGACTCACAGCACGGCGCGAGAAACGATTATCGTAGACATTGTTATTTGCATTCACCGACAGACAAACGCCTACTTAAATAAAAAATAACTAAAGTAGTTTCGTAAATAGGCAACATATGGCCCCGCATGCGTTAAACTGTGTTTAGACCCTCCACATTTAAATGAGAATATTAGAAACCACCGAAATGAAAATAGTGCGCAGGATCGCTGGAAAAACACTTTTTGACAGGGAGAGAAGCGAGGACATTAGAAGAACATGTAAAATAGATAATGTAAATGAATGGATTCTGGGAAGAAAGAGAGAGTGGAACAAACACATAGACCGGATGAATGACGACAGAATGGTCAAAATAACTAGAGACAAGTCGCCCTTAGGGCGCCGAAGCGTTGGAAGACCCCGCAAGAGATGGAGCGACAACCTTTCCAATAATTGAACGGCAGAGGATACGAAGAAAAACAAGCAAAATTGCTTACATTAAAGAAAGAAGAAGAAGAAGAAGACATTTAAATGTTAGCCGATGGCCATTACTTTATGAATATGCCTCGTATATTAAAAGAAGTAAATTTTAGCATTGATCGTTAAAAGAAAAGAGATTAACAGTTAAAAAACTTTTCAAATTTAACTCAAAAGTACCTGTCTAAAACTTGGGTCAAGTGCGACACCAGATACTTTTAGAACATCCTGTATACTAAAATATTATTACATTTATTTTAATTTACCTTGAATAAGTGAATTGTGTGTTGCTGTGCTGCAAACGTACTTTTTTTTTTAATTTTCGTCATTGGAAATTTTTTTGATCCAACACGATAATCCCTTCAAATATTTAAAGGTATTGTTTCATCAAGATAATCGCAGATAAAATTTTAGAGCGTGATAACTGTTTTTAAAATAAATATGTATAATAAACGAAATTAACAGTATAAACACGACTTAAAAATGTTAGAAACATTGAATTTACAAAATAAATAAAACAAAATAAATTTAACAAAATATTTTACAGTCTGCTCTTGAGAATCGTCCTTAGGTTAAAACGAAATACATTTCATACAACCATCTATGAAAATTAAAATAGTCGTAGAATAATTAACTAAATCGGTGGTCAATATGGTGGAGTATTGGAGTTTTTTAACTTTCCATTCGTTGCTAAGTATAATGATTGAAAATAATTTTTCAGTTGCCATTATTTGAGTATGCGTAACGTGCACGTGACGTTTCAGCTTCACAACGGTAGAAAGAATGACGTCACAGCTTAAGATCCTATATATCTGTCAAAAAGTGGACTCGGCTACAGATAACATGAACCCTACTCTTTAACACTTGAATAATAATGTTTAGTCTTTAAAATCACTTATAACGAAACAACAATGTTCCTTTAACCTAAAAAATTGTCAAAAAGCTCACTCTACACCAAACATACATAACCTTATGAAAGAAATTTGATTTGTTGTACCACGTGCACGTTACCCATCTCAAGCAGTGACGGCACGTGTTTTTACCGATGTCAAAAAGTGGCCACGTGCTGCATGTCACCCATAAATGATTTCCCATGGATTAATTACAGTTCATTTTTTTTAAACCTTGATTAAAAGGTGTTTTTTTAATAAGCGTTATTTACAAATGTAACCATTTATCACAATAAAATTGAAATTCGTACAATTCGTACAATTCTATTAGCAAAAATTGATTTAAGGAATAAAAAATTCCTGATATTCCTGGTATTGCCTGTATTTTAGTAGATAATGCTGAAAAAATCGATACTTCCAAAAAGAAAAACACTAGTCTTTTATTTTCGGATGAGTAAAATATTTTTTTTAATAGATAAACGTAATTTAACAATTTTGGGTTTTATTCATTTTTCTTACATTTGAAATGAATTTTTAAAAGTTCAAAAAATAAGAAGCAAAATACCAGTTATTATGTTGTAAGATGTGATGTTTCCAAAATATAGCCAGATCATGTTCAAAAAAAGTAAATAATTTGGGCGAGCGAGAAGCAAAACCCAGTCTTATTGTTTAAATTGAATTATAATAGGGTATTATTCAATTATTAACCATAATCTGCAAGTAGAAATTATACTTTTTTTTCCTTAAAATATTTCTTTTCAAAATTATCAATACAATTATAATCGCAGATCTCGGAGAATTTTTCTGGTTTAAATAATTTCAAATACATTTCCTCATTTAAGTGACTTTGTTGCGAAGTTCATTTGTCATTTTGATAGTTTAAAAAAAAATCAGACATAACATTAGGTGGACGAAGGCTGATGTACTTTTTGTAAATTTGTTAAAATTCATCGGTGATTATGAATTTGCAAGTAATTTTTGTTTTGGTATTTGACATTTTCACTCAGAAAGCTGATCCAAGATCTTGTAAATCATCGAGTTTCATTGTATACATTTCATTAGCAGTACATTATCATTGCCACTCAAGCAAATATTTATTATTATATTACAAATTTAAAGAATTCTATTTCTTACCTATGTTGGAATTATATATCGTTAGATGACTTCGTAAGGAACTCATCTATATTTTTTGGAGAAAATGTACTTGCTTTTTTGGCCCAAAACCTTCAGATTTTAATTTTAATATTCTCAATTTGCTATTACTTTCAATGTAAATACCATGATTCAAGTTAAATGTACTTCTCAGCATTGAATAGTTCGCACAAAATGTTGTTGGTCTATATTTTGTGAACAAAAAATTACTAACAAGATGAATTCTAAGGAAGACTTGTTTTTCTTGGCATTCATTTAATGTACAAAAGATTTATACGCAGATAAATACAGTTTTCTTGATGTCTCTGGTAGTAAGTTAAAAAAAGCAATTTTTGGAGTCTGTGTTGTTGTCTGCAGGTGTACAATTCATTTCATTTTCGTTATCTGTATCCATTTCAATACTTAAAAATTTTGCTGCTGACACGAGTTGAACCAACAAGTTGTTGACTTTTCAAATTAAATTCACCCAAGAGTTGTGATTTTATAGCACACTTTTTTTTATCGTATTTATGTGTTTGTACAAAATTAAAGTGCTAGTCGGTAGAATTTGGGCTGACACATTGAATTATTATCTTATAGTTCACTAGTGAGTTATGGATATCATAATGCTTAAGGAAATACATGAATTATGAATATTTTATACAATAGTAGTGGACATGTTTAACAAGGTTCCTTTTTAAAAATAGCTATTTTCCTTTTTTTAGTTGATTTCGGACTTTCCCATTAGCTGTCTAAAGAAACCTTTACTTATGCATAGGACACAATCATGTTTTAGTTATACGCGTAATTTGTATTGTGCATTCTTAAAGAGAAAATGGTCAAGAGTTTTTCTTGTTGAAATGGTGTTACTTCTAGCAAGGATGCTACTAGGTTTACTGTTTGAAAGTTTTGGAAAGACTGCGAGAACGTCGACCCGATTGGTGGCACAAGAAAACTTAGATTGCAGAAAACTTAGTTTTTGACTATCCTCAACCGACCACCCCTCATATTCCCCTGATTTAGCTACTCTCTTTGAATAGGACCCATTTTTAGTCATTAAAAGCGTTTACTAAACAGCCTTATTCCGAAGACTTTTTTACTGTTATGATGGGAGAGAAACGCTTGCAATGGTGTGTTTGAAAAATAAAGTAACTTTATATCGTATGGTCATCATTTTCAGTTAAGTATTTACTAAAATTGATTTATACCAGAACGCATTATTTCTGTGTTGTTTTATAGTTATTATAAGTATAAAAAAATCGAACACCCCAATTAGAAATATGTTCCACATTTAAAAATTCCTATTCTTCATTACCTTCCTTAATTTAAAATTTCTAGGGGTTTGAAATTACACAATATACAGGGTGGGTCGTAAATCAGTTGTCAACAGAAATCTTTAGGCTTTGTTTTGCCTAGCGTAATGGTAGTGAGTTGTTAACTTGACTAGTGTGTCAGTTGACACTAGCTGTCTTGTTTGTTGTTATCTGAGAACAATGAATAGAAAGTTTGGTACAGAACAGATGGATTTGTTTTGCAATTATGTTGGAAACATGATCTTGATTACTGTAATGTTTGTGATTTGATTGCGGCACGTTTTGCAAACATCCGTACCCCATTTGGACAGGGTATTCACAAATTAAATTAATGATTTAAAAGTACTGGGTCAGTAGCGGAGATTTCTTGTTCTGCTAGGCCAAATTCTATTACTACAAAAAATTATCTTTATGTTCAAAGCCTCAATAAAGATAATACAGAAAGGGGTATTTTTAACGTTACTGTAAATTCTGTAAAGTACCAAGATATGCTTTAAGAAAAGTTGTTAGAACTCCACTTTACAAACATTTGCATCCGATTAAGAAAAAGTTAATGTGGTAACAAGATGGAGTTATTGTTAAAACTTTGATAAGAAGGGGTACCATTAAATGGCCTCCACGATCCCCTGATATCTCACAGCTATAGATTTTGCAGTCTGGGGTACACTAAAGAATGAGGCTTATACCGTCAAGATTCGTGATGTTGAGCATTTGAAGACACAAATCCAATCATAATTTAAAAACCTACCGTCTTGTTTGAAGCTACTAGTCAGATGTTCAAGCAAAAATAAATTTTGATTTGAGAAGTTACTGGAAATGATCAAAATAATTTAAAAATTTTGCTGAGACTTTCGGTTTGTGACATGCGCAAATGAAAGTTATTTGTTGGTTTTATCACAAAATTGGGTACCGCATTAATTAAAATAAAAAAAATTGTGAGATTTTTAACAGTTTTGACGTGTGCACTTTATTTTATATTTTTCCAGAACATTACTAGCTATAATTTTCAACATTCTTTATCTCCATATGATTAAATTTCTTCCCAAATAATCAATTATAATTAAACAACGTTCCCTTGTTCCCGTTATAAGAAGGTATGGATACGGGTAATCAATCTCTTTCAAATATAACTAGGATATTTTAATTCTCCCCCATGGGGTGAAACAATAAGATATTCGCTGAGATGTATAATTTTATCAAAATTGAATAAAACTATTTCAAAAAGAAAGAAGATAATAAATTTTAAAAGCAAGCAAATGTTTTTACTATATACTTACAATTATTTACATTTTCCTGGTTCATATTGGATTGTTTTTAAATAAAAATTATTTTCTAAATTAAAAAAAATTTAACGTCACATTATCTGTAACTCTCGGATAAAAAAGAGCATTCTATCAAAAACCCGATTGCTACCAGTTTTTCGAAGCGAATATGCGCACTAAAGCAGTATAATAAACTGGTGCCGAACCATCAAAAGTATCACGTTAGCAATGCTAGAACGAACCTACTAGCACTTCGTCTTTCCTTTATTTCTTTGAATAAGCTTGAAAGACACAAATGCGCACTGCGTTGTCCATCTTCGGTGAGGTGGGAAAGCCAAAATTAACAGGAACATTGTCAATGATCACGCGATAAGTGTTTGTTTAGTACTATTGGAACATGAAGTAAGTACAGGTTATTTGGACCAAATTAAGAGGACTGAAGCAAGTATGCCTACATAAAATGTTGCTGTGGAAAAATAATCATGGTGTTTTTTTATTTCACAATATAATAATAAATAGTTATAAAAATTGGCACAGAAGCATACCTTAAGAAAATAAGAAATTTTATTATTTTATATTTTGTTACATGGGCGCCACATGAGCGACTCTAATAAAGAAATCAAGTCTTAATTTTTGTTAATGATACTTTTTAATAATATTGGTAATCATTTAGAATTATTGCTCCAGACCAAACTCGCTCCAAAAAAACTTTCACCCCCTGGAAACATTCTGTAGGGTAGTGTTTTAAGGTAGAAAAAAAAACTTTTTGCATAAATAAAACTCGCTAGTATATAGATAAATAAGTATAATGATAATATAGGTTATACAACACAGAAATTATAGAAAATTTAAAGTTTTGTTTTCACTTGAAAATGTTGCCATTATAAATATGAGTCTACTTTCGCTTCGAAAAAAAAAGTTTTTTAATAATATACACAAAATTAAAAATAGCTGCATTGGATTTTGTTTTGTACTTACTTTAATAATTACTCAGAGCTACATATACTAAGATTGTAACGATACGGAAAAGATTAGCATGGCCCCTGCGCAAGGATGATACGCAAAGTGTATAAAGCGTTCCACATTTTTTGGTCAAAAACATCTAATGAAAAAGTATATGTTTTAATGTTAACATGTTTAGGGTACAGGAGAAAACCCGGCTAAGTCAGTCATTTGGGAGTTTTGATATAGAGCGTGCTAATTGTAGCCGATCATCTTTCGTTTTAGTTAATCAAACAGGGAAAAAAAATGGCCAAGTCTGTTGTAAAAAACGATCGAAACTAACCTACGCAGGACAAAAACAGGCGGTACGGAAAAAGAATCGGCTAATTCACGTCACAATAAGACACTCGGCATCGCCACTCGCCAGAAGAGTTCCAACTTGTACGAATAACAACGGGTTCAATAATTTTCTGAATTTCTATAGTATATGCGCCTTAAACTAATACAAGAATGGAAAATAGTGATAAACAGTGTTAGTTGGATTATTTTAATTTAAAAGCCGTAGCTGGTCATGTTTATATAAGGCCTACAATAACGACTGATAATCATCTTTAAAATGTTTTGATTTTTGATTTAAATGTTTAGAATAACAGAAAAGTCGGTGGTCGTTATATGATAAATTTATTTGTTAGATTTAAAATATAATTGGAAAGTTTATTTTTTGATTGTTGTATTACTTTTTCATAGAAGAGTTATTATTGTTTCTAAATTATATTCTAACAGTGATATGGAATTTAATGCTGATAAATCGAAAACTTCAAAAAAGAAACCGAAACATGGAAGATTGACAAAGGTTAGTAAAAAGTTACGTTTACAAACACATGAAATCGGGAGAGAATGTACCTGCAAGAGATTTAAGTGGTCGGAAGTAATTCCTGTAGTGGCCAAGCAAAATATTATACAGAATTTCAATAGCCTTCAGTCTGTTAGTGAGCAAAATTCTTACCTATGCGTGACTTTATGTATGTATGTATGCGAATTGATAAGTATTTTATAAGTTGCACAAAGACGGCCTCGTGAACCTAAAGAGGAGGCATCTCTGAGAAATTGTGCAGTTGCGTACAAAGTAAGGTACATTGATAATGCTATCATAGAGCAAACTATTTGCTGTCAAGAATTCATAGCTTTGCATGGAATTACGAAAAGTTATACTGAATATCTTGTGAAAGCTTTGAAATACACTGGTGTGCCTCCCAAAAATCATAAAGGGTGTCATACTAATAGACCTAAGAAATTAACACAGGAAAAAATTGCGTCATTTAAAGGGCGAGCTATAGTTTGGCCGATTCAAGAAAAACTTACATGAGGACTTAAACATTAAAAATTTGTTTGGAATTTTCAAGTAGCTTTATCCAGATTGATCAATATCTTGCGAAAGATACCGAACAATGGCAACTTTAATATCTCGTTCGGTTACCCACGAACTCACACGTGCAGTACTTGTGCCCAGTACTTGTTAAAAATGAAATGCCCATAACATGAACTGTCTAGTAAAAATGTTGCAGGCGAACAGAAACGCTTAAAAACTTAGATTTACAATTTAACTACATAAAATATGGTTCATAAGGCGAGAGCTCAGGAATTTACGTAAGAAGTCTAAATTCGCTAGCCGTAAAGACAAAACTCAGAAGAAGCAAAAGCGAATGTGGCGACGTCTGAATGGGAACGAATTCATATTACCTAAACCAAGTTACAAAGGTAAGAAGATAGTTACAACAATTATCCTGTTTTTCACTGTTTACCACTTTTTAGAGATGCTGCTAATATAAGCCAAAAGATATGCTATGCTGACTTCCAGTGCGGAAAAAAGTTTTGTGGGCCTATTGCGCAAAACTATTTTGGAAATATTCCACAGCGTCAAGCTAAAAAATAAGTCCACTTACATTGTTTACATTAAAAATTTCCTTAAATATTACATTACATTACAATCTTGCGGTTGGGCCTTTGGTATCGGCACCTATGTCACCTAGATCTTTTGATCCTCTGTGACTACCGCTGTGTCTTCAGTGCATCAGAATTCTAGTCCGCTGATTTTCCTTAAATATACTTTGTATTAAAATGTATGATAATATTATTGTTGAAATGACTTACCTCATAAACAGCATAGAAACGAAATTGGCCAGATCTGAGAGTAATATTGTGTCAGGGTTTTATTATCATCTAAAAATAAGGTGCGTTGGAGTTATATTATAGTTATATATTTTTTTGCTACGCATTAGCGCACTCATATAATATTTTGACAAGTCAATATATATTATTAGTTCATCAATCGAACAGCACGTTTCCTCTCAATAGTGAATATAACCTTTAAAATGCCTCTTTAAAGTGACTTGGCCAGTTTTTCCCCTGTACCCTTACTTGCGCAGGGAACACGCTAAACTTTTCTGTATCATTCTAATTTTGGTATAAAAAAACCACCAAATTATAAATCATAATAATAATTATTATACTTTAATTTTTACTCTAAAATTAATTATGTCATTTTTTTATAAATAAAAATGAAATTTTTATATTTTTGTTACATTCCTAAAAAACACTCCTGCCCAATTCTAAATAATTACCGTAATTTTAATTAGAAAATATGACCTCAACATCATTTGTGTTTAAAAACGGGTTTACCTATTGAAGTATTTATTTATTTATAAACTTGGATCTTTATCATAAAGATCCAAGTTATAAATATAAATATACTAACACATCAGATAGGTATATGAAATGTTTCAAATACAGTAGATAGTTTATGGATTTCATGGGGGTGTTGGAATACCACGACATCGGCTCATAATGAGTTATTTAGAATGGAATAACTTGTTACATATTGCTACACTATAGGTTTTTTTTTATAATGTAACTGCGTGTTTGTCAAAATAATTAACATTTTTTGCGATAAACCATTTTGAAAAATGCAACAATGGTTAATAGATTATGATCTCCGAGTTTATTTTGTGGGCACCCATAGAAAACTAATCTAGTCCCTAATCTATATATAAACAGCGATACAAAAATTTTCTTTTCTTCTTGAATTTTGATATGCGTTTGCCTTTGACTTTATTTTTTTTAAGAATCCATTGTTTTTAGTTTGTTAATAGGGATAAAATAAAAGCAATATTTATGCTTGCTTCGAATATTCCTCGAAAATAGAACACTTACGGTTGTAATTGAAAAATTATATATCCCATTTATTCTAATATGTTATCTTTAAAAATATAATTAATTAGATTAAATTTATTAATTAAATTAGCATCACCTCTTCGTTTAATCTCCCGTTCTAAAATTGTTTGATCAGCTCCAGTATTATTCTTTATAATCATGAATAGGGAATTGCAACTCATTCAATAATTTATAGTGAAACAACACATTAGTGCGAGAGCGCTCGAATCAGCACTCGAATCGATTTTGCAGAGGCTTGGCAGAAATAACGTTGACGGCGTAATTTTGGTTGAATTTTGAATTTTTTTTTTTAAATTAATTAATATTTTGTGAGAAAGAAAAATGGTAGATTTACCCGAAACTCTGCATTTTTTCTAAAAGTTATTTACAAAAAATTTAAAAAAACTACTGCCTAGATCTAACCTTTCTCAAACAGACGGTAAAAAAATATCTGAAATTATTTCAACGACCTTCAAGTAATCTTATTTAAATTAAATGTTTTATACGGGGACTCCTCATACTTGTAGACCTTTTTTAATTCGTTTGATGAAGGACTTTCTGACAAATAAAAAATTATTTTGTTTCTTTAGGGCAAAATAATGAAAAAATGTTCTTCTATACTAATTCCCGTGCTCTTTAAATTACCAAATCTTATACAAACTAAAATTTGTTCTTGGTAACTAGAGTCAGGAGTGCAGTCTAATAATATGGAATAATATTTTACCTTTTTAGTTAGTTCCAAAATTTTGGATTTGATATTTTCACCGATCAAGTTGATTACTTCATTTTGTATTTTATCCCCGAGATAGTTTTTGTGATCTTTATTTGACAGCGTTTTGTATGTTCTGACATAATCGGGTCGAATTTGGAAATCATTTCTAAGCATTTTTAAAAGTTACTATTATTTTTCTCAAACAACTTATTACTACTTCCACGAAAAGCTAAATTTTGCTCACCTAAAAACTGAATCACGTAAAAAATTCTTTCTATAATAGCTTGGCCCAGGTTCGATTCCCGGCCTATGCATTCTTTTTGTGTTTTTACTATTTAATACATAATTTTTTTAGCGAGTGAAACAAATCGAACTAAAAAGCAAAAAATAAATTATAGTTTAAAAAAACTAAAAAAGACGCTTTTAGAAGAAAAAAATAATTCTTAACGTCGGAATAAAATTACGGTCACTGTTCTAAAAGCGTTTTTTTAAACTAACTTTGCGTTTCGGAATGAAAGCACCTCACAGTTTTAGAACAGCGACATACATTTTCCCGTCAGTAATTTTATTCCTATGTTAAGAATTAATTTTTACTTTTTAGTTTGATTAACTCTAAAAGCGTGTTTTTTAGTTTTTTTAAACTATAATTTATTTAGTTATCATCATCATCAACATTAAAAAAATGTCATTCTACAAGTTTTGATTTAACATTAACATTTTAGCTGACAGCCGCCATACATGAAAGCTTTATTGGTATCTGAGGACAATGAGCATAGAGGACGACTATTGAGAATAGCTTTGATAATAAAGTCTTGACAGATTGGACGGCTGCTTCCCATAGCCCGACAAATTAGGGGCAGATGAAGGATTAAAAATCCACTTAATTTCGTGCTGCGACAAGGTGCTCAAGATCTCGTCATGCTGAGTGTTAAGGAAATGATAAACTTCCTGAATGTGCCTGTTGGCACCAATAAAATTCCGGCTTTGATCGGATAAGATATAATGAAGAAGACCTCTGTGAGAAATAAATCTATGAGCACTTCTAAAAAGATGTCAGTAGAAAGTACGGAAGCAAACTCTAGATGCACAGCCTTAGTCGCGGTACAAACAAAAACGAATAAATAGTCTTGGTAATGATGGCTTTACGGAGACGGGAAGGACGAACTGAAAATGGTCAACACCTGAGTTAAAAAAGAGTCTACCCGGCTAAACTCGTCAAGGGGGTAAATCGGCCATGATGGGCTAAGTAGTGGAAGCTTGAAAGCGATGACAAGTGAAACATCAGTAAATCACTTTACTTATAAGTTAATGTAAGGAAAGGCGCGGATTAAAGCTTGACACGTGGTAGGTCCAGCGTGCAAGGCAAATAAATAATAGTGCTTGCATATGAACACAGAGGGGTGAGCGGATCGGGGTAATAATATTAGGTGTTGTGCATCGTGACTTAGGTGAGAATTTTGAGTCTACTGCTTATCCTAATAATATGGTCATCAAGAAAGGGGGTCAATTTGCAAAGAACTCGAAGTTCCTGCAGAACGTCAGCGAATGTTGTGACTGAGTACGCAAAATTATCGTACGTAATGCATCTTGTAATTCTAAAACACTCAAAGGACCTACGAAAGGAGGTTTAGAATCATTACGGGATCTAAAATTGAAAACGAAACGCCGCATCCAAGCAACAACTCGTTGGATACATGTAAAGAAAGAGAATCGTAGAGAGAACTCTTCAAGTAAGATATCGGGTCAAACAGCGATGAGTGCTAGGGGTGCTAGGACTTTAATAAAGATTCGGTGTTTAAATTGGTTCTGCAAAAGGGAATGGACCATTGCTGGTGGTAATAAGTGCAATATCTTATCTTGAATAAAATGAAAAACAGGTAATCCACGTAAAGCCATTTCAGCGGAGATAAGAGTAGAAAGGCAGACAGTGAGACCATGTTTAATTTGGAGGTAAGTGACCTACAATATGAGCAATTCGATGTGAAACAAAAGTTTTAAGAGTATGAGGGGAAGTGAGTAACCATGCAGGTACTATTTTAGAATCTGAAAATAGTCTGATGTCAGACAGTGGTTTCGGACACCGGATATGCAAATCCGAATTGATTATAAAGTACTGCCTTGCAGAGTTCAAGTCTAGGGATAGAGAGTGATTTTAATGTGACAACACGAGTTTTGGCTTTCCACATAAAGGAACGAGTTAAATGATTCAAAATACATACATACATATAGTCAAGCCTCTTTACCGTATGGGTCGGCAAAGGCCAATTCCTTCCACTGCTCTCATACATGCTCGTCGGTTGTTGGTACTCTTGACCTGGCCTTGCTTCAAAGCAATGTTGATCTGATCGAGATATGTTCGCCGAGGTCGACCTCTACCGACTTGCCCATTCACACTCGCCTTATAAATTTGTTTTGTCATACTTTTACTGCTATACTTTTCAGACTACTTATCTCCGCAGTATTAATCCTATTTTCATGCTTCTTCTGCAAACCCAATATTCACTACCATACATAAGAGTAGGAACCAACACTCTCTCTGCACAGCCAGACGTGCCTTTTTTGACACCCTCTGGGTGTTCATAAAGCATGCAGTGCCCCATTCATTTGTTTTCCTACCAACACCCTTCGCTCAATGTCACTGTCATACTTTCTCTCTTGTAAATTTTGAATCCAGGTATACAAACTCATTTACTTGTTCCACTCTTTCTCCCTTAATCAGAACTTCAAAATTTGTCATGCTTTCTTCTTTTTCAAAAACCATTACTTTTGTTTTGCTTACATTTATTTTCATCCATTTCAAAATATATATACATTACTGCAGCATAAGCAAGAGACAAGAAATTGGCGAAACCCATCAGGTGTATCTGATCAAAATTCGTGTTATGAAGCACGCAACAAGGAAGGTGAATCGTGGCAATGCGATCAAGGTTATTGATTAGCTGGTTCCAATGAAATGCAATTTCAGAGGTGGTTGATCCCAATCAAGTATATCTTCTAAATAATAATTTTAAAGATGATAAACAAAGACAAAAATCCATTTGGGCTAAAAATTTTAGCTAAAAAGGAAAGCATGTTACGCTTTGTACAAGTTGCTTGAAAAGGCTAAACTCTGAATACAAATCAGTCGTGAGATGGTTCTCAATGCAAGCTTAAAATTTTCAACAAATTGTTTTCATTATTAAACTGTAGAGGAGATTCTTAATGACTTGGAGGCAGGTATCTAAGTAACTGAGGGTAAATAGACGACCATTTGCATAGTTTAAAACCTCCAGAGAAAAGTAACTGTATTAATTACAGTTGCAAAGCCAATGCGGATTCAATGTCGCCTGCACCGGAAATGACATAGTCACCATAAGTTTGGTTCAATAAGGCTTGTAAAACTAAAGGAAAACGATGTCCTTCATCTTGAACGAGTTGCTGGAGAACGCGCATGGCAACGAAAGCGAAGGGGACCAAGCCATAAGTTACTGTGTTGAGCTCAGCTTCTTGTTCGGGAAGATTTGATTTGGGTTTCCAGAGGATATGCTGTACAATCTTGTTCATGTACCAGAATTTGTCGATACATTTGTCGAATGTCACAGCAAAGAGCAAATCGAGAAATTCGAAAATTGAGTAATATGTCCGAAACATCTGACTGCAACTGTAACTGGATGCATTGAAAACTACTCGGATTTTGTTGCTCTTATTTGTAAGTTTAGTAACTACATGGTGGGGAATGTGTACTGAGCGGGTTTCGGAGACTTGGAGATGTGTCCCAGTTCTAAATATTTCTCTGATTACTAGTTAGGAGGGCTGCATTTGGTTTGACTGGGAGAGAGACTAAATATATGCCGTGTTTATTTAGTTTACGAGTTGCTCTGCTAAAATGTTAAGAGGATATTGCGGTGTGAGATTCGAAACGTTTTCAATTTCCCAGAATTTGCCAAGGTGGCAGGAAATCTGACAAGAAAATATCAATGAAGTGGTTCGTTGATTTTGATTACGTATTTGGATAAGACCCATAATTGTCCGCTGATTGCTGATTGAGACCAGGCCAAGAGAAGAAATTCCAATATTGCAATAATGTGTGCAATTAGTGCCTTTAGACTAAGCCAGACAATAAATCTCAAAGCAGGAAATCGGATTGGACATTTAAAGGATTTGGAAAATATTTCCCCAGAATCCATGTCTAAGCCAACAGATATTATGCCAGTTAGGTACGACTTCGAAATGCATGAGACAACTGGCAACAAACAACCAGGTCACTCTGATGTAGGTTCCAGGTCACAAGGGAGTTAGACGCAACGAGAAAGCAGACTGCCTTGCCAAGGAAGTGGCAAATACACAATTTGTCAACCCAGAACCCTTTTGTGAACTGTCTAAGGCCACTTGAAAGAAGAGGTTCGACGCTGGGAAACAGATTAAATGAAATCTCACTGGAATAAAGTGCCAGGACAAAGACAAGCAAAAGCTATACAGCTTTTCGAGTTGGACAAGAAAGAATTGAAACTGGGGTCGGCACTCCACACTGGACACTGCCCTCTGAGGTATCATCTGAAAAAGATGGGCAAAACAGAAAGTGATATTTGCCGCTACTGCGAGAACTTCGCTGACACTGCAGAACATTTGCTTTGCGAACGCCCAGCGCTTTTTTGCAAGAGGCTCAAGTTTCTGAAAGCCCTCCGATGTCAGGAATTTAGAGCTCCCAGTAAATTGATAAACTTTGTACCAAGTCTCGGAATCACAGGCCTCGAATAGATTAAGGGTTATGCACAAAAAATTTAATAGGTCGAGGTGCTTGAAAAGCTGTATAGCCTTTACGACCCACCCCCTACAATCTACAATCAACCGTTTTTGTTTGAAGAACATATGTTAAAATCGAATTTCTCAATTTCGATTATTTTTGCATTTACGCCAATTTCTCTGTTAAAACCACTTTCATTTGAGAAAAAACACTGTTATTACCGCGCTTTTAAAAGTACCAGTTAAACTGCGACATTGTGTCATTTATTACTACCTCAAATTCTGTTCGCAAATATATAGACATTGCAACGGATTAACGCTTCACTCAGGGCAAGATTTAAATTAGAGGTAAATCGATCGATTGAGGAGCTTCTAGACTCGCCAAGAGCATCTTTTAAAGGTAAGTCGTTTGTAATTTTTTGACAATTCGTTAATTGCATATTACATTTTACTACAGTCCATTGTTTAAAGCCCCGGCGCTTACATTTTTTGGTCCTAACGAGACGGATTACAAGTCCTACATTGCAGTTAGCGAGTCGAATTATATATTTGCAATTAGTTTCTTTTTACGTCTTTTTTCTTTTTCATTTACTAAAATTTTAGCTGTAAAAATTAAAATTAATTACTACGTTTATCTAACTCGTTATTAAATAAAAATACGAAATTTTTAACCGGTATTTCATCTTTAATTCATTGCTATATTACTGGTTGTCTCTGTACGAGTTTTTGATTTCAATATTTCTTATCGCTTAAATATTTACTACTAATCTTAATTACCAATTATTTGTTTAGAATGTTTTACTGGAGCAGGACGATATATTCTTAAACCATTAAATTTATTTTTGCGTTTGGTTATTTCATTTTTTTCTTTACTCAAACTCAAATTTTGATTTGTAGTTACTAAATTATTCATCTTTTGTTTCATTTCTATTTCAACTTTATTTACGTCTATGAAAATGGCTGCTGACGAAGAGAATTGAAAAATTAATTATGCAATACGTAGCAAGGCAAAAAAATGTTTTTGCCAATGCTAATAGAAGCGGGTAGGTACTTCCTCACAATCCTGGTGGAGAACAAACCTACTTCAGGGACCAGCAACCCTGCCCCCGCGAGCTCTTGATTTTCTCCATTTCCTAATTTTTCCTCGGAGGAAATATGCCCAAACCTTCTATCCTAACCCACCCCCTCCCCGTAACGTATTTTCCCTAACCCATCAAGGAAAGAAATGGGTACCTACCTTGAGAAAACATTTATTTATCTTTCCTAAGAGAATTCCATGGCGTCATTTAACATAAAATATTCCGGAGATGTAAATATTCCCCCGATCGGATATCCGGGGGGGGGGAATGTGTTAAATTAAGCTACTAGCAATACGTCAAACGATGAAAATGGGCACGTGGAACGTGCGAGGTCTACTACAAACTGGAAAATTAACGATAGTCGAAAGAGAAATGAGTGAAGCTAAAATCCAAATTTTAGGCTAAGCAGAGACCCATTGAAGAGGAGAAGGACACTTCAAAACCAAAGAAAATAACGTTGTCTATCACTCGGGAAATTGAGAAGAAAGCCGAAATGGCGTGGCCGTCATAATACCGAGAATCAACAACGCGGTAATAGGGTATATACCAGTAAACGACAGAGTCATTATGATAAAATTTAGAGCAAAACCTTGCAATATAAACATCGTGCAAATATATTCACCAACCGCAAAGGCTCCAGAAGAAGAAATAAAAAACTTCTACCAGGAGCTAGAAAATACACTTAGAGAAACTACCTCGAAAGACATAAAAATAGTACAAGGAGACTTCAACGCAAAAGTAGGAGAAACAACATAATAAGTTCACCATATAAGATCCTTAGTAGGGATGTTTAAGGAAAAAGAAACATTCGAGGCGAAAGAATGTTACAGTTTTGCATAGACAATAGTTTAGCTATAACCAACACAAGATTTCAACATCATAAAAGACGTTTGTACACGTGAAAGTCCCCAGCTGACAGATATAGGAACCAGATAGACTATATAATGATAAATGAAAGATGGAAATCAGCAATAATAAACACTAAAACACTACCAGGCGCTGACTGCGGATCCGACCACCAACTGTTAACGACAAAAATCAGAATAAAGTAGAAATGAAAAGGCATAAAATCAGCTAGACAGTTCAAGATAAATATAACAGCTTAATACAACCAAAACTAACTATTCTCAAAACACAAATAAAAGAACTAGATGCTGACCCACAGTGGTGTAAACTAAAACAAGAGATAACAAAAACAGAAGAAGAAGCACAAATGCAGACAAAAGAAAAACAAAAAGGTCGTCCAAAGAAACCATGGATAAAGGACAAACTTTAGCTGTAATGAAGGTAAGAAAAAACCTAACGTTAAATGAACAAGAAAAGCATAAATACAACGCATTATCAAAACAAATACAAAGAATGTGCAGAAAAGACAAAAACGATCATATAAAGGAAATCTGCAAGAAAATCCAACAACATTCCAATAAAAATGAAACACAGGACCTCTTCAAGAAAGTAAAACTGTTATCGCGAAAAAGCACACAAATAGAAGACAAATATAATAAACTACTATGGAAAACATTAGACAGACAAATATCGCGAAACACAAAGATAAAACTTGTACAAACACTAATATTTGCAATATTTATGTATGGTGTAGAAAGCTGGACGACCAAAGAAGCAGACAGGAAAAGAATTGACTCCTTTAAGCTCTGGTGCTGCAGAAAACTTCTGTGCATATAAACAGAAGACAAGGAGACAACATAGAAAAATTGATACAAGGAAAAATAGAAGGCCAGAGGACAAGGGGTTGCTCTCCCACCAGATGGGTAGACCAGGTAAAGAAAATTACGGGAAGACCCTTACAAACAACCATTAGAGATACAGAAGATAGAACACTTTGGAAGCAGATCATCAACACAAATTAAAAATCATGGAATCACGACCTCTCAGCTTTAAGAGTACGACTAATAGAAAAAATGGTACCTGGGACGCACTCAAAAACTGTTCCATTTCTGAGCACTTGACGGTAACAGTCTAAATTAATTGTCTGCTACCCGCTACAGATACCGTTGACATGGACGCGCCTGCGGTAGCTTTTTGCGGTACACAATAGCTCGTCTCTCTCGCCTATCAAAAAGTTCCATTTGTTACGCTTCAACTTGAGCGGAAGTCCTTTCTCAGTTGTTTCTAACTTAAAGCTAACAGATTAAAATTACGAATTGGCCTATACGGCCCTGGTAAACAAATATCAATCTCCCCGCAGAATAGCTCAAACTGTTTAAATAAAATTCTCAAATTCAAACCAATTTTTTCGAATCCACTCAGCAATTTGAAACATTTCTACAAGACGCATTAAAACTCCGTACAGACTATTAAAGCATTATCTATAGATGATCTAGCCAACTTCATTTTGTTAACTTAGTCATTGAACAATCTTGATGCACGTACTGCTAAAGATTTTGAAGGAAGGAGTTCCGCATTTTAATGATTTATTGGAATTCGTAATACAGTAAATCAAAACATTAGAAATAATCTCTACCTCCGCAAGTTCCAACTCATTCCGCATTCACTTTTAGATCAAATTCATTCATTGCCAGCCCCAATTTAAATTCTTCAGATTCGAATTCACATCGTTCTGTTCTGTGGACATACCACGTGTCAAGCTTGACCCGCGCCCAGTATTGGATTCTTTCCTTACGTCAACTTATATGTAAGGTGATTCACCGATGTCCCACTTGTCATCGCTTTCAAGCTTCCACTACTCAGCCTATCATGGCCGATTTAACCCCTTGTCGAGTTCAGCTGGTTAGACCCTTTCTTAACTCAGGTGTTAACCAGTTCAAGTTTGTACTTCTCGTCTCCGTAAAGCCACCATTACCAAATGCTATTTATGAGTTTTTGTTTGTACCGCGACTAATGCTGTGCATCTGGAGTTTGCTTCCGAACTTTTTACTGACATCTTTTTAGAAGTGCTCATAGATTTATCGCTCGCAGAGGTCTGCCTCATTCTATATTATACGATCAAGGCCGGAATTTTATTGGTGCAAACAGGCACATTCAGGGAGTTTATCATTTCCTTAACACTCAGCATGACGATATCTTAAGCACCTTGTCGCAGCGCAAAATTAAGTTGATTTTTAATCCCTCATCTGCTCCTAACTGGCGGGCTATGGGAACCAGCCGTCAAATCTGCAAGAGTTTATTATATCGCTTGTGTGCTAAAATAACCTTTATAGCGGAAGAGTATGCCACACCAAAGTATTGTGACTGTAAATTGTAATGGTTCAGCACTAAGGCAGAATTTATTTCGCCTCCTTGTTTCTGGAGTTGGACAAAAAACGTTAAACATATACTACTGCATTTGCTGAAGGATGAGAATCTTTCGAATAATTTTTTCCAAAATTCATGTTCAATATGAGTACTTGTTACTTGCACTTGTGGACAACACTTATAGGGGATTTCAACATGAATTTTGAAAATCAGGACTGTGTCTCCACAGTTATGAATTCAGGAAATCAGGAGGTAATAAGCCCAGGGAGAGTAAGTCAGCTGAATTTTTAGAAGAGCGGACATTTTTATTTCGTATTGAATTAAATCAGGGGACTTACAATATTTTTCTTTGAATTGTGAGGAATTGTATGACCACTTATGTAGTAGAAAGCCTGCAGAATTGAACAAGCTATTGAGTTGATGATAAGAATCTTTTAACTCGGAAAGGGAATTCGTACCATGAAGCATATTGTCCATATACGTCTGTTGTAATAACGCCTTTTGGGCTAAAAGAAAATCATTTGAATTAATGCAAGCTCCTTTAAAACTCTAGTTGCTAAGAAAGAGGAACAAGCAACTCCATAAGTCACTGTGGAAAGTTAAATGCATTTTAGCTCTTCTTGTGGGGAGTTTCTCCACAAGATGTTCTGGAAGTGTCGTTGCGACGGATTCATATTAACCTGGCGGTACATTTTCTGAATGTCGTAGGTCAGGACATAGGCATGTTGACAGAAACGGCTAAATATATCGTACAGGTCTGGCTGTACTTAATACCCCTTAAGTCGTTTAAAGAAGTTCCAGTAAAAGTTTTACTGGTGGCGTCTAAAACTACTTTTGGTTTTGTGGTCTCACTGGAATCTTTTATTACGCAGTGATGTAGAGGAAAATATTTAATCTCAGCGGATTTGTCGATGGGATTAAATGGAATATCTGTGGCATGTTTTAATGACTCTCCAAATTGGTAAATCGCTTTTTTACGATATAGAAGGAATCACTGAGAGGAATTTTCTCAGAAGGACAGACAAATCTACCTAAAAAGTGCCATTTTCAAGACGCACATGCGTTTGTATGAAACTTTCTTCGGCAAGCTCTTCGTCTGCTTATTAGGACCTAAACTCTGGAAGCTCTTCGACTTCCCAAAATTTCGATAGAATTTTGTCTATTGATTCCATGCCCCTTTCAACCTGTGAAGGTGTTTGTGGAGTCGACAATATTCTGTCAGCAGGCCCATTGTTACTCTTCGTCTGGCACGGCTAAGGTTGAAAATCCACAGCAGGGTTCAGGTCCGATAGGGACAGTCTCTGAGCCCTGATATGTCCTTCAGGGCATTCTTGCAATTCATCAAGTTTCGTATTAATAGTGTAAGTACAAGTAGAAACATGTAAGATTAAGCTTGACGCCATGTAAGTTCAAGCCATTGTAAAACTACTTTACAAAAGTTAAGACTGATATCAATTTGGGTTGCAGATTATTAAGCTTAAATGGAAATTGTATGTTTTATGATAAACATGAATTTATTATATTGTTGAATGAACTTCTATGTATGCTTTGTCAAGAGAATATAATCTAGTAGAGATCCTAATGTGTAAATGCAAAGGCCTTCACAGGTTAAGGACGCACAATATAATATTTGTTCCTAGATACATCGAGGATCTTAAATCAAATCTAAGTTTGTGAAACATAAACCAAATAAAAAAATTTTTTAGGTGAAATTGATTTTTAGAACTTATATTTTAAAAAACCTTTAATAATATAAAGTTGTATGTAAGTTAAGCTGCATTTAATAAATAAATTAAACTCTTTATAAAATACAAAAGTTTAACCTTATTTTTATTTTTTGTCTAAAATTTTGCTATATTTAACTTTCAAATATTTATTATAAACTTAAAAATGATACATTTACACCAACGTTTCTCAAACTTTTAGTAGTTCGATTTTGCGATGAAACATCAGAAATATTAATATATTTGCATCGTTTCAACAATGCAAATGTTCAATTGAAAAAATTGGGTGGGAATATTTACAGGTGGTGCTCCAACAATGTGTGGCAGGTTTTAATTACAAGCATTTGGGAAACAAAACTCTCCAGTGTATCAGGACACACAGTATAAATAACCGAGAGCTCTTGCTGCCAAAGAAATTAGTTCTAGTCTAAACCTTGTGTTAACGACTTTTGTAAGTGCAGTGAATTTTATAAAAGTAAGGCACTTGAAATCAAGACTCTTTTCAAAATTTCAAGAATATAGGCGCTGAACATTCAACGTTACTATTTAATCGTAAGACAAGATAGTTAGTTATAGTTAGTTATCACGCGGCAAATTTTTACAACGTATCTACGAATTGAGAGATAAAATTGCGATCTTTTTAGAGGAGGTACATCACCAGAAAGCAAAGTCGTTTCGAGATAACTTATTTGTGATTAAATTACACTACTTAATCTATTTATTTAAAAAACTATTACTTTGAAAATTTAACTGCAAGGAACAAATACATCTCTTGAATATGATTGACAAAGTTAACGCATTTTGCAGAAAATTAGAATTATATGTAGAATACAAACTTAAGCTTAGAAACATAGTAACATTTACTGAATTTGTTAAAACCTACAACGCTCAAGAGTAACATATCAAAGTTTTATTGGCAGCCATGGAAAATGACAACAAAATTTATAAAGTATTTTATAACAAAATTTTATAACTTGATAGTAAAATACGAAGGGTTATAGATCCATTCCAAAATACTCCTGAATGTTTCTTCAGCTGTAAAAACCGGATTTCCTGCAGTGGCAGGAATAAATACAAAACATAAATCCTAACTAAATATTAAAAGAAAACTGAGAGTGAACATTTCCAATATATCACCTCTTTATAAAAAACTTTACCAAACAGGCTCATGTAAGTCACTTATTGTTATATTTATTGTTTATTTTAATTAATTAATTAATTTTGCAAAAGGTAGTACATACAAGCGTGATATTTTGTTTTCCATTCTTTGTTTTAGAATTGTATTTTTTTAATAAAATTTTTTGTTTGTTTTTTTTTTCACGTCTTCGCGCCCCTTTCCCTTATTACGCGTCTTTCCAATGGGGCGCCCCACAGGTTGGGAATCGCTGATTTACACATTGTGATAATACATAGAATATATTATTCGGTGTACATTGTCTAAAAAAATTATTTGGTGATATATATAAAAAACTTGAACATTTTTTAATATGTTTTAGTTGTCAAGCATGGATCACAGTGAAAAAGTTAATAGACAAGCGAATCCTCGCGAAACAGCCAATGCATTTTCACTTTTAACTTTTTTGTAAGTTATACAATTTATTTAAAACACTGTTAAAAGTCTAAAACATACACACATGGAAATAATTTAAGGGTAATAATTTATATTTAAATAATATTAAGTTGTTAATATTGTATTTTTAACACACATTACATACATACAGTCACGACTTTTTCACGTAGGGGTATGCAGGGACCACTTCCTTCCACTTGCTACGGTTTTTACAAACATCTGTTGCTTTCTCCTTTTTCATCAGTGCTTTCATACATGCTCGTCGGTTTTTGGTACTCTTGACCTGGCCTTTTTTTATAACAATGTTGAACTGATCGAGATATGTTCGCCGAGGTCGATCTTTACCGACTTGTCCATTCACACTTGCCTTATACATTTGTTTTGTCAATCTTCCTTCAATCATCCTTTCTACGTGTCCAAACCATCTAAGCATTCCTTTATCTATTTTTGTAACCACATCTTCTTTTATACCACAGCGTTCTCTTATCTCACTATTCTTTACTTTATCCAACCGAGTCACTCCGGCTATACTTCTCAGACTACTCATCTCTGCAGCATTAATCCTATTTTCATGCTTCTTCTGCGAAACCCAACATTTACTGCTATACATAAGTGTAGGAACCAACACTACTCTATTCACAGCCAGACGTGCTTTTTGACTTTTTTGGCTGTTCATAAAGCTATACAGTGCCCCATTTATTTGTTTTCCTAACAACACCCTTTGCTCAATGTTACTGTCATACTTTTTATCTCTCGTAAACTTGGAACCCAAGTATATAAACTCATTAATTTGTTCCACTATTTCTCTCTTAATCAGAACTTTACAGTTTGTCAGGCTTTCTTCTCTTTCAAAAACCATAACTTTCGTTTTGCTTACATTTATTTTTATCCCTTTAATTTTTAGGGCATCATGCAAAAAATTAACCATCGCCTGCAACTGCTTTTAATATAACGCTTACATGACTTGATCATCGGCGGAAAGAAGGTATTTGACGAGCAAATAATTCATTTTCAAATATTTTAAACAATCGTCTATGTATAAGTTAAAAAGCCATGGTGAAGCCACATATCCCTGACTCACACCTTTGTTTGATGTTAAACCAGTCCATGCAAGCTCCGTTTATCCTGACAGAAGTGAAATCCTCGTAAAGTGATTTCAGTGCTCGTATTAAACTACCGCTCATCCCATACATAGACAATGTCGACCACAATCTACTTCTCATCACTCTGTCATAGTCCTTTTCCAAGTCTATAAAAGCGCAATAGACTATCTGACTTTTAGCCAAGAGTTTTTCGACTATACCTTGCAATGAAAAGACCTGATCCATACATCTTCTTCCTCTTCTAAATCCTGCTTGCACATTCCTTATCATCTTCTCAGTTTCATTCGTTACACTTTTAATCAATATCTTTGCATACAGTTTGCCTGACTATGCTTATACCTTGGTAGTTCTTACAGTCCTGCTGCGAACCATTTCCCTTGTAAAGTGGCACGATAACGGCCTTGCACCAGTCGTCTGGTACACTACGCTCTGGTACAGTAGACTAGTTACCACGCTTTGTCCAGTCTTCAGCATTTTAATTGTTACCCTGTCATACCCAGCAGATTTACCCAATTTCATACTGTTCAACGCTTCCACAATTTCTGTCGTACTACACACACACATTAGGTCACTGAAATTTTTCTTACTTTACCAGAAAAAAAAGTTACCAAAACAAAAAAAAATTATTTTCAAATGCTAAAGAAAATGTGTTGGTATTAATTTTAGTTCAAAGTAAATCACATGAATTTTTGAAATAAACTTAAAAAGTCAACATTTATACCTCAAACAAAGGATAAGAATCATTGGCACGCTAAAAAATGGCGCTCAATAAACAGATGTAACACGAGCATTTGGTATATTTTAAAAGGTATGTAGAGTAGATAATGACAATTTAAATTAAATTTAAATTGAGCTTCTCCCTAGTTGCTATTTTAAGTGTATTTTCGTGAAATTTGTTATTTGAAATTAATATCAGAAGAATTGTAAACATGTGGAGAATCCATTGATGTATTGATTTAATCAAATTATTTTGTATTTAGAAAGTTATTTCGCAAACAGTGTAACATTCGCATAGGTAAACAATTTACCAGTGCAAAAAACGTTTGTGTGATAAGCCCAGTTAAGTGCGTTAGGCCAGGCCGTGAAAATAGTTGACTTATTGTGTCAAATAATTTGTTTATAGTCCAGGAATAAGAAGTTGTATATTTTACTAAGCATAAATGGAAAGCTGTGGCAATTGTGGAAAAAAAATTTGATTCAAACCAAGTTTTTTCCTATGATGGCTGCAGAGTAATGCTCTGTACTGAACGAATTTAACAGCATCTGAGTAAAAAGCATGCAACTGAAAACAAAACGTAAGCTGAAATTTTGTTGTGAACAGTGTGAAGAGGGATTTTATAAAGTACCAGCCCTTTTGAAGGAAGTAAGTGAACTTAAGGAAAGTATAAATAAAATTTTACATAATGAAAAGACTGCATCTGTTGCTCCAGATATGGAGAATATTATATCCGAAATGTTAGACAGGCAGAATGTGGCTTCTAATGTAATTTTATTTAATGTCAATAAATCTGTCAAAAATAATCAATTCGAACGAAATGCAAAGGACAAACAAGGCGGTTCTTAATATTTTGACTGATTTTAACATTAACAAAAATAATATAAAGCGGTTTAGACTGTGAAAATTCGTTAATAAGTTAAGACCTATTAAAGTTATATTAAATTCAGCTGAAGATGCTAAACTGTTGTCAAAAATAAAAAATTGATTAAAGTGTCTGGAGTTAAAATTTCCATGGATCAAACAAAAGCTCTGCAAGAGTATATTAAGAAAATCAAATTCGAGTTAGATGAGATGGTTAAGAATCGTGATGATTCCAAAACAATCAAATTTATTAATAAAAAGCCTACATTAGTTAAAAAGGAAACACATTTTTCCCAAAAAAACTGATAAATATCCCTAATATGGTATTCAATATTGATGTTCTGTATTTCAATGCACAAAGCTTGTTGAACAAAATGGACCAAATTAAAATAAGTCTTCTGTGTTATAATTCAAAAATAACTGTGGTGAGCAAAACTAGAGTACAAGTGACATCGAAGATTCCTAAATTTATTTAAGTGGGCCTAATGTAATATGCTGCAATTCATCAAAACGATCTACCGGAGGTGTCGTAATATACGTTAAAGAAAACTTAAAGTATACTTCTGCAAAAACTTATGTTAGGGAAGATAATTTTGGTGTAAATTTATTAAAATAGATATTGGTTCTTACAAGATAGTGTTAGGTGGCCTATATCAGTCACTTTTCAGCTCTGCTACAGTTTTTTTAGATAACTAAGATATTTTCGATGTATTGTTTAAAAGTAATGTAAACTGTATCCTACTTGATGATTTTAATCTGGATTTCTTGAGCAATAACTTTTACACCGGCAAAATTAAATCAATATTTTAACAATGTGGTATCGAGCAAGTAATAACCGAAAGTCACGAAAGATAGTAAAACTTTAATTGATTATGTACTTGTTAATAACGATCTTCCTAAATGCTGTGTTCATTTAACTCCAAAGTTGAGTGATCATTCAATAATATCTATCAGTCTGAATAAAAATAATAAAAATCAGAATTTTAACACTATTAGTAAAAGGTACAGACATCTAAATGAAGAAAACCGGGATCAAATCAGGATGGGTTTGTATTATTGTAATTGGAATTTAGATTTTGCTGTTGTAAACAATCTCTATAATGAAATAGTATCAAAAAGTCAATCCGTCATAAATAAAATAGCACCTATTCAAGTATGTCAGTTTAAATGTAACATACCTTGGTTTGATAGAGAAGTCAACAGAAAAATAAAAATTAGGGATAAATTGTATAGGTATTTTAGAAATGGTGACATAGATGATAAAAATGATAAATGGTAAGCTTTTAAAAGAGCAAGAAACGAAGTAGTTAATGTGTTAAAATTAAAGAAAGAAAACTATTATTTTGAAAAAATTGATAGATATAAAAATAACCCAAAACTTATGTGGAAAACGTTAAAAAAATTAATAAATATTAACTGTCAAAGTTTCCCCCATCAAATTGAATTTAACTCTCAAAATCAGTCAAGTATTCAACGTGATAAAATTGAAATTGTATATCAATTTAATAATTACTTTGATTCTAGTATTCAGCAAATTATTGAAACTATTGATTCAGGTGAAATGTGAAATTTTGTCAATCAGAATTTGTATCACAGTATTCACGACTTTAAATTACTGTCAATGAGAGACCTAAGACTCATAATAAAATCGTTAGATAATAAAAATAACATAAATTAAATACTCAATTCCAAAATGTTAAAAGAAGTTTTTAAAACTTGTGGTTATATAATTTTAAACTTAATAAATATATCCCTTAGCTCGGAAAAAATCCCAGATTCTTTAAAAGTTAGTACGATTGTTACAATTTCAAAAGTTAATAACACCATTAAGGCAGAGGAATTCAGACCTATAAATACACTTCTTTCCATTGAGAAAGTATTAGAGCTGGCTGTATATAATCAAGTTTGAGATCATATTGATAAAAATAAAATTTTAATGGGTAATCAGTCTGGTTTCCGTAAAAAATATTCCTGCAAAGCTGCTCTGCAACTTTCACTATGCAAGTTCAAGTCCAAATTGGACTATGACAATTTTGTGGTTGTTGTGTTCCTTGACCTAAAAAGAGCTTTTAAAACCATTGATAATAGTATCCTTCTCATGAAATTAAAAGGCTATGGTGTTAGAGGAAATATTCTTAAATAGTTTAAAGATTACTTATTATGCAGAAAGCAAAAGGAAAGGGTGGATGACATTACTTCGCCAGAAATTTGCATTAATATTGGAGTACCTCAGGGTAGAGTGTTGGGATCACTTTTGTTTATAATGTATTTAAACGACATGAACCTGTTTGTTAACTGTGATTTTATTAACTTATTTGCAGACGATACTCTTCTTGCATTAAATTCTTTGGATAAATATTTAAAGAGCAACAAATTAAAGTTAAATATTTCAAAGACTAAGGGTATGAAAATAACAACCAAATATAAATACTCAAATATTGACATAAATACAATTAATCTTCAAATTAATAATGAAAAATAGAAATTGTAACAACATTTAAATATCTAGGTTTTTAATTGGACAATTTTTTATATTTCAATGATCATTTTAATTATATGTTAAAAAAGATTTCCAAAAAGTTATATTTTTTTTCAAGAATTTTAAAAAATTTGTCAACTTCAATGAGAATTACAGTTTACAATACAATCATACAACCCCACTTTGATTTCTGCTCATCCATTATTTTTCTTTTTAATTCAAATCAATCAGCTCAGTTACAAAAACTACAAAATCGAGGCATAAGAATCATTCTTGATAGAAATAGAAACCTATAGAAACAATGCTTAACGGGTTACAATGGATTCGGGTTAACAAAAAAACTTTTACCTTACTATGGTGTTCATTTATAAAATTTTGAACAATTTGGCTCCTTATTCTAGTGAATTCATTTTTTGGAATTATGACATTCATAATTATTATTCTACTAGAAGCAATTGCAACTTACAGATTGTTAGAACAAAAAGAAACGCTTCAATTAACTCATTATTTTATAAAGGATTTGATCATTTTAATAAGCTTCCACAGTCATTGAAAAAGTGTTCATCACTACAAATATTTAAAAACAGATTAATGGATCATATTAAAAGCATTAAAAAATAGGTAAATTATTTTTATTAAGTAGTTTGTTTTTATTTTTTAAGTATAGGTATCATACACTATTATATTATAGAATTATATTTTACAGCTGCATTACAACCAACTTTATTATTATTGTAATGTCACGTGCCTATTTTTTTTCCCTTCTACCGTTCCATTAGTAATTGGGTCTCTGATAGTCTGGTGCTCGTAAATAGTTTTGCATACCGTATTTTGTTTTACTTAAGTATATCATTCGTTGTAAATAGTGTTGCATACCTAGTAGTGATAGGATTTAATTATTAATGGCTGTGACATTTTTGCTAATCAATGGAGATGGAGTGGGGGTTTTTGTTATTAGATTTTGCCTTGATTTTTGGCCTCGATTGTCGTGTGTTGTCAGCTATATTATTGTTTGGTTTGCTTTTCTGTGTCGATGGGCTGGCTATCAACACGGACGAGCGTGATTATGAGTTTGGAACATAGATTTGTGAAGATGGTTGGCTGACGCGTGTCCCGAGTCTTTTCTGATACCCGGCCTGGGAGTGAGTAGTTGGAGAGAGTCGCTTGGTGTCAGTCTTGGGAGTCGGTAGTGAGGATTTTAGTGTCGTCGTGTGATATTAACAAGTGTGCAAAACCTCTACGGTTTTCTCTTCATATCTGGCTGTATTTGGGCCATCTTAATTGGATTTTGAAGAAAAATCATTTGATTTTTAACTTGGCCATTCTATCTTACCTTCGTTGCTGATATTTTTGGTGTCGAGTTAAAATAACCGCATGCGGGATTTATTTGAGGGAAGCCATTGTTGATTAGCACGTGCCGTTCCATAACCATCATCCATATCGACGATAAATTTCAGTGTTATAAAGACTTGCTTGGTGTTTTTAGCAGAAATTATTATGATAATACTACTTGGTGTTTCTGTTTCTTGGATCATCGATGTAACAGTGACGTCTCTATGAAGTTTTCAATTGGTTACATAGTATTGAGTTTAATTTTATCAATTTATCAGTTATTATGTGCTTGATCTAAGTGTTTTCAATAGTTTAAAAGTAACAAATTATTTTCATTAAATTTGTACCTGCTCCAAGTTGAATCTGAACGTATACCTTGTGATGGTTTCAAATAATTATTTTTGTTGCAAGTCCATTTATTTTGTATTTTTTTTTAATCTTTTGCTATCAAGAATTCTATTTAAAACCAATTATTTTTGAAATTTTAAATATTGTGAACATTTTTTTTTAATTCTCTTTTGTACATCATTAGGTTTTTATTATTGTCTAAAAGATTTTTATAATTAATTTAAATATTATTTTAAGAAAAGTGTATTAAATTCGTTTAATCCACTTTACAAAAATACAGAATTTGTTGTAAAAAAAAAGAAAATCAGAACATCATTTTTACTTAATTATTATATTGCAGGAATTGTAAATATAGTTTTATTTATTTAGTTCACCAAAATTGTTTGTTGTTTATCGTGTGGCTCTGCTAGTGCCTACAAGACTTAGGGGTTTCCGGCTTGTACCGTCTAAGTCGGTGGCGCGGCTCACTTTTATATATTTTTTTTCTTCTACCCTCTACGGCTGAGCTCGGGCATAATTTGCCAGTAGAAAGACCGCTGGCAAAGTACTCTTTAGAGAACTAAAAGACGTGGCAGTAATATTATTAGGATTGGTATTTTTATTTTATTTTATTATTTTTATATGTGATACTTTACTGTAACTTAATTATTTGTGTATATTAGGGTTTTCCTATTTTTAAATAAAGTTCTTCTTCTTCTTATAATAATTTTCCTCTTGAATGCCCGTTATGTAAGGACATGACTTACGAGATCTACAACCTATAATAAAAATAGGTATTTGCAATTAGCTGCAAGAAGAAACCCTACGGTAACAGCACCTCGGTGATAAATGCAACAGTTGCAAACACGGCTTCTATAGTAGAATACCAAAATTGTGGAGAGTGACTCATATTTTCAACGTAGACCTTTGCGGGTCCAAGCGGAAAGGAAATCGATGAGTCATAGGCGTGTGGTTATTATTATTAAAAATTATCTTGAGCATTTTATAACAAATTAGATGTCACAAAAATTCTTTTCTCATTTTAAAGATGCCCAAGATGAGGACAACCGGCAATAATAATTATCAAATAAGTTTAATACGAAAAAAATGTTACATATTATGTCTTCCTATTATTAATGTTACCAAAAAGTTTAAAGGACAAAACAAATTTAAACAATTTTATATGAGTTATCTCACTTATTTCTGACATAATTTAAAGAAAAATAATTTACATTACTAAATTGATATTACGTGTTTATAGTTTTAAGTTAAGTACATTCAAATGTATAATATATTTTTTGTATATCCGTGTTATAAACTGTAATAGTCTATTGAGATGATGTAATAGTAATAAATAGTTAAAAATATTTAAAAACTAATTTTTATTAAATATAAAAACTATTGAGTTTAACTCACAGTGGTAGGATGGCAATCGAAGTACAATTACGCCACATTCTCGCGCCATTTCATCTACTACATATTTGATATATTTATCTTTATGACATCGTGCTAAGTTTGGTAATTCGATTTTTAAAATTGGTTCATTGAATTTAATATTTTTCTTAGCAAGCCAATCTGTAATCTGGGCTTTTCTTCATTGGGTGGTTGGCAAGTGTTTTACACGCCGCGCCGCTTGTGGAGCTTTATACATAACAATAACAGATCCTGGTTCGATTTTTAGGAGAATATCTGAAAACCATTTTTTATAATGTTCTGCATCCATTTCCTCACAATAATCTTCAGTTTTTTTAAACAAATGCGTTTAAACCTTCAGCGGATCCTGAGTCACTACCAATATGGGTAATAATAAAGCATTTTCCCTTTCCAGAGGGGGCTTTTAAACCTGTCGATAAACCATCTACAAAAGCTTAATGTTTGCATTTTACATTTAAATACTGCCAAATTTTTGTCATGGTATGTCCTTTATTTAACCAGGTTTCATTTGTATTTGTCTCTTCGAAACTGCTATTTCTTTCTGATATTTTTTGCGTCATAAAATAATTTCCTCTTTTTCAATAAGGGTACTATTCCTTTTTCTCTTTAACTACCTAAAGTTCATCTTACACAAAGTACGTAACAAAACACGTCTTAATGTTTTTGGGAGATTTCCATTAGATTGAAGAGAGAAAACAATTTTCTTTTCTTAAAAATTGTTAATTCCTTTTTAATAAATAATTCATGTACTGCACGACATTGTATCGTCCAATTTAATTTTTTTCTTCCTCTAGTCTCAGCCTTCGAAGTATTAATATCGTTTGTTTCATCACTTGTTTTAATTGTTTTATATACACTAGCTTCGGAAACTTTTGACAAAATACTATATAATGTAACTACCTCACTAACATTCATATTTTGTTCTTAGACTAGAAGACCCTTAAACACATTTTTGATCATGGTTTTTTTTTGTTATCCGGTTTTTTATTACCATTCTCTTTCATATTTATTATTTGTCACCAAATTTAATTGAATTGTTGTCTATTATCGACAACGTTTCATTTTGCATCGAACCCTTAATTGCTTAAACAGTTTATAAATAAACCAGTCCTATTAACAAAAATATTTCAACAAAAGGAGACCTATTCGGGACCTGTTCGGTTAAATTCCTTGGTCGATATATTTTTTTTTAATTTTTCGGGGTAACAAATTAAACAGTGTACCACAAAAAACGTATTACTTTTAAAACAGAAACAATTTATAAGTTTACTTTTATTGAAAATATTTCGCAAGTATTTACAAAATTGTTCTTCCAACAAATTCTTTAAAACTGTAAATGTAAACAGATTGTTTTGATAGTTGTCATTAACAACGAGACAAAATGTGCATAGCCTACCATCCGAAAAACGGACATGAAAAAAGATAAATAAATTTTTTGGATAATTTGATATGGTTGAATTAATTTTGTCCGGGAGTTTATTTGGTAAAACTTTATTATTAGTTTTATTAAATACATTTAATTACTGTTAAGAGTACCAACAATCGACGAGCATGTATGAAAGCGCTGATGAAAGTAAAAGAAGCGAAAGATATGTGTAAGAACCGTAGCAAGTGGAAGAAAGTGGTCTCTACCTACTCCTATAGGAAAAAGATGTGACTACATGTATATATAGAAATACACAAATCAGTTAAACAATGTGTCTCAAACTTTGTGCCTGTAAATGAAAGAATAATGCTAATCCAATTAAAAGCAACTCTAACAAATGCACTCACAAATGAATATGATGAAAAAGATAAAAATAAGTTTTCTCTCATTAAAAAATTCCATAAATAGGACTATTTATAATAATGGGTGATTTTAATGCAAAGGTCGGAAAAGGAAGATCAGGGAACCATATTGGACCCCATGGACTTCGAGCAAAAAATGCTTGTGTAGAAAAATGTATTTTTGCGGGGAAAAATGACCTGGTTATAATGAAGACATTTTTAGAGCTGCCTCCATGAAGATTATATACTTCGAAGGCCCCAAAAGATGGAAAAGACGGTACAATCATGCGAAACCAGATCAACTTAATAATAATAAACCTAATGAGCAACGCCTTACTTAAAATAAAAGTCAGCTTAGAAGTTAAAGAAAAAATATGTAAAATAGTCACAGTCGCGAAAATAGCAAAAAAACACGAGGAAACTCTGGATGACTAAAGAGATTCTGAAGTTAATAAAAGAAAGAAAAAAGAACAAAATAAATAACGACAGGGACAGATATAAATCCATTAACAAACAGAAGAAAAATTAGAAAAGCAAAAGAACAAGAACTCAAAGATAAATGCATAGAGATTGAAATATCACAATCTTAGCATGACACATTCGGTGTATATAAAAAAATCAAAGAAATAATAGGTAAATTCAGGACAAAATTAATAGGAAGAGTAGAAAATAAGCACGAAAAAGTAATTATGGATATGAAACCAATAAAATTAACATGGAAAGATTACGTGGAAGAACTGTTCTCAGACCTAAGATCGGAACAACGTATAACGAATGACATAACAGGTCCGGACATCCTTTTGGATGAAGTTGAGGCGGCGATAGGGACCGTTACGGATGGAAATGCAGCTGGTCCAGATGAAGTGCAGTCACTGATCATCAAACTCGTTAATGAACATTTCAAAAAGGTGTTAACCATCATATTCACAAAAAACCTCATGCGCCACTTCCTGAAACTCATACAATCATACATCGAAGATCATACAAATTCTGTGAAGAATAGGTATCACCAACACAGTTTGGTTTTATAAAAGGGCTGGGAACGAGAGATGCCCTTTTCAGTGTATGCTTGTTTCATTAACTATCAAAAGGCATTTGACAGGATTCAGCATAACAAAATGTTAAATGTTCTGCAGGATGATGGAGTTAACGGGAAAGACTCACGCATAATCAAAAACCTATACTGGAACCAGGAGAAAACAGGAATACAAATCGTACGTATATTGTCACCTCTCATACTTAACATATACTCGATAGCAATTATCTAAGAAGCCCTACAATACAAAAAAAAGGAATTACGAACGAATAAACAACTTTAGATTTGCTAATAACACCATCATATTTGCCGAGACTGCACATGAATTACAGGTTTTGTTGGACAGGGTAGTTGAAATCAGTTAGAAATATGGACTAGAAAATAATATCCAGTCAAACAAATATAATGATAATTAGCAAAGATAGAATCGGAAAACAGGTTATCATCAAAAAGAAAACGGTAAAACCAGTGCCAACATCCACATATCTGGGCACAGCACTAAATGAACATTGAGAGCATCCCAAAATATAAAAGCAATAATTAAAAAAGCAACAGCAGCCTTCATCCAAATGCCCAAATTATTTAGGACGCATAACTTGAATTTAAAATTAAAACTCGGAATGCTCCGATGCTACATATTCTCCATCTTGTTATATGGTGTGGAGTATTGGACCTTGATGGAGGCAACAACGAAGAAACTAGAAGCTTTCAAAATGTGGATATATAGAAACCTAAGATCCTGGTTTAAATTATCCATCACAGGACTATTAAGAGCAGTAACAAATAAAATTATCATTGCTAGAATTATTGCCAACATTCGGTAACGGATAGGCACTAAAAGAAGAAGACATGTATGTATGTAAAAATGTATTTAAAATACTCATTTTTTTACGATTTTGATCACCCCTAACCACTTAAAAGTTTTTTTAATAAGCTGTTTATTGAATTTTGTCAATATTAAGTTGTTTTAATTTATTAACTGTAAAACCTCAATTTAGTTGAAAATTTCCAGCTCAGAATAGAATATCGTTAGATTAATTACATATGTGTATGTACAGGAATAGAAGAAATAATCAGATTTTTTTATTACAAATAAGTGTGTATGTAATATTTTCAGATATACCGGTAATCTGTTTAAAAAGGGATATAAAAGAGATCTTGAAGATGATGACTTGTATGATGTTATAAAGAAATGTCGATCACAAAAATGTACGGACAAGCTGGAATATGAACATCATAGTCAGAAAAATTCTAGGACGTCGACAGGAAACATTTCAATATTAAAAATACTATGGAAATTATACGGATTTAAATATATAGTTTTAGGGTTAATCCATATGACTTGGAGATTGCTTGTCAGGTAATTAATTAGTCTAAAATTACTATTTAAACATATTTACCTTATTAAAAAAATTGACAAAAATGTTTTCGTTCGTAAAATTGATTTGAACAATTCATGATTTGAATTACCGCGAAAACGCTCTAAGTTAACATGACGGCGCGATGACGTAGATCCTCATAAACCAGATGTAAACAAACAGTGTTAAGCACGTCAAGCGCTGTGAAATGCATTGAAATTTTATATTGGTTCTAATCGCGAATTATTACGTTACATTAACTGCAAGGCCACTATCGTGCCGTTTAACAAGGAAAAAGGTTCGCAGCAGGACTTTAAGAACTACCGAGGCATTATTTACTTAGCATCGTCGGCAAACTACATGCAAAGATATTGATTAAAAGAGTGACGAATGAAACTTAGGTGATAATATGTGTATTGTGCAAGCAGGATTTAGAAGAGGAATTATGTATGGATAAGGTCTTTTCAATATGAGGTATGGTCGAAAAATTCTTGGCTGAAAGCCAAAAGGTCTGCTGCGCTTTTGTAAACTTGAAAAAGGCCTATGATAGAGTGATAAGAAGTGAATTTTGGTCGACATTATCTATGTTTGGGGTGAGCGGTAGTTAAATAGAGCACTGAAATCACTTTATGAGAATTCCACTGCTTGTATCAGGATAAACGGAGCTTATACGGACTGGTTTAATATCGAAAAGTGTTAGATAGGGATGTGCGGCTTCACCATGGCAGTTTAACTTATACCACCGAACAACAACTAAAGACAAGAAGGGTCACTCCCGGCACCGCTCGCGAATTTCTCCGATCATGTCCCCTCGCCATTTCTGGAAGATCAGATACCAGCGCATATACATATTGAGCCGGAAAAGTCGCAAGAGATACAGTATACCAATTGTCTTACGTTAGGTCAGAGATAAAGAGCGCTGAATTAATATTTCTAAAGCTACGTGTGCAGTTTCCGAAGTCAAAAAAAGGAAGCTGCGTGTGCTACAAATTTATTATTATTTGTGCACTTAATGAACATACTAACGCATTGTTCTAAAGTTAGTTGTGAAAGTAAACCTGGAATTGGTATTTCATTTTCCGATACTCCAAGAAGGAAGATAGGTAAGAAATTTTGTATTATTATTTTTAAATGTTGTTCGTTGCTTTTTTACGATAGGAAATATTGTAATAGTATGTTATGTTACCTAGCTTTATGCTCTATTGTAGTATTTCGACATTCGATTCTAAAATGCTTTTCTTTTTAGATGTCAAACTTTGAAAAATGCCTTGGTACACATAAGTATGCAAATATTTTCTCTAAGCAATGCTATAACAGGTAAGAATTTGCAGTTTACATTTTCCCAAAGGAAGTATTATCATAAATAATATCGTCTTCTAGAAAATGCAGTTCCTTTTCTAAATTTGAGAGAATATACCACCGAGTTGTGTGAAAATAGTAAGTTTATATTAGTCTAGGTATATGAAAAAATATATTATTTAAACAGAAGCAGATATAGAAAAACAAAAAGCATTCGGAGGTAATTTAACGCAGTTTGATATAAATCGTAAGTGTAGGTAAACATTATTATCAACATTTTTAGATAAATCCACCCGAACATTATCGGTGCTTTATACAAACACTCCAAGTAAAAGGTTATTAAAGCAGGACATAAAAACTTCCAGAAATATTGCAAAATCGGCGAAATCCCATAAAAAACTGGAAACAGGAATAACGAGAGATAACGTACAGACATTTTTTTTTATATTTAATAATACATGGACCATTTTGTATTTAACTGTAGGTGGATGTGACTATTGTTCAGTTTTTTTAATATAATTACCTAGATGTTTAATCAAAAAGTAATTATGTGTACTGACTTTCCTGTTATGTAAAAAATTAAAGAAAAATAATTATATAAATTTTTGGTTTATTAATAACTTTTTTCATAGCCCTCGTATCAACGCTAACTGTTGAACGTGAACGCGGCCAAAGTTACGCGGCGAACAGAATCCCTCGTACCTATTAAACAACCAGCCGCTCTGATGAGATGCGGCGGATGGTGTTTGTTAGCGCAATTTCAGAGGGCCTGCGTCAAGTGATACTTGTTGTCTGTAAGTTGTTTGTTGCTTTTACATAGACGATTATTTAAAAGATTTAAAAAAAATTGCGTATTGATTAAGAATGCCTCCATTACGCCGATGATCAGGTCATATTAGCGTTATCTGAACAGGAGTTGCAGACGATGCATAATGTCCTAAAAATCAAAGGGATAAAAGTAAGTGTAAGCATTACTTGGCAAGTAATGGTAATAAGTGTGCGCGCACTAGAGAGTCGAAGGCTAGACTCGACTAGACCGCGACGTTCATGATGATTAAAAACAATACAAGATTTTAAGCTGGACTAGACTGCGACGAGACCAGATGCGACTGCAATCATTCAGTGCGTTTCCTACTTTAAAATAAAAAGGATGAAAGTAAATGTAAGCATGACGAAAGTATAGCTTTTTAAAGAGAAGAAAGTATGACAAACTGCGAGGTGCTGATTAAAAAATAAATAGTAGAACAAGTGAATGAGTTCATAGGTTCAAAGTTTACAGGAGATGGAAAGTATAACTGTGACATTAAGCGAGTGGTGTTGGCGGAAAAACAAATAAATGGGGATCTGCATAACTTTATGAGAATGGGCCAGTTGGTAGAGGTCGACCTAGGCAAACATATCTCGATCAGATCGACATTGTTTTAAAAAAAGTTCAGGTCAAGAGTAAAAACAACCGACGAGCATGAATAAGAGCACTGATGAAAGTAAAAGAAGCGAAAGATGTGTTTAAGAACCGTAAGAAGTGTTGACTGTATGTATGTATGTATTTATGTACCTTGACTTTTTCGAATTAAAACTGCACGATGCACGGAGAGTTTTATTGGTGTATTGTCCCTCAGTGTAAAAACACTATTATAACTAGTGCAAAAAAAGTGCTACAGAACCTAAAAATATGAAAAAAAAGGTTCAATGCTATTCGACGGGAATAAAAAGATGTAATATCATCAAATATCATCGAAAAAAACGTTGTTCGCGTGCGATGATTTTTTTGTAAAAAATATTGAGCTCAAAAAAATTAGGTTTCGCGGACTTCCTGACTTTTTTTCATAAATATTCAGCGAAAATTTTCTAAAATCAATCAAAGATTCTATGAAAATTTTTACGAGTTTTACAAAACAGTTTTACAAAAACCGTGATTTTATTAAACTGTTATTATATACAGTTTTTGTTTATTTTTCTCCACTCAGTACGTGGTTAATTTTCAAATGATATTTCATTTTTAAATTTTCGCGAACCAATGGCGGATTTAGGTACGAGAATTTCAATAAAATTGTAAAATGACCATGGGATTTGATAAAATAACGGAACACGGCTGCATATAAATGACAAAAAAAACAGGTGTCGGTAAACCGTTTCAAGCGAATGTCACCAAGAATTATTTTACCCCATTTTTACCCCATTATTATTTTAACTGCAATGGAATCTTAATAAGTTACCGGTAAAAGGCTGTTATATCTCTAACTGTGTATCCTGAAGACAGTGGGTTCATCAGTGTAAAAATAAAGATAAAAAGGGAACTTCGGCTAATCCGAGGTGGGTCTACGATTTTTGTATGTAACATAATAATACATTAAAAATACAAACAATGTAGTAAAAAAATATGGTATATTTCCAAATTCCATTCAAATATTTACGTGTTTTTAAACGTTTTTTTTATTGCAAAAACGATAGTTATGATACAATTTTTTTTAACAAAAACTATCGAATTAAAACCGATTTTTTTAACATCAAGAAAGGTGCCTTTTGTAAAAAACTTGGCCCCTCTTTTAGAACTTTGGTTTAAAGCGTTTCTTTGTTCAAAGTTTATTATATTTTTAAATTCTCCTGTGGTTATTTCTGCAGTAAAACTTTTCTTTACATTAATAGTTGTTGGGTTCCTTACTTATCTTGGGACACAAAGATTTTGCAATTGATTTTACAACGCATCTTTTTTTTGCCTGTGTCATGTTCTGTATGACAATACTCAACAGGTTAAAATGAAAAACTTCCTGGTAGCTTATTATTTCTTTTGATCCCAAAATTTTTTATGACTAAGTGACACTGTCCGACATTCTCTTTCTATATTTGATTTGTGTAGCTGCCTCTTTTATTTCAGTTAATAAGGAGCAACGCATAAATGGTGGCCCATTTAAAAGGGCCCATCTGAGATATTTTTCATGGAAAATTTTGTTAATCTTAAATTTTTTAATGAAGGGTCATCTGTTTAATCAGGGTAGCAACCGTTTTAAGAATATTGAATAGCACGGGTTGTAAAGTGAGACAACATCATCTTACAAACCTGCCACACATTTTTCGTTCTGTTTTAAAATTGATTTAAAAATTCTGTTTAAAATATTGATAAAATAAATGGTAGACTTAAAATAACAAAGCACAAGCTTCGCTGAGAATTAAACTGCAAAAAAGTGGCTTATCATCAATGTGTGCGACACAGTATTACTATCAAAACAGCACAGGTTGCAATCTTAGGGCATGTTATAGTGGATCCTACTTCAAGTTGGGTGATTTGAATCCTGAGAGTGTAGTGAGAGAGATTTGAATCCTAAGAGTGCAGCGTTCGCAGTATCCAATAAAGTTAAATGTTTGGGCTGTGATATGAAAAAATAAGATTGTTGGTCTACTTTCCTAGCTAGTAACCTAACGGAAGAATCCTACTTTAATTTACTTGAAGATTTCATCTACCCTCGAGTGGTGGAAATAATTGAAAACGATGATCAGTTCTCAGAGACTGACTGTTTTTTCAACAGGATAACACTTCACCACACTATGTAGCATCTGTACGTGAGTTTTTAAATCAACATTTTCCCGAACACTTGATTGGTAGAAGGGATATCATTAAATGGCCTCACAGATCTCCATATTACACCATTTTTTTTTGTGAAATCATTTAAATTGTTTTTATAAAACGAAACCTACCTTGAAGACAAGAGGTAGCGAAATAACCCCGAAAATGCTTCAGAATGTTCGGAAAAATGTTAAACAAAGATTTTGTTATTGCATGGAATTAAATGACAATTTGATTCTTTATTAATTAAACATTTTTAAACTTATTTTTTTGATTTATTTTACCAACAGGTAGGTTTTTTACATTACTTTTAAAGCAAAATAATTTTTTTTAGAAGGTTTGTAAAGAAAATTAAAACACCTTATAAATTATTTGGGGTTGCCACCCTGTTAATGGGGATGACCCTGTATCCATGAATGTACGCTAAAAAAATGTTTTTTTTGGAAGCAAAGTTGAATATACCAAAAGTGCGAAGAAAAATCTGACGAAACCCAGTTTGGCTTTAAAAATGGCCTAGGCACACGAGAAGCCCTATACTGCATGCAATTGCTAGTACAGAAATGCTATGACCAACGAAAGGACGTATTTATATGTTTCATCGACTACCAAAAAGCATTTGACAACGTACGACATGATATGCTCCTACCTATCTTACGAGAGACAGGAATTGATGAAAAAGATATACAAATAATACACAAACTATATTGGAACCAAACAGCAAAGCTGCGACTTCATGACTCACAGCACACAAAGAACATAACTATTGCTAAAGGGGTCCGACAGGGTTGCATACTATCTCCAATGCTGTTCAATGTCTACGTGGAAAGGATTTTTCAACTGGCACTGAAAGGAAACCCAAGAGGCATCAAGGTAAACGGCATTCCCATTAACAATTTGCGTTATGCCGATGACACAGCTATATTAGCAGATAACATAGAGGATTTACAAGTAACCATAAATGTTATAAACACCATAGGAAAAGATTTTGGTCTCGATGTCAATATAAGTAAAACCAAACTAATGATAGTGAGTCGGCAGCCTCATGAGAACGCTCACCTCTACATCGATAATATGCAGATCGAGAGAGTGAACAAGTTTAAGTATCTTGGCACAACGCTGAACGATAAGTGGGATAATGATGATGAGGTCAAAATACGTGTGGCTATCGCTCGAAGCACATTTGTCAGGTTCAATACCTACCTCCTACGACAAGAAATACCCTTGAATATCCGGCTGCGAGTCGTCAAGTGCTATATATGGCCAATACTACTATACGGAGCAGAAACCTGGTCACTAAAGGCCAAATCCCTTAACAGAATCGAGGCCTTTGAAATGTGGATCCTGAGAAGGTTACTCAAGATTCCCTGGGTAATCATATATCAAATGAGCAAGTCTTACAAAGAGCAAGAACACATCGGCAACTACTGAACATTGTAAAAGAAAGAAAAACATCCTATTTGGGACATATTTTAAGAGGTCCTAGGTATATTCTGCTCAACTCTATACTTATGGGAAAAATCGAGGGAAAAAGGGGACCGGGCCGAAAACAACATTCATGGCTTCGCAATATTCGAAACTGGTGTAACATCGCGGATGCCGCCACGATATTTAGAAGAGCCGAAGATGGCACGCTTCACATTACTCAATGAACACGTGATCGCCAACGCGCTACAATAAAAAGCGTACGGCACCAGAAGAAGAAAGTTGAATTATTTCGGTGTTTTTTTGAAAAAATATTTTACATGAAAAGTAGGATGTTCACTTTTAAATGGGGCATTTAGTAGGTATATTCCTTAGTCTATATTATCCTGATGTTGAGCGCCATTTAGTAGAATCTTAGGAATGTGCTGCAGAGATATATGTGTAATTTAATAATGTATCGTGCTCTTTTATTACTGCGTATTTATCACAGTCTTCGTTTGAGTTGATTTATTTGTTTATATTTTTTTTAAGTTGTTTCAGGTGATAATATAGTCCGTTGGCCGACTTAGTCGGTCTGGTTTTTTGTTACCCTTAAGATTACTTACCTATATTTTAGTATTTTCGAGTGTAGCTTCCAGAACATTGACACCTTAAGGCTTGTACTGGATTACAGAAAAGCTCTAGGCAAAATAACAAGGTATGTCTTCTCTGCGTTTCTGGTCACGCGGGAATAAAAGTAAAAGAAGAATCAGATTGTATGAAAATAAGGGCGCTCACTGTACCGGAGCCTATTCTGGGGCTGCCTTCTGTGTAAGTTAGTCTGGGACTGCTTAGAAGATTAAAAATCAAGTGGTGGAGTCACTGGCATACCACAGCGGGGATGTGGCAATAAAAGAACTTTATTAAGGGGCCAAATACTAATAGCAGCAGAGAAATCCCTTCATCGAGTTTAAACTAATGTCGGACAATGACAAGTTGACAACTATTAATTAGTCATTACCAAATCAATCGACCTCCATATTATGTAGAGGATGTGATGAGAATGAAGAAATACCTTTTCATATACTTCATGTGTCCAAGATACTCAGCAAAGAGATTCGCTGGGAGAGCACTTCTAACTTTTAAAGGAAGTTATAGCAAACTTTGTCAAGAGAATAATGTCATTCTATAAGGCAGCAGTAAAAAGGGTTAAGAATCTTTAAGTGTGTGTATTTAGTAGGTTTTTGCAGGTTGGCTTTCTGAGTCAAGTAATCAATAAAACTATTTCCATGCTATCAAAAGATCTACTGTTTACATTTTAGTACTTTGGAGCCACTGGCAATTTCGAGTTTGGTAGCGTATTTCAAGCCTGGTCAGACAAGTATGACTCTTAAAGATGCCCTCTATTACGCAGGAATAATGCTTGGTCTAAAAGCGTTTCACGTGCTTTATTTCCAAAATTACTTCATTTATCTGATGGAGCTGGCCATTCAAATTAAAATTTCATTGTGTTCTCTTATATACAGAAAGGCACTGAAGTTGAGCCCGGTAGCTTTGGAAAATACAAGTTTGGGTGAGTTAGCGTACAGGTACAATTATTCCTGTACATCTGTGTAAATAATTTTCGACATTCATTCAATACTATTTTTCAGGTAATATCGTAACGATCATAACCAATGATATTCAACAATTTGAACAATCCATATTGCTGTTCCACGACGTATGGATATCGATAATACAAACTATTGTTGTATGCATTTTAATTTATCAAAGAACTGGAATTTCTTGTCTGGCAGGAATTTCTATGTTATTGGTGGTAATACCAGTACAAGGTAAGTTTATTTTTGTTGTAAAAGCCCAAAAATATTGATAATTGCTCAAAAACAGATTTCAATAGCGTGTTACTTATAAGCAAATGCTTGAGGAATTTATATATTTTTTCAACTTTTATTAATGTTATTTGGATAGAAAATTATTTGCTACTTAATTTAAAGAAAAAAAACTAAAAATCATCTTTATTTTAAAATGCAATTAACAAAAGTTAAATTACTGACGAAGATGTATTTCCTCGCATGCTGTAAATAATTTTTTAGTATGCAATTATACATGTATCATAAACCATCCATTATAAACGCAAAATCATACATAATTGGTTCTTTATCACACGCCGTGCGTATAAAGATTACTAAACGACTTTAATAAACAAGATTTACTTTAAGTTTTATTAAATTGTGTACTATGTGTTAATTTACCTTAAAACAACTAAAACGATATGATTATTTTAACTAAATATTTATTAAACTAATACATTAAAGTGTCGAAAATTTATAAATTTTTTATTACGCAGACGCTGATTTCTATTTTCGCAATAAATGTCGCAAGTTTCTTGCCAATGTACACTAGTACAGGTATCTATATGCGAATATTACTAATTACCTATCACCTTGATAAAATGCATCAAAGTTATTGTAATAAACCTCAAGTCATGATGCACTAAATATCGTATAACACAGTGCATAATTACCTTTAAAGTATTCGCAACGTAAGGCCACTTCACGTCGTATCGTTAAACTCGTTGCTCATGCTTAAAAGACCTGATTATGCATTATTGCAATAATATATTAATATTATGATGTTCTTAAATGATATCTAATGTGGTTTTATCAAAGAAGCATAAAAGTAAGATCAATGCTGCAGAGATAAGTAAGTAGTCTGAGAAGTATAGCCAGAGTAACTCTGATAGATAAAGTGAAGAATAGTAAGTTAAAAGGAAGGTTGTGGTGTGAAATAAGATGTAACAAAAACAGATAAAGGAATGCTTAGATGGTTTGGACACGTAGTCACTGGCTACCCCTACGGGAAAAAGCCGAGAATATATTTATGTATGTATTATCGGATTAGGATTATTATGACCCGTCAGTTTTAAGAGCTCGCTCTAAAATACCATTACGGTCAATCGACTGACCGCAGTCGATCTATTGGACTGATTTTTAATTGTTTTTTTCATTGTATTTAAGCCAATTAGATGATTTATCATATTTAGCATATTCTAGAACTACCTTGGCAAGTCTTGCTGAAAATAGGGTAAATGTAATAACATATGTAATGTAATGTTGGGTAATGTCAAAAATTAAGACAATCAACAATAACCAAAACAAAAAATATTAAAATTTGGCAAGAAGTGTCAAAAATGACAGTTAATGACAATATACATACATATAGTCACCCCTTCCTTCCACTTGCAGCAGCTCTTACTTACACTTTTCGCTTCTTCTACTTTTATCAGCGCTCTTGTACATGCTCGGTGGTTGTTGGTATTCTTGACCTGACCTTTTTTTAAAACAATGTACCAAGATATGTTTGCCGAAGTCGACCTCTACCAACTTGTCCATTTCCACTCGCATTATGAATCTGTTTCGTCAATCTCCTTTTATCCATCCTCTCTACGTGTCCAAACCATATTTCTTCTTCTTTATCTATCTTCGTAACCACAGCTTTTACGCCACATCTTCTTTCCATTATTTAATTATTCTTTACTTTATCCATCGGAGTCACTCTGGCCCTGCATTACGTAACAAACGGTTTATTAATGGACTATATGCCGGCTGTAGATAAAATGCACTTATCATTAAACAGATGTTCGGTAATTTTAATTCACGTAGCTGATGTCCTTCCTAAGTGTCCACAATCAATTGCTTCGTCCTTAAGTGAGAACTCATGCCCCTTTTGGATTTGATTGGCACTGGCGGCGATGTCTGTCTTTGAAATATCTTTGCAAACTCAATAGAGGAGAGTTTGTGGTAATTACGTAATGCAATTGAGCGAACAAACAGCGGCTTAAACAGCGGTTTCAAAAATGCTGACCGAATTACTGAATGTAGCACCAGATAGAGAAAAGAGAACGTAAAAGGTAAAATTTGAGTACTGCACCCTGTATCAAAACTTCAGAAAGAAACTCGGAGTTGTCCACACATAACAAACTGATCTTTCCTTAAACAGATATTGAAACACTTACGTATGGTATCCAGTTATAGGGCCGGGCCAGTTAAAGTAAAATTTAAGTTATCCAACGTTTTCAAAATGAAGCATCATTGATGCTTCCTGGTACTGCCACATCAGTGGAACCTTAATTTGAAAACTATTTACAAGACCATATCCAAATCAGCCAGTAGCCATAAACAACGGAAAATTAAGGCTATTCAGTTCCTTGACAATATTAATTTAGTGAGAAGATAAAGCCTTTTAAATAAGTATAGTTAAAGTTCCAGTGCGGATTTTGTGTTACACGTTACCAGTAATGTTAACTAAAATTATTAGATCCTAAGGTACCTAGTGAGTGAAAGCTTAGTTTTTAAAAATTTTACCGTAGATGGGTTAGAACAAAATTACTTATTGATTTTAATTAGATTGTAATTGTAGAAAAACACTTTTATAAAGTATTTTTCTAAAATAAAATAAAAAAATGGTTTGTCCTTTACACTATGCGTTATTCCCACTAAATTTTAATTTCATATTTTTTATTTTCCTAATTATATTTGTAGGATATATCTCCAAAATTATTAAAAATCTAAGAATAAAAATGGCGACACAAACCGACGAAAGATTGCAAAGAACGCAAGAAACTTTGGCAACTATTAAAATCGTTAAAATGTATACTTGGGAACAAGTATTTGCCAACAAAATTGGAGAATCTAGATTGTAAGTTTTTTGCAAGTTTTGTATCATTTTTACGTATTTAGATGTCTGGAGGCGCTGGAGCAACAAAGAAATGGAAGACCCTAATTACTTATTTTTCAAATAGTTTGAACAATTTTTTTCATGTTTCAATAATTTATTGAGACAAATAAAATTCTTTTAACAAACAATAAATCCGAAAAAAAGTAACGCAACATCATAATAAATTATACAAATGGCTATAATGAATTATATTTAATAATTTTTTATGGTCATTGGTAACATTAAAAGTTAGGAAAAACGTATACCGATACTTTAAAAGTTTATAAGCTTTAATATTTTTTTATAATATTCAAATTAAAATTATTCTTAAAACTTAACAAAATTGTAATAAAAAAAAATGGTGTAAATAGGAAACTAGCAGCGTGTGTTGCCTCCTCCACTTCGGATCCCAGCAATTATGCGTTTAGGCATGCTTCTAATTAATTTTTGTATAAAACCTTAAGGAATTTGTTCCCTTGCTGTGATAACTGCATTTTTAAGTTCACTCACGTTTCTTGGTGCAGGTATTTGACGTTTAACATTTTTCTTGAAGTGATTTCATAAATGCTTGATCAGATTTAGATTCAGGCTTTTTGGTGGGCACTGTATAACTGGTATACCAAATTCGATAAGATGATCGAGTACCTTCCCAGCTAGGTGAGGTCGAGCGTTGTCTTGCATAAACAGGAAATTTGTTTCCAAAAAAGAACTGAAAGTAATCACTTGATCTGTTATAATTTTCTCAACATTACTAATTACTAGCATTCATGTATCTCGTAGGGATAGGAAATAATACTGTGTGAGCGTCAAAGCATATACCACCCAAAAACAGAGAACCATCGGTGAATTGAATCCTTGAGGAGATATTGCAAGTAGCAAATCTCTCTTCTGGTCTTCGTTAGATTCGTTCACGACCATCTGGATGATTTAGACTAACTCTTGTTTCATTTGTGAATAAAGCTTTTTTCCAATTAGTTGTCTTACATTTAAGATTTGTTCTCTGGTCCCTTTACCACTGACGAAGCCAGCCTGTTCTTGTGAGATTTGCCATTCCAGAAAATGTATAAGACGTTGAAGTAAAATTCTTAGCATGACCTTGCTGGGATGTGAGATAAGTGCAATGGTTCTATAGTTATTACATTTTTGACTGGACCCTTTTTTATGCAATGGGCAGTCATTTGGCCATTGACCTGTTTCATATGTTGTTACATATTTTTCATAAAAGATTAATACCTTTTGCATTAAGTTGTTTTAGCATTTCTGCGCTTATGTTGTCTTCGCCTTTGCTTTTATTATTTTTTAATGCTGTTGCTCTAACAAGTCTTACATATGAAGAGGATATTTCAATTTTTGGTAACGGAAAATCTCGAGAAATTTCGATCGCTACACCAATGTATTCTTTCCTCATTTCTTCTTTTCATTTTGGATATTAATTTTTTTTTCTGGCCAATATGATTTTTCCTTGTAAAGAAACTCTGGACCTATCAACCATCTACTTTAAGAATCAGGAACCATTTCAGCTCTCGTTGCTTCGTTGGCTTCATTGATTTTGGTAGAAATCCATCGCCATGAAAAACAGTCTGAATTTTCAAGGATTATCCGAACTTTATTCGAAACAAATTGTTTGTCTCTCCGCATCGGCTTTTATCCAGCTCAAAACAATGGTAGAGTCCGTCCGGAAGAGGATTTCGTCAAACAATTTCTCCAAACAATCTTCAACGTACTGTGCAGAATTTGCTTCTATCCACTGCTGCCTGCAATTCCAACCTGGGAATAGTTGAAGTTTTCAAAGGCGACACTCGACATTTGGAAGCAACAAACGAAATATTTATACCAGAATCACTTTTAATTTTTAGATATATAACCGTGGCATAGGCTTTTTCACTGGAGACACAAAACGTATGGAGTTGGATTAATTTTGCTTAACGTATATTTGAAGAATAGCATCTGGGTATCGTGAAATATTCCTCAAGTTGTCTAACCATATTTTCCACGTTTTATGGATATTCAGAGGGATTTTGTCGTCCCATTCAATTTTATATCGCCAAATTTCTTGTAAGAGAATCCTCCCCCCTATGCTAAAATTATTGAGGAAACCCAGGGGATCAGAAATGGTCATTATCAATTTGAGAACCTGTCTTTTTGTCAGAATTTCGTTATTGTTTATGATCATTTTCAAAATTTTGTCAGAATTTAGTCTAAAAATAAATGTGTCATTTTTTGCACTTCATTGTATACCTAGTACGCGTTTAATTGGGAGCTCTGAATTGGTAACAGAAAATTTCATCAATTTTTTCAAAACAAGATCATTCGAGAATTTTGACATCACTGTTTTGGAGTTGGATAGCCAATTACAAATTTTAAATCCTCCCTTCCTATAAATTTTGATAACCTGTTGAATTAGTTCTAAGGCTTTTTTTTTACTGTCGCAAGTATCTAAATATTCATCCACGTAATGCTTATTTAGAATGGCATTGCACGCTGCTGGATATTTCCTTTCAAAATCACAGGCATTCCGATTCTTTACATATTGAGCCAAACATGGTGAACAATTTGCTCCAAAAGTCATCACAGTCATTTCTAGTATATTGGGTTCTATACTGTTGTCATTTCCTCTCTACAGTATCCTTTGAGATGTCCTATATTCTTCTCTCGCAAGGACTTGGTGGAACATTTCACGGATGTCTCCGCAAAAGGCAACTTTGCGTTGTCGAAATGTCCATGATACCTTTAGAAACGGTGTCAAGAGGTCAGGTCCTTGAAAAAGCATGTCGTTCAGACTAAAACCGTGTGATTTTGCTGCCGTATCAAACACAAGTCTTAATTTTCCAGGTTTGTTAAGATTGAAAACGGCAAAGTGAGGTATGGTATTTACCTCACTGAAAAGCTTTTTCAGTTGTCAATTGTCGCAAATATCCTTTTTAAAGATATTCTTCAATTTTTTTACAATAAGCTACCCCAAAATCCTTATTTTTGTCCATTTTTCTTTTTGGACACTTTAATCTCGCTAATGCCATACCTTTGCTCTCTGGTACAATGATATCAGCATTTTTCCACAGAAGACCCGTCTCAAATCGTATTCCACGTCTTTCATTGGCAACTAGAACATATTTTGATTTGTTTTGTTATCTATTGACTGAACGACTTTCTGGTGTATAAAGTCAACTGGCGGCCTTACCTATATCTTTGAGCCAGCTAGAAAATTCTAATAATGTAACGGTTCCCAAATTCACAGCATGAAATGACCACTGCTGGTTCAGATTTATTGTCAAATTTGAAACAAATTTTTAAGTAATGTAGGATTGTTTAAGTAATTGTCATTTTCTAAGAGTTAGCTATTAAGAATGTAGTCTAGGTTAGGTTAGGTTAGGTTTTATGTGAGTGGGGAGTGGTCGCCCCTCCACCGCGACCCTTAGTAGGTCTATTGTGGCTCACCCCTAGAGGCTACAGTTCACCGCACAATCCAGCCCTTCTTACGAAGTTCATGGTTGTATAGGGTGAGATTTTTTTAAAATCGGTAGGTTCTAGGTTAGTGTTACCAAATATGTTGAACCTTATTCTTCCCAGGCCGGGGCATGAACATAGTATATGTTCAGCAGTTTCGTCTTCCACGCAGCAGAACCGACAGTCCGTTTGTTGGTTCAGATCTATCTTTCTGAGGTGGTATCTTAGACGACAGTGTCCCGTAAGCAGTCCTGTTAGGATTCGCAGGTCATTTCTGCTCCATTCTAGGATCTGCTTAGTTGTGTTTCTCGAGGGTTGTAACGGTAAAAACGCCTTCGAGTGGGTTAGCCCTGGTATGTCGGACCAGTACGTGAGTGTTTTCCTCTCCGCCCAGTCCGAAATAATTGTTTTGGCGGCACTTGTGGTGACTCCAAAAACCGGTTCTGGTCCAGTGAACGCAGATTCGGCCCCCTATTTTGCAAGGGTGTCGGCTTTTTCGTTTCCTTTTACCCCCTGGTGCCCAGGTACCCACAGTAGGGTCAACCTGTTGTTCGCACCAGGGTACTCTAAGGATTCGATGCAATTCCATACAAGTTTAGAATTTATCTTGTTGGAGCTCAGTGCTTTTAAAGCGGCCTGGCTGTCTGATATTATATTTATGTTTTTGTTTGCTAGAGGTCTGTTGGTCAACTCTCTTGCACACAATTCGATAGCGAATACTTCAGCCTGAAAGATTGTGGCATACCTGCCAAGACTAGTAGATATTTCAATCTTTGGTTTCCTGCTAAAAACACCGGCCCCCACTCCATCTGGGGTTTTTGAGCCGTCTGGGTACATTACGTATTCAGTCTCTGGAAAGAGGATTTGTCCCCTCATCCATTCGTCTCTATTCGGAAAGAGGACTTTAAACGACTTTTCTACGTATATTTTTGTGGCTAGCAAGTCAGGAACCATCCCGAGAATTTGGTGGTTTTTTATTTCACTCAGTATCCCGGAGTGATCCCCGAGTTGCTCTCCATTTATTTGCTTTTCTAAAGACAGGAATCTATAGGAAACTATCCTGGCCTCCCTCTCTAAGAGAATATTTAGGGGAGGGAGATGTAGGAGGTGTTCCATCGCTGCCGTTGGTGTGCTAGACATAGCTCCAGTTATGGCCAGGCATGTCAGCCGCTGAAGGCCAGCAAGCTTTGCTCTAGCTGTCTGTTGTAACCCTTTGGTCCACCAGACTACTGAACCATACGTGACCATAGATATTATCATTGTTTGATAAATCCAGTAAATCTGTTTGGGGTTCATTCCCCAAGATTTGCCACATACTCATCTGAGATTCCAGAGAGAAAACCTGGCTTTGTTTATTGTTTTTTCCAAGTGGGCGTTTCAGGTGAGTCTTTTGTCCAGAACTACACCCAGGTATTTCACTTCCGTCGCAAATGGAATGCTCTCTCCGTATAGGACAGGCTGCCGAAGCTTATCTAGCTTTTTCCTTTTCGTAAAAGGAATAATTACAGTTTTTTGGGGGTTTACAGACATCAGTTCCCTCTCGCACCATCTGTATACTGTATTAAGGGCTTCTTGGAGGACGTTTGAGATCTTCGCTTCAAATTTACCTCCAACTATTACAACCAGATCATCCGCATAGCATTGAAAATCTACTCCCTGCAGGAAAAGCTCGCTCAGCAGAGAGTCGACTAGAAGAGACCACATTAGGGGGGAAAGTACCCCGCCTTGTGGACACCCCTTCGCTGCCCTGAACCTAACCGACTCTCCATGCAGTGATGATATTATATATCTGTTTTCAATCATGTTTTTGATCCAGTTACAGATTTTACTGTCTATCCCTCTATCCCTAATTGATGTATAGAGTGACTGTGGTCAGGCGTTATTAAACGCTCCTTCTATATCTAAAAAAGCTGACAGCGCAATTTCCTTATGTTTAAGGGAATGGCCGATCTTTCCTACTAGATTGTTTAGAGCTAAATCCGTAGATTTGCCTGTTTGGTAGGCATATTGGTGGGGGTTTAAGGGATGTTCCCTAAGATTCCCCTTTCTAATATGTCTATCAATAATTCTTTCCAGAGTTTTCATTAAGAATGAGGTAAGGCTGATCGGCCGGAAGGATTTGGGTAGGGAATGATTCACCGTACCCGTTTTACGTATGTATACAACTCTCGCTGTTGACCAGCCCAGCGGAATATAACTCCACGCCAAACTCGCTCTGAATAGTTTAACCAGAAGAGGTAGTAAAATTTCGCTGCCCTTCTGAATGAGGGCAGTGAAAACACCATCCTTCCCTGGAGAAATAATTCACCGCCCATTGTACCGATGTTGGGGTGACCACTTTTGAAACATTTCTCCAGTCCTCCCTTTTGGATCGCGATGTCGATCCCATTGAGAGTGGAATTTGCTCCTGGTCCCTCAGAAGCAGACTGCCGGGAAAGTGGGTCTGCAAGAGAGTCTCTAACGTTTGCCTACCAGAGTCCGTAAAAGAGCCATCTGGTCGTTTTATCGATCCAATCTCTTGCGTCGGATCTCTGGCGAGAGCCTTGTGGATTTTTGTGCTGGCAGGTAGATCTGATATACTCTGACAGAACCTCCTCCAGGATTCTCTTTTGGCCTTCCTTATTTCTTTGTTATAAGTCGTTAGAACTGTACGATAGGTTTCCCAGCAACCTGTTTCTTTAGCTCGATTGAAGAGACGTCGAACTTCTTTTCTTTGCTTGTCTAATCTTCTGCTCCACCAGGGTGTACCTCTATGGTCCCTCTTCTCCTTTAATGGGCAGTTTTCCTTATAGGCCGTTAGAAGGGCGGATGCGATATGCTCATTCGCCGCTTCTATTTCGGCTCTATTTTGTATAGTGCTATTACCGTTACCTAGGTGCTGTTGGAGGGATTTACAGTACCCTTTCCAATCTGTGCATTTTGGATCTCGAAATTGCACTATCGGACGTTGTCCTATTCTCACGTCAAATCGTGTGTGTCTATGATCTGAGCATGAGGGCTCGGTAGATACCTGCCAGTTAACTATTTTGGTACTCATAAACTGTGTACTAATAGTTATGTCTAGAACTTCTCCGCGAATTCTGTTCACGAAGGTTGGTTCCGAGCCTACGTTGTTGACTGCTAGCCCTTCCCCTATTATATAATTATATAAGTACTTACCTCTTTCATTGATGTCGCTGCTGCCCCAATCCAAATAGTGGGAATTTGCGTCGCATCCAATGATCAGTTGCCTGTTGTTCCTCTTGCAGAAGGCGACTAGATCTCGCACTGCTGCCGGAGGAGGGTGTTCTTTTCGGTCTCCAGGGAAGTAAGCAGAGCAGACGACTACATCTACACTACTGTCTCCTCCTGAGATCGAAAGCTGTGCTGCAACCACATCAGGGGTGCAAAACTCTGTTAACATAAAATAGTTCATGTTTTTCCTGATGAGTATGCATGCTCCTGGCTTACCACCTAGAGTACACGCTATTTACTTACCGGAGCAGTTTCCTAGGCCGCTTATTCTGCCTGTATTGGAAGTCCAGGGTTCCTGGATTAGTGCCACATCGAGTTGCTACTTGGCGAACCTCCTGCTGAGGACATATGAAGCCGCTCTAGCATGTTGGATGTTTGCCTAGAGAAATTGGATGTGGTTAGCCATTTATACTTAAAGGTAGAGTGGGGAGGTTTATTTTTCTTCCCCGCATTGTTTCCTGGTGTAGGCCGTTTTGTCGGTGCTTTTCCATGAAGGGTTTTTTTCCCTTTTCCGGCTTTTTTGATGGTTTTGGCCGGCCTCTTCAGTTCCGCTGTCGCCGCCAAGGTGGATTTACCTCCCTATTTGGTTCTAACGGTTACCTCCGAAGACTTTGGAATTTCCACCGATGATGGATCTTTCTTGGCTTCTTTGGACCGGAATTGCACCTGTTCAAAGCCAAAATATGGGCGGAAATTTAGCCGCTCCAAATCTTTAATGGATACCTCATCCATTGAGAACGTCCACATTTGACCAGGTCCTGCGTTTTCCCTGTGTAAAATGGTCCACTCCTGGGTATGCAGGGTACGTCATTCTGGGTAGTCCTTCATCATCTGGGATGAAAGCCACACAGATGTGGGGTTTCGGTATGTCTTCCTTTTAAACTAACTTCAGCTGGGCGTTTTTCCAGGGTTGAAGGGAGCATATCACTTCCTCCATTCACTTGACCGTCTCAGCGTCCGTACAGGACAGAAGGAGGATTCCAGGTCGAATGGTGCAGCTCTGGAATTGTAATTGTGGACCATCGTCCGGTAGTTTGTCTACAGTGTCCATAATGGATCGCTGTAGCAGCCGTAGCTGTTCGTTTAACAGCTGAGCATTTGGGTGCTCTGGGTGGATTATGCCCACCTTGATGCCCTGAGCTACAGCTGCAAAGGAGGGTTTTTGCTCGTTTGGGTCCTCCATAGTGCGTGGCTTTTTCGCCGCCGCTTCTGGAGTGCTTCCATCCGAGCGTATTCGCTTGCTGGTGAGAGCAGGGGGGGATTGATCCCCGCTCCTTTTCTCATTCCACTCTTTTAGTATTTGATCTAAGGCGGTTTTGTAAGGTACCCCGCTCTTGATCAATCGGCTAAGACGTTTTCTCGTCGCGCCGGCAAGTTTGACCTTCTTGTCCAGGTTTATGCTGGCCGTTTGCTTAGCCTCGCCCCCTGTTGTCAGGTCCGTTTTCTCGGGAGTGGGGGATTTTAAGTGTACTCTCTCAGCTTCCTGCAAGATTTGGTTGCTAGGAGGGTCTATAGTAGACACCTCCATTTGCATTTGTTCGTCTGCGAGAAGATTGCCTTCGTCGCAGATGGTTTTAGTGATTTTAAAATTTTTGTTACTCATATAGTTCCCACGAGTAGCTAGAGAAAAAATGGTCGACTACGGCAGAGCTCTGCATTACCGTAGCAGGGCAAAAATACTACCGGGAGGTTTCCTGGTATCCCAGAGGCTCCGTTTGCGATATCTGTTTGGGGCAGCCACAGATATCATACATATAGTACGCCCCTTGGCACGGGTCGCATGACACCTTGAGCAAAGCCTGATGATCGCGGTAAGCTTGTCTGGCTTAAAACAAACCAACCGCACCTGTCTAGTTTGAATACAAGGAAGTGAGCTCCCTTGTACTCAAAGGTAGTAATGATATAGCAGCTGCCCTATATCATGTCCTTAGTTGATCCGCGGGTGTTTATTCTTTAATATTAGACACCTTTCCTGTAAGCCAGGAAGTTCCCTATCAGCCATTGGGACGCGCCGTGTTGGGGTTAAGGACATCCCCGCACGGAAGAATGTAGTCTATCTATCAGATAGAATAATTATGATTCAAGTTGAAACAACAATAAATATGAATATAATTCAAGTATATGCACCTACAAAAGACGTACAAAAAGAACTTATAGAACAGTTCTATGAACAACTAAAAAAGATCATATCAAATATAAAGAGGAAGGATGTTACAATAATGATGGGAGATCTGAATGCCAAAATAGGCCAAGGGAAATACGAGGACATTATCGGGCAATATAGACTTGGAACTCGTAACGATAGAGGCGATCTATTCGCACGCTTCTGCCTTGGTCATCACAAACACGTTCTTTAAACTTCCAAAAAGACGTTTGTATACGTGGAAATCCCCTGCCGACACCCCTGAGAAAATAGTTCGTAATCGGATCGACTATATAACAATAAACAGAAGATTCAGAAATATTGTAAAATCGGTTAAAACCTTTCCCAGAGCGGATGTACTCACAGACCACATTTTGTTACTAGCTTCGATTAGACTGAAGTTTAAAAAAATGAGACAAGGACAAAAAAAAACATGCAAGGAAACTAAACCCAGAAAAAATTAAAGACTCACAGATATGCGCTTGTGCTACACAGTATATGGAGGAGAAACTCGGAGAACAGGACAACCAAGGTACAGATGTTGAAGAACAATGGACCAGACTAAAATATTTTTCCGCTAGAAGCTTTAGAATCTACATTCACAGAGCAGAAAGACAAAAAGAAACAAACATGGATGACCGAAGAAATATTGACCCTTATGGACAAGCGAAGAAGTTTCAAGAACCGAAACGAACTAAAGTACAGAAAAATACAGTCAAAAATTAGGAGAAAAATAAGGCAGGCAAAGGCAGAGTGGCACAGCAAACAATGTGCAGAGATCGAGTCATCCGATAAAAATCACGACTCATTTAACCTACATAAAAAACTCAAGGAAATTTCAGGGAAAAAGCAAAACGTTAATGTTGGAAACTTAAAAGATGAAAACGGTAAACTTATTACAGATCAAAACCTGATACTAGAAAGATGGAGACAGTATGTTTCGGAACTATTTGACGACAAAAGAATTCAAGAGCATGGAATAGATGAAGTGGTCACTGGTCCACCTATCAGCAAAAAAGAAGTAGAAAAAGCACTAAAAATTGCAAAAAATGGCAAAGCACCGGGCCCTGATGGACTGCGAAGTGAGATAGTAAAATTGCTAGGCGATATGGGAATAACAACGATAACAAAACTCTTCAACACAATATACAATACGGGCATTATTCCAACCGACTGGCTGAGGTCAACTTTTGTTACAATCCCACAAAGCCACAAAATGTAGTGGCTACCGTACCATCAGCTTGATGGGCAACTTTTTTAAAATATTCTTGCGTATTATTTACTCGAGAATATATCAAAAATTAGAAGCGAGCATCGGCAGAACTCAGTTTGGATTTCGATCAGGATTGGGAACGCGTGAAGCGCTCTTTGGAGTTCAAGTACTGATACAGCGCTGCCGAAACGTTGACTCTGACGTGTTCGTGTGCCTGGTGGATTTTGAAAAAGCCTCTGACAAAGTGCGACATGACAAACTTATGGAGATACTCAAAACAACTGGTATTGATGACAAAGATATCTGCTTGATAGGTAATTTATATTGGCACCAGTTTAAAAAAGTCAGAATTAACGGTCACCTGACGGAAGATGTTGAAGTGAAGACAGATGTGAGACAGAGATGTATATTGTCTTCACCCTTTTTAATTTGTACTCTGAAGAGTTATTTGGGCAGGCCCTAGGAGACACGAATTTGGGAGTTGTGATAAATGGACACATTTTCAACAACATAAGATACGCGGATGACACTGTAATACTCGCGCAGTCCATCGATGACCTACAGAAAATTATTAAAAGCGTAACTAAAGTTTGCGAAGTATTTGGTTTGAAAATAAACACGTCAAAAACCAAATACATGCTAATAAGCAAATGAATTCATAATCAAGTTGCTAGTGTCTACGTCAACGGAACACAATTAGACAGAGTCTCAAGTGCGATCTACCTTGGTTGCAGAATAAACGAGGACTGGGATCCATCAGTTGAAATCAAAATACGTATTGAGTGTGCCCGGGCAACATTTATTCGCATTAAAAAACTTTTTACCAGTCACTATCTATCGATTGCCTTGCGAATGAGGATGATTAGAGCATATGTCTTTCCAGTTCTTTTGTACGGAGTCGAGAGCTGGACACTAACAAAAGCCACGCTCAAACGTCTACAAGCTTTCGAGTTGTGGTTGTACAGGAGAATGCTAAGAGTAAGTTGGGTGGAAAAAATCACAAACGAGGAGGTGCTTAAAAGAATGCATAAAGATACAGAAGTGGTCAATATTGTAAAACAACGAAAACTTGAATATTTTGGACATATGTTGAGACACCCAGAAAAGTATGACATTCTACATCTTATAATACAGAGTAAGATTAATAGTAAGAGATGCCCCGGCAGACGAAGAACTTCCTGGCTCAAAAATCTCAGAAAGTGGTTTTGTCTCACCACTATACAACTTTTCCGAGCGGCTACCAACAAAATAATGATTGCAAACATGATATTCAGAATGATCGCCAACGATTGTTAAACAGTCATGGCACCTAGAAGAATAAGAAGTGTTTGATAGCAACATCTAAATTATTTAGAGAATGTGCGTACCTGACTATACTTTCGGGCTTGTAATCCTTGGGTGCAGGAATCACTCTGACTTGGGCTATCAGATAATGAACTCTGGTCTACCATATAAGTTTTTCAACGTCTCCATTATCTCAGGAACATTTTTGTAGGATATGAAAAGCATCTTGACAGCTTCTCTGGCATCACCTTTGAGACACTTCCTAGGTCTTATAAGATTTTCACTGTCCGAATAGTTGCACAAATTCGTTGTCTCGTGGTATTCGTTCATAAACACCAACCATTCCGCAGGAGTACCGTCGAAAAATGGCAAATTTCTTTCGAATGTTAATCTTCTTGAATACACTCTATGATCTGGTGATGGCATATATTCGAATTTTTCCGGAGTAACAGTTTTCATCCAGTTATTGACCATTGCTTCTTTGTCTGCAGTTCTGTTCGTCACATTACACTTTACTAAATCAGTAGGTACTATCAGACCCAATATTTCCAAGAATTTTCCCCTCTATTTTAATTTTTTCTAGTTCCAGTTTTTTCAGCATAAGCTTCTCCTTGATTTCAGCAATCTTCTTTTCCGATTCCAGCTCGATTTCCAATTTCTTCCTCTCTGTGATACTGGCCAATGACTTCCTGGATTTTTACGATTTGGATTTCGTATACTTCGATTCCATTACGTATTTGTTGTCGTGTGTATGGCTTTCAGTAAGAGTAACATATTTACTAGTACTCGCTACTGTCAACTCTTGTCTATCTGTCAGATCGACTTTTTCATTAAACTCTAGCCTTTCACTACTTTGGTTTAATTTATCCACGGATTTTGCTTGTCTGGTACTGGATCTTGACGTTGGTCCTCTTGATGGATCAAATTTTTTTGTCTTTGTCGACATGACTTAAATTGCAAATCCGCTCAATAGGTCCAATATTGTATCTGCAATATACACTCTTGGATGTCTTCCAAGAGTTATTTCGCTGGATTTTTGTTGTTTTAATTGAAAAATAGTTTGTGTTAGGAATAAAACGACTTGAATTTGTCCTTATCGGATTTTATTCACACAGATACACAAAACACTGGTTCGGATAATCTACTGTGAATATTAACATAGGTTAACAATAACAAACACTAAAACAATTAACTATTGCATCACTCAACCCCTAGCCGTTCGTCGCTCGCTTCACTAATTTAAGCGTCGACCAACGCCTTGAGTGATGACTAAAAAGACACTGCCTGCAGGCCTTAGCCACAACCCGGTCATACAGCTTTCTGGGTACCAGTGGCGCGCAGTTGATACGGAAATATTATATTTTCCCGAACATCCCCCCGCCTTGAAAGAACCCCTTCTTTTAACAAGAAAAAAAAAGAAAAAACACAAATTAAAAACAAAATAAAACTAGTAACCACAATTCGGATACTTTACACCTTTTAAGAATACCTTAACATTATCTTAAACTGAAATATATGCAAGTTACAAATTTCTAAAACTTAGCTAACCCCCCTTTCTTTTAATCACAATTACAGTAAGAAATACTCTTGAACTTATACAAGTTAATTTAATACCCAGTATAAATAGCTTATATATTATCTAGTGATCTAAGTCTTAAACTAATACAAAATGGACAATCCTGTCCTAAAACAATATACTTATTGAACCTCTACAAGCAACGGACAAAGTTTTGCATATGATCGTTTTACTTCACCACTTAATGTTCGCAACGTTGCTACCCTACACACTCCGTCTCCCGGATGAAATTCCACTACCCTACCCATTTTCCAACATAAAGGTGGAAGATTGTCCTCCTTAATCAACACTAAGGCAACCCTTCTTTAGTTCTTCTTTACTATGTTTCCACTTTACACGACCTTGAAGTTCGAGCACATATTCAAGCGACCACCTTGTCCAAAATATTTGTTAAAACTGCTGGATCCGTTGAAATCGCGACAGCCGATTTTCCCTTAGATCTATGACATCTCGGTCCGGTAAAGAAGTTAATCTTCTGGCAATCAGAAAATGTCCTGGCGTAATAACGTCAAGGTTCGAGGGATTAGAGGACATAGGTGTAAAAGAGCGTGAATCCACTATAGCCTCGATCTGACATATTGCTGTGGTAAAATCCTCAAAAGTTAAAACCTTATTTCCCATAACTTTCTTTAAATAATACTTAACTGTCCTAACCCCCGCTTCACATAACTCTCCAAAGTGGGAAGAGTACGCAGGAATGAACGACCAGTCAACCCCTTCATTATATAATAAACCCTTTATATTTTCTAAATTTTCATAAATAAATTTCCCCAGTTCTCTCAATTCCGATTAAGCACCTATAAAGTTTTTACCATTGTCGGAACACTCCCTTGATGGCTTTCCCCTCCTAGAAATGAATCTTCTGAACACCGCAATAAATGCGTCTGTGGATAAACACCGTTTCTAGATGTACCACCCGTGTTACAAAGCTTATAAAGAGGCAAATATAACCCTTATGAGTACGGTAACCACAACCTTGCGCTATTTTTAAAGTAAAAGGTCCTGCGTTATCCACTCCGCAAGTATTAAATGGAGGTTGTGGAGTCAGTCGTGACTTGGGAAGATTACCCATTTGAATTTCCAAATTAGAAGGTTTAACATTAGCATACACAACACAGCCGCGAGTAATTTTCCTCACCAAGTTTCTGCCTCCAATAAGCCAATACCTGTCTCTTAAAGAACTCAATAATAATTGTGGCCCTACATGCATTAACCTCTCAGGCTCACTTTTTACAATAAGTTTTGATAAATCATGGTGATAACCTAGCAAAACCGGATATTTTGTATTGTATTTAAAATCGGACAACGCTTATCGACCACCCACTATCAAAATATTTTCATTATCGATAAAAGGGGTTTAAACCAGCAAGTTTTCGCTTTTTAATTGTTTCCCCCTTTTTTAAAAGCTCAATCTCATGGGAAAAACACTCACCCTGAACTATCTTCACCAGGATTTTCTCTGAATTTTCCATTTCTGACAATGAAATTTGTCCAAAGATTGTCCGTTTTCTACATCCTTTAATAAATCTACAACAATAAACCATCACTCTGTGCAGTGTTCGTAAATTGGAAAACTTCTTAAATAAAATGAATGGTTCCTTCTGAACACCCAACAACGACTTTAAATTTTTCTTTTTTTCTGGAACATCATCTAAAGCTACCAGTTTAAAATGGTGCTCTGGAAAGGATTCTAAAGACTGACACAACCATTCAGGACCAATAAACCAAAATTTGTAACAATCCTGCAACCTCAATGGAAGAACACCCCTAGATACCAAATCCGCAGGATTTTCGGAAGATTTGACATAATACCAATCTTCAAAATTACTCATGTCTTGAATTTGCGACACTCTTTTAGAGACAAACTGATTAAACCGATAAGCAGGGGATTTTATCCAAGTAAGTGTCACTGTAGAGTTACACCATAAAAAAATCTTGTTTACGCTTAAAAACTTTGATTCGTAAACAACCTTGACTAACTTTGCTAATAATAATGCAGCCGATAACTCTAACTTTGGTATAGTTAAGGTTTTAATCAGCACTACCTTGCTCTTAGCGCATAATAATCTTAATTCAACCTCACCACTTTTACCCACTGTTTGGATATAGGCACAAGCACCAATTGCGTTTTAAGACGCATCTAAAAATCCATGAATTTCCACATATTCTGGATCCTGGCAACAAATAAATCTAAGGGATTAATAACTTATTTAAGACCTACAATTCATTTTTGAACCTTAACCACTCATTTTTTAAGTCCTCAGGTAGCTCGTCATCCCAGGATAATTTTTGGAGCCACAATTTCTGTAACAATATTTTGGGAATAATAATTGTTGCACTAAGCAAACCAAGTGGATCGAATATTTGGGCCACTTTGGAAAGAATCCTTCTCTTGGTAACCTATCCAAGATCTGATAAAATATTAACCTTGAAGGTCAAGTAATCTGAAGCACAATCTCAAAACAATTCCAACGTTTTAGTCTGTTCGCCTTTACCTAGATTTAAAACTTGATTTTCTGACCCATTACTTGATCCCATTGCCCTTAAAAACTCCTTGCTATTAGAACAAAATTTTCTTAGCTCAAACTCTGCCGTCTTTAAAATATCACAAATATCTTTACATATTTTAACAGCTTCCTGGCATGATTATGACCCAGAAATTAGGTCATCTACATAAAAATCTCTGCTTATCACCTCTGAAGCTTGTGAATACTCCAACATGAAATCTAAAGCCAACTGATGTAGACACCTCACAGCTAAAAAGGGACTAGATGTTAATCCAAAAACCACGGTGTTCAAAGCATAAACCTGAACTTCCTCTGAAAGATCACTCCTCCACAGAATTCTTTGAAATGCCCGTTAAGTGCTATCTACCTAGATCTGCCTGTACATTTTTTCTATTTTGCCAGAGAAAGCCACAGCGAGCTGTCTAAACCAAAGAAGAACACACACCAAATCCTTTTGAATCCTAGGTCCGACATACTGTAAATCATTTACCGATACCCCTGCGTCTGATTTCGCCAACCCATCATACACCACTCTCAGCTTTGTCGTGGAACTGCTCCCTTTTATGACGCCATGGTGTGGCAGATAATAAGCTATCTCATCCTGCTTAACCCTATTTACCTTAGACATATGACCAACCCTCTCATATTCATATATGTATTCCTTATATTGCTTATACAAGGAATGATCCTTTGACAGCCTTCTTTCCAAAGCAAACAACCCGTTCAATGCCATTTGTTTGGAATCTTCCAATTTACTAGTGGGTTCTTTAAAAGGTATATTCACTACAAATCTCCCATCGGCTCCCCGTGAAGTGGTCGACACAAACAACCTTTCGCATTCCAAATCATTCTTCTGAACCATTTCAGATTTGTTATCACCAGGTTCTTCTAATTGCCAAAACTTAGCTAGCTGATCCTGTACGCTTATATCTATTGTCATGTTACAAAATGTCTTATACGACCTGCCTCCAAAATCCTGATGTGGCAATTTACACTGAGCATTACCAGCAACCACCCAACCTAAAGTAGTGTTCTGTAAGACTGGCATACCATCACCTAATTCAATACTACCTGCTCTTATTAGTTTCCAAAACACACTAGTTCCAATGAGCATATCGATCTCTTCGGGTTTATGGAAGTTCGAGTTTGCTAATTTATTGTCCCTTGGAATAACTAAACCTTTGAAGTCTATCTCGTAAAGTGGAATCTCCTCGCTAATTTTTGGGATGACCAAACACGAGATACACATTCGAAAATCACTGCAATTTGATGATAATTCCACCTCACACTTCTTGGTTAAAGTTGCGGACCTCTGTCCTATACCAACTACCGACACATTCACATCCTCTGACTGCAATTTTAACCTATTATACAGCCTTTCTGTAATGAAGTTACTCATAGAACCAGAATCCAATAATACCTTGCACTCTTGATAACAGCCATTTGAATCTTTGATCTTAACAACTGCAGTAGACAATAAGACTTGACCTTCATTCTTGCAGTAATTACTAACCACCTTCGTATTAAAAGCAACTACCGACTGATCACCACATCTATCATTAACTCCTTGTCTTTCCTCTGTCTGCTCCGCGAACCTCTGTTCTCTCGTTACATTTCTGGATGAATCGGATTGGCCACTTACTTGCCTACTAGTATCCCTGTTATAATGTACCAAAATATTATGATCTAAACCATATTTTACACATTTAGATTCTCTACATCTGGTGCTAAAATGATTGGAAGAAAAACAACACATACACAGTTTATTTTTTTTATCAAAGTTACTCTCGAATTCACCGATAAATCCAAGAACCTTTTGCAGTGGACAGGGTCGTGTGTACCCTTACATACCACACAAGTTTTTTATCAATCGCTACAAACGACCGTTCATGTTTGTACCTAGACGATTGAACCCCAAAAACATTATCTTTAAATTTATTCTTCGAATGTTCCAATGTTTCTAATAAATCGGCCCTTCCCTTGACAAATTCATTAAAATCATCTAATGTAATCTAACGTTTTCCCATTCTTTTAAACTATTTTTATCTAATTTAGAAGTTAAATGAAAAATAATCAAATCATCCTAAAAGTTTTCCAACGCCCGCAAGTGTTTATGCACAGAATCGCACAAGTTTCTCAGGCTCTCCGAAGATTCACTTTTTACTGGAGAGACTTCAAATATTCCCAAAATATGATTCTGTATTAAAAGCCTCTTATTATCAAATCTTTTACATAAAGTTTACCACGCCACATTGTAATTAATAGCACTGAACCCTAATGAATCAATTAAATGTTTTGCACCTTTTCCGAGTGATGTTCTTAAGTAATGAAAATTTTCAATTTCCCCAATTTCCCTATTTTTGTGAATAAGACTTTCGAAGGTGTCTTTAAACTCTAACCATTTTATGTACGAACCATTAAAAGTTGGGATATTTATCGGTGGCAATTTAACTATTCCCCCTTGTTCAAAATTACCCATATTTCCCCCTGAATTGTGAGAATGGACATTTCTTTTTCCCCTACTAGTATTTGAAAACTGGTCGCCGTTCTCTGAGTCATCGTCCCTATAATCCTGAAAATTTTTTTTGCCCTATCAAAATATTAAAAAACTCATTCTGAAATGACTCCCTTTCATTAAAGTGGTTTTCTAATTCCGTTTCGTCGAAATTTATCTCTATTTCCGACTGGAGCTCTTCAAATTCCGTTAATAAATTCTTAATTTTCTCTATGCGAGACTCTAACTCAATTATCTTAATCAATTATCTTTATCAAGTGTGCTTTATGTTAAATTAACAACTTTTCCCTCAATATCAATCACATATTTTTTAAAAATTCTTAGGCGCGATTTAACAATACCCCTTTTTCCAATTAGTAATTTTAATTGAGTATCCATCACGCAAAATGTCAGATAGAAACTACAGCAAATTTAAACCCAAATATAATTCAAAGTTTTACCTTAGTCCTTTCCTGTCTAGTAGACGTATACCAGATGTCCAGTTTCTTCGCCGATGAAATATTACCAGTTAATTTTGCCGCGATTACGACTTCGTCTCCCAATTTGACGAATTATTTTCGGTTCACTGTGTATACTGATCCACCAAGTATTCACAAGTGTCACTAATATAGCGTAAAGCGATCCAACATTCCAGAGATATCTTACTTTAAAATTATTTAACCCGATATTCACAGCATCCGAGCTCAATGGACCAGCATGTTAGGAATAAAACGACTTGAATTTGTCCTTATCGGATTTTATTCACACATATACACAAAACACTGGTTCGGATAATCTACTGTGAATATTAACATAGGTTAACAATAACAAACACTAAAACAATTAACTATTGCATCACTCAACCCCTAGCCGTTCGTCGCTCGCTTCACTAATTTAAGCGTCGACCAACGCCTTGAGTGATGACTAAAAAGACACTGCCTGCAGGCCTTAGCCACAACCCGGTCATACAGCTTTCTGGGTACCAGTGGCGCGCAGTTGATACGGAAATATTATATTTTCCCAAACAGTTTGACAAACTTTTTAGTCAGAAAACCCTAATTTTTTTATTTATTATTCTATCCCTATCACAACAAAATATACAATAAGATCAAACTAGATCATGAATAAGTAAATCACATAACATGCTCAATGTCACCGTCATACTTTTCATCTCTCGTAAACTTTGAACCCAAGTACACAAATTTATTTACTTGTTCCACTCTTTCTCTCTTAATCAGAACCTCACAGTTTGTCAAACTTTCTTCTCTTTCAGAAACTATTACTTTCGTTTTGCTTGCATTTACTTTCATTCCTTTGATTTACAGGGCGTCATGCATAACATTAACCATCGCCTGAAACTCCTCTTCAGATGATGCTAATATGACTTGATCATCGGCGTAAAGAAGGCATTTAAAGATCAAACCTTTCATTTTCAATCCATACGCACTCTCTTCCAAATATTTGTAACAATCGTCTATGTATAAGTTAAACAGCCATGGTGAAGCCATACTTCCTTGTCTCACACCCTTTTCGTTGTTAAACCAGTCCGTGTAAGCTTCGTTTATTCTAAAACAAGCAGTAAAATCCTCGTAAAGTAAATTCAGTGCTTTTATTAAACTACCGCTTACCCCATACATAGACAATGTCGCAATAGACTTTCTGACTTCTAGCCAAGAATTTTTTGACTATACCTCGTAATAAAAAGATCTGATTGTTTCTCTTCTAAATTCTGCTTGCACATCCTATATCATCTTCTTAGTTTCATTTATTACTTTTTTAATCAATATCTTTGCATACAGTTTGCCAACTATGCTAAGTAAACTAATTGTAATTCTTACAGTCCTGCTGCAAACCTTTTCCTTTGTAAAGCGGCACGATAACGGCCTTGCGCCAGTCGTCTGGTACGCTACCACTCCTTCAACAAAGTATTTTATGTGTAGATACAATAAAATTCAAGAATTATACAAAGTTAAACTAAAGAGTTATCAGGGTTGTTTTATTTATTAATTTTTTAGGGACCAATGTAAACTAAATTGTTTTTTAATATTTAATACAATACAATATATTTAGTACAATACGTTTGTATTAATTTTTGCTCTGCTTTGTGGAGGCCCCGCTCTTGTGAAAACTTAGAGACTATGACTCCAGTTGCCCTCAGTTTTGTTAAAATATGTTTTATTTATAGCTCAGAACTAAAAACATTGCTTAAAGCATCTTATTCAAAAATGACTTTATCTGTGTCCAGTAATCTGGTAGCTAGGCTATCTCTGTACTCAGTTTTAATAACTTACATTTGGATACACAACGACATGAGCCCCGAAGATATTTACTTCGTAATAAAGATATTTGGAGCGCTAAGAGTGACAGTAGCAATGGATTTTTCTATTGGTTTCACCAAAATAGGAGAGCTGTCTGCTTCTCTGAATAGAATAGGTAAAATACTGGATCTCGAAGAATTGGAACTAGTCGAGGATAAGCCTCGTTCTAAACCGATCATCGACTTGCAAAAAGTGTCGATTACCATGCAGGGGAAAAATATTTTGAAACAGATTACTTTAAAATTGGAAGCTGGTTTGAATATCGTTACGGGAAAGTTGGGATGCGGCAAGAGTTCTTTACTAAAAGTTTTGTTAAGAGAGTTTACCGTCGACGAAGGAGAGATTAACATTAAGGGAAGGATAAGCTATGCCTCGCAAGATCCCTGGCTGTTTCCATCTTCGATTAAACAGAATATATTGTTTGGTAAAAAGTACGACAACAAAAGATACGATCAGGTAAGGAACTTTGTGTGATTAATTGCTTCTAATTTTCCTGTGTCGATAACAAAGACTACAGTAGTTTTTCGATTGTGGATATTGTAAAAGACGCTTTTTAAATTTTTGTAAACTATGTACGTCTTTACACTCCGGGCAAGTTTTTTGTGCATCTTTAAATTTATCTCTTACTCGAATAAATCAAGTATCTGCTGTAACGGGCTAATTTCATCCTTAAACTTACGTTGGAAGATAACCCGATAGGCTACCAGCTTACCTTAGCCGAGACACGGGGGTGGTGTGATCTTAGAACAATAAAATAAAAAAAAAACAATGATTAGGTAATATAGTAATATCTGCTTAAACTTGTGGGTTTGTTTACCGCAAACTTACCTTACTTATATCCTGATTAGGTTGGGTTATGTTAAGCAAACCCACAAGTTTAGCGAATATGATATGGTTTCAGCAAGATGGAGCGCTGCCATATTACCCAATCAATGTCCGGCAGTACCACGACCTAATATTTTTAAAACGGTGGTTAATAAGGAAAGGATCAATAGATCAATTGATCTTATGCTATTAGACTTCTTCTTATGGAGATATGTAAAAAGTATGGTATACAGAACGCATCTTCAATGAAGCCATATACGACATGAACAAAGGTAATTTTGATAAACGGACTCCGGTTAAACAATACCAAATAAAACAATCTCGAAGACCTACAAGCAATGATGAATCAAATAACCTATAACAGCAGTTAATATGGCCTTGACGTAAATAAAACCAAACTTATAATAATTAGCACAAAGAAAATCATAGAAAGCCACCTACTTATAAACCAAGCTGCTATCGAAAGAGTTCATCACTACAACTACTTAGAAATCATCATTAAAGAGGACTGAAATAACGCACAGGAAATAAAAGCATGAATAGGAAAAGCCAGAGTAACCTTCCACTACATAAGTGTCTTCTACAAAAGTCATAACCTCACTATTAACACAACAGTAAGACTCCTGCGATGCTTTTTCGTTCTCCTTATGGTATAGAATCTTAGAAACTCGATAAAACCACAACTAAAAAACTCAACGCTTTCAAAATGTTGCTGTACAGGAAAATCCTAAAAATTCCTTGAAAGGCAAGAGTGACAAACGTAGAGGTTCTGAAAAGAATAATAAAAGACCTAGAACTTATGACTACAGTTAAAGCTTGCAAACTAAAATACCTAGGTCACATCATGCGAAACGAAGGAAGATACGCTTTGCTGCAGGCAATCCTACAAGGAAAGAATCTTTGGAAGAAGAGGAATAGGAAGACGCAGGATATCATGGCTCAAGAATCTTAGGACCTGGTTCAACAAAAAATCTCCAGAACTCTTACAGATTGCTGCAGACAGAGTCAGGATTGCTCTGAGGATCGCCAACATTCGCAATGGATTGGCACTCTAAAAAGAGAAAGAAGAAGAAGATGGTATACAGAACTAAACCCTTAGATGTAGTTGACTTAAGAAGAAAGATAACGCTAACCACAGATTTATGTTTTTAAAGTGAAACTTTTTACGGCTCACTCTGTCATAAAACATATCTTCTTCTTCTACTGGTTTGAGATCATTTGATCTGTTAGTTCCGGACTTGCCGTCGTAGCATTTCCCGCTGGTTTTGCTTTTAGTGCTATGCGGAGTAGTTAATCTTCGGTTTATCATTTTCTTCTTTTTTGTCTCCCTCATCTTACTATGTCCTGTATGCCGTATTGTTCTTTTATGTTTATGTTTCTTACGCGGTCCCTTCTGGTTTTGCCAACTATTGTTCTCAGCACCTTAATTTCGACCACATTCCGGCTTTGGGTTTTTATATTGTCTTCTTGTGTTTTAATTGTGTACGTCATACACAACATGTGTTAACAAAAGGTCGGATATTAAAAATTTACACACCTCATATTTTAATCTAACAGAAAAAATCAAACATTAATTCTGAATCATTACCAGACCACTTTTTTTAATTCTAATTATCATTTCTTTCAAGAGCCTTTTTTTCTTTTTTACATTATAAAGAAACGATTCACCGATAGTTCAGTATGTTTATTTCTTTGTGTCTGTGTCAGCGTGTTTCGTCAACCTGTGTATTTATTTATACAGGGTGGCCAACCGAAAACGAAACAGAGCCATTTGCAGAAACATAATCAGCATTTTAGAAAAATGCTCAGACCCGTCGATTTTTAATTAAAGGGGGACTCTTTTGCGGTATTTTTGACTCCACTACTTTTAACCCCAAGCGAGGGTAAGAATTGCCCCAAAATTTTTAAATGGCATTTGAGGTCGAATGGGATGTCTTTTGAAAGCTCTGACAATTCTCTTTACAATAGTCTTTAAATTTTACATTTCCTCCCAATTACAAATTTCAATTATTTTAGTTGCTTACTTACTACTTAATTGATTAAATGTTCATAGTAATAACCTCCCGCTTCCATACAAAAATAAAGATTTTGTTCAAATTTCCGGAGTAATTCGGACAGCACTCGTCAACGATTATTTGACGCAAATCTCCCAACGACGCTGGATGTGTTTTATAGATTTTAATTTTCAGATGTCTCCAGAAAAAAAATCAAAGGGCGATAAATCTGGCAATCGTGGAGGCCATTCAATGCTGCCTCTTCTCCCAATCCAATGCTGTGGATAAAGTTGGTCTAAATACTGACGAACAATCGCCGCAGGGTCAATAGCGTCTTCCTTTAATTGCAAATACATTTTACTAGTAAAATTGCCTGGTAGAGAAAAAGGACCCAGCAGTCGGTCACTGCAAATGACAGGCCATACAATTAATTTCTCCGGTTGCTGTATATGCACCTCGTGAAAAACTCTTGGGTTTGAATCGGACCAATAGCGGCAATTGTGGCTATTTATCGTCCCGTGCAAGAAAACTACTAAATTTATATCATTGGCGTACTTAACTTAAATGAATGACATTTGCACCGTTCGTGATTGTTTCACATTTAAAATCTAAATGAGTAATGGACGGAATTTTAAAATTTAAAGAGTATTGTTCCTGCAATAGACTCTGTTTCGTTTTCGGTTGGCCTCCCTGTATTTTATGTCAAATTTATTTACTTTACCCTTTTAAACTCGAAAAGCCACCCTAAATGTAAGTAGGTACTAATCAATGTTATTTTATGTAAAGCGTTCGAAGCGTTTTATATTTTTTAACGATTGTTACTTTACATAATTTATTTTGTTACCATAAAAACTACATTTTAGAATCCTATTGTAAAATGTATGCTCTTGTTTTTATATAGTCCTGCAGATAAAACAATAAAATTTAGAAACGTCGATAATTTAACAATTGGTTTTCTTTAACCTTTCTACCGAATTCCTGCTTACTTAACAATCAAAATCATATTCAACGGTCGCCATTCTATAACTATACAGTTTTGAGATAATATTAAGTATTATCGAATTGCGTCAATCAAATGAAATTATTTTTTTTTGATAATATTTTTGCAATAAATTAAAAAGTAAAAAAAAATTTAAATAGACAATCCAGAAAGCTTTTAAATCCTGTATCACAAGACCCTATGCCCAATTAAAAATTCTCTGCAGGATGTCTGTTGAGTCGTCATGATGATTCGTTGTTTATTGTTAATGTTTTTCAATTTGTCAATTTGGATAGTTTTTTGTGAATATAAAAAGACATATTGTCAGTCAGACTTTAATCATAAAAAAGGTCAAATAGTCAGTAAAAACGGTCAGTACGTTTTACAATATCATTTCATAATATAAAATTGACATGTTTCGGGATTTTTTATAAATATGCACAATAATTAAAATAATTAATCTTTTCCATTTGGCTGTTTTACACTGTATAAAAATGACCATATAATAATAATATGAAAAATAATATTGCCATAAAAGATGATCCAAAACGATCTTCTTTAGGTGTGAACAAAGTACAGTGCAACAGAAATAGCTTGGCGGGCGACTAGCCTCTTAAATAACAAATATTCGGCTGAATATACTTCACATTTGTAAACTTCTGCCTCCGATTGTACTTGAGACTCACGATTACTAAAAAATTTCGTCGTCGCCGATCGGATCGTTATTCAAATGTTTTCGTTGTGCGCATATTTGTGTGTTCTTCGCCCGCCAAGCTACTTTTGTTGCACTGTAAAACCCAACAGCAACAATATGAATATTAAATTTCAAATTATATTTGACACCATTAAAAGAATGACACAAGATAATTTATCACATTCTTGTGCCCATTAAAATAGATTAGGTTAAAAGAAATTGTTTTTAGGATTATCGTAACAACAACTTGATTTTTCACAATTCAACTTTACTTTGATTTAAAAAAACTAACACCATATATTTGTATTCTATATTTTGATGCTTTCGAATTAAAACTTTACTTAACCACCTCGGCGACGAGCTTGAATACCAAATTTAATCTTATCTTGATCCTATAATAACTTCGGTCTTTACCACCGAATGTCTCACAGTACTAATTGTCTCACTGTATTTTGTTATTTTTATCAAATAAACATGTTTTTATTAGATACAGGGAGGAATTTTTTGCCACAACTCCATCCCCTATTTTGGTGGAGAAAAGTTCAGTTAGTCATTTGTAACAAGGGAAAAATTAAATTCTGGCGCTAATTGCTGTTAATTTTCTTGCGTCGAAAAGAAAGATTTGGTGTAGTTTTTCGATTGTGGTTACTATAGGAGATGTTCATTTATGGAAACTATGATAATCTGTAAGTTATTACCTACGCTCCGCGCGAAATGTTTTTGAATTGATGTTCGTGCGTCTGAAATTTTTTCTCTTTTTCATTAAATCAAATTTCTGTACATACATATAGTTACGCTTTTTTTTCGTATTGTTAGGCAGAGACCACTTTTTTTGACTTGCTACGCTTCTTACATACGTCCTTCGCTTCTTTTACTTTTATCAGCACTTTCATACATGCTCGTTGGTTGCTGGGACTCTTGACCTGGCCTTTTTTTAGACCAATTTAGATCTGATCTTCCTAAGTTGACCTTTACCGACTTGCCCATTCACACTCGCCTTATAAATATGTTTTCTGTTTCGTCAATCTTCTTTCATCCATCCTCTCTACGTGTCCAAATTATCTTTGTCTATCATTGTTACTTTTTTTTATACCACAGCGTTCCTTTATCTCACTATTTTTCACTTTATCCATCAGAGTCACTACGGCTATACTTCTCAGACTTCTCATCTTCACAGCCATTTATATGTATGTAGGGTAAATAAATTTAAAAACCGTAATTATTTTTAGGTAGTTTCAGCTTGTGCGTTGGAATATGACTTCATACTTTTCGAAAAGGGAGATGAAACCATCGTAGCCGATAGAGGAATGAACCTGAGTAATGGACAACAAGCTAGAATTAACCTAGCAAGAGCTATTTACAAAGACAGTGACATTTATCTGATAGACGATGCCCTAACGGCATTGGACACTAAAGTACAAGAACACATTTTCACTCATTGCATCCAAGGAATGCTCAAAAACAAATGCGTTGTATTAGTCACCCACAATCCCAAACATATACAATTGGCCGAAAAACTGGTTATATTTGAAAATGGCACCATCAAATTCCTGGGTAAATATCAAAATATTTCCAAAGATCTATTAAAAGAAATCGCAACTGAAGAATTTAAAATGGACAAGGAAAAAATTGTCGATGTGGAAGTCGACGAAAAAACAAGGCTTATTGAAGCGGAAAAACCAGCAAATCGCAAAAGACAGGTTTATCATGAAAACAAAATATCCGGTAATGTGGATCTTAAATATTATTTGCAGTATGTAAAGATGGGGGGATATTTTTTAAGCTTTACTATTGTACTGTTCTTTGTTGTTGAAATTCTGTTAGACAGCGCTTCGCAAAAAATTTTAAGCAGTTGGTGAGTATAAATTTTTTTTTTTTTTTATTTTAATACTAATATTTATGTTTATTTTAATTCATTGATGCCTAGCAAAAAATAAGTTGATAGTATAGCTTTGCGTAAATTGTGTGCCTTGTTTTTGAATAATTAATATTATCTCCTCTGTACAATCGGGTTTTGCTCACTACATAGTATCACAACAGCGCTTCTTTCTATAACCGATAATCTTCTTAAATCAATTGATAACAATAAACTTCTTGTGCTCCTAGATTATAGTACGTCCTTTGATACCCTCAAGCATAAAACGCTATGCGTAAAACTCAGACTTAATGGGAGTGTTTTAGTTTTTCAGTGTCATTTGGAGTTTCCCAAGGGTCAATACTAGATCCACTACTTTTTTCTCTTTTTATCAGATATTCATGAACATATCGCAAATTCTCAGATACACCACTATGCTGACGACAATGAATTATATATGTCTTTTCCTCTTAAACATTTTTCCGCAACCTTAACCACATTGAACAATGACTTCAAAATATTGTATAATTTACCTTCTATACAAAATCTAAAAATAAACAGTTCTAAATCTCTTGTAAAAGGGTAAGAAAAAGCCAACACATACAAATTTGTTTTGCTAATGAAATGATATTATTGGTCCAAGAAGGTAAGATCTTGTGATTTCCTAGATGCAAATCTACGCTTCAAAAAACATACCAGTGACATTTGCTAACAGTCATTCAAAGTATTGAGGCCAAATAAAGACATTATTTTAACTAAGTTCAAACTTAACCTATCGAACCAAAGTCTACTCATTTCGTCTCCAAAGGATTTAAAACACCTGTATTCGTTTTTATTGTGGAATAAAAAAATAGGCAAGAAATACAAAAATTACTTTTTTTACTCTAAATATTATTAACACATTCTCACAGCCTTACACTTCAATTAAAAAAATATGACCACTTAAACTCATAAATGAAAGAATCAGGCTAGCTCCGAATTGGAAAACTATGAAATCACATCTTACCATTTATCACAAAACTATGAAATCACTATCCCGTAGAGGAGGCAGAGACCACTTCCTTTCACTTACTTACACACTTCTTTCGCTTCTAATTTGTCGATCCGATCGAGATACGTTCGCCGAGGACGACCTCTACCGACTTGCCCTTTCACACTTTCGTCAATCTTCTTTCATTCATCCTCTCTACCTGTTCAAACCATCCAAGCATTTTTTTATCTATCTTTCTCATTTTATCCATCAGACTCTCTCCGGCTATACTTCTCAGACTACTCATCTCCGCAGCAATAATCTTATTTTCATGCTTCTTCTGCCAAACCCAACATTTACTACCATACGTGCCTTTTTTAACATGGTCTGGCTGCTCATTAGTAACCAATTAGTAATTTTTATTTACGGTTCTCCCCATCTCTCTTCTAATTTTAATGGATTATACTTAAATATTGAAGTGATTTCAAATTACTTTTAGGATAAATAAAAAAGCAAACATAACTTATCTTAAAGAAAAGTGTTTTAAAAACACAACAATCGATTTAAATGAAGTCAATATACAAAACATCACCAACGCTGTTCTAGAAGAAACGTATTCGATATCCTCGAACATCATTAGGGAAATAAAAAAATTAGAAATGGAAGCCGGTCGTACCTTAAATATTTACACAGCTTCAGCGGCGGTTGTATTGACGATGGAATTGATAAAACGATTTCTTATACTTAAGGTTGGAATGAAAGCCTCAATCAACATTCACAAGAACATGGTGGATGCGGTCATAAAGGCGAGGATGGCATTTTTTGATAATTTTTTCATCGGAAATATTCTAAATAGATTTTCACAAGATTTGAGTGTTGTCGATGAACATTTGCCATTGATTATGAGTGCATTTGTAGGGGTAAGTTTTTCTTCTAAGCGCCGTTTAAATAAAAAAAATTTTGCTGGTGTACCTTAAATATTTAAAAAAAAATTGCATTGCTTTTAGACTTTATTTCATCTATTGGGCATTGGAGGGCTGATAGCTTCAGTAAATTGGAAATTTATTTTACCTGCAGTTGTAATGGCCGTCATGTCGGTGATCATAAGATTTGTTTATATAAAAACTGCGAGAAGTTTGAAACGTCTTGAGGCTGCTAGTAAGTCATGCATAATAGTAAATTATAGATTTGTTCCAACAACTTTCTTGAAAAAAACCGTATGGTAATAATAATAGGTTATAGCTTTATTGTCAGTTAAACCCATTAACAGGACAATATGAGTTAAAATTAAGTATATACAGAAAAAAAAACAAATCAATACTGTAAGTTTAAGAACATAAAAAAAATTAAAATCACCCTATTATATTATCGTTCTATATGTACTCCAGCTGATCTCACTATTTTAGTATTAGAATCAAAGTGAATATCGCAAAAGTTAAATATTCTATTAAAATTTTGGCACATTGTATAAATTAGTGCTTTAAATAATATATTGGTTCTGGCTATCAAAAGTCTAAAAAACTTTTTTTTAAATTCGATTTAATTAGCATACATCTTGCTTTTTCTTGCAGCGTTCTGCTGTTTCTTTCTGATAATCCATTTTGTTGTGGTATGTATGGCGCTGATAATCTTCTGGTTATACCATTATTTTTAAGATAATTATTCGTTCTTTAGTTAAATTTTTCATTTCATTTTTAAAATCCTTAAAGTTTTGCAAAGTTTTGCTTTTTTGCTTAATGAAATAAACTTTGCAGTACCTGCTGTATTCATCGGTGAATGTTACGAAATATCTGTGACCACCATTGCTTGTCACAGGCATTGGTCCACATACATCTGAGTGAACGATGTGTAATCTCTTCTTTGCCTTTACATTTTCATGACTTTCGTTGGGGAAAGGAAGAGTTACCATTTTTTTTTGGTACAAGTTTCACATTCGTTTCACATTTCATTTTTGTTTATTTCCACGCCTTTTATTGTTTTATTCTTAATAGCATTTTTTAAATCTTGTTCATTTACATGAGCTAATTGCTCGCGCCAATCGTTAATCGTTTTTATTTCAGCATATATTTATTTCTTCACATAATATAAGCAATCTTCTTTGTATGCCTTTATTAATATTCCATTTTCGTTATGTATTGTGGCAGTTTCTTGATGAAAACTGACTTTGTATCCATTTGATGTTGCTTTGGCAATCGATATCAAATTGGTTGATAAGTTTGGTACATACAAAGTATTCTTAAGAGATATTTTTTTATAATTTAATTTTATTACGACCGTTCATTACCTTCAATGTTTTCGGTTTTGTCGGTAGAAGCAAGTTTTAGACTTTCATTTGCTCGAGTCATTGTTTTGAACATTCTTTGTCTTTGCACATATGTGATGTACATCCGCTGTCAAAACACCAATTTTCTTAAACGTTTATATTTTAAATAGATAGACAGGTTTCTTTTACTAATAAAGAACCTTGTTGAATCTTTTTCTTTGACCAACAACATACATACATACATATAGTCACACCTTTTTCCAGGAGGGGTGGACAGAGACCACTTCCTTTCACTTGGTACGGTTCTTACACACATATTTTGCTTCCTCTACTTTCATCAGTGCTCTCATACATGCTTGTCAGTTATTGGTACTCTTGACCTGGCCTTTCTTCAAAAAAATGTTGATCTGATCGAGATCTTTGTGACCACATCTTTTTTTACACCACATTATTCTCTTATCTCACTATTCTTTACTTTATTCAACCGAGTCACTTTGGCTATACAATTCTCAGACTAGTTATCTCCACAGCATTAATCCAATTTTATGTTTCTTCTGTCAAACCCAACATTTACTTCCATACATAAGTGTAGGAAGCAACATTCCTGTATGCACAGCCAATCGTACATTTTTTGACACTTTCTGGGTGTTCATAAAGCTATGCAGTGCCCCATTTATTTGTTTTTCTGCCAACACCCTTCGCTTAATGTCACTATCATACTTTTCATCTCTCATAAACTTTGAACCTTTGACCTTTTTGCAGACATTGTTCACATTTCAGGTTTTTCTTTGATTTTTCTGCATTAAATTTCTTCTGTTGTTTTTTTTATTACCATAATGTGTCTGTTTTAAGCATTCGTTCAATCCAGTTTTTACTAATATACCTTTTGCTTGTATTTTCCATGTATTGAAATTATTTCCATTGAATGATTAGATATTTGCGTATACTTTTGATGTCGCTTGGGACCCTGGGCCCATACCTGTTATTATTATATATTAAGCAAACCTATCGTAATATCCTTAATAAAAATATATATAACTTTATGAAACTATTTTATTTCTTAAAACTACACAAAATATATCTTTTACAAAATCAAAAATCAAAACCGATATTTTTATATCTGACACTGACAGATTTGTATTAGATTTGTATAGAGAATAGTGAAGTGAATACTACATGGAAGTCCACTCCTGTAACAAGTTTTTAGCTCTTCCAAAAGTTATCAATCAATTAAAAATACCAAGAATCATTTCATCTTCCAATTCTAGATTTATTAAACTCCATGGTTTTTACGACGCATCCGAATATGTCTATGGCACATTTATATTTATATTCATTTATATTTGATCCGAAAATGAGACAGGATGTTGTTTCTAGATTACTATGTACCAAATCCAGAGTTGCACCATTAAAACAAGTTTCTTTGCCAAGATTAGAACTTTGTAGCGCTACCTTACTCGCACAACTTGCGAAAAAGCTTTGTGACACGTTGAATTTAAATATTTCTAAAAAGTATTATTGGTGTGATTCCACTATAACATTAGGTTGGATAAAGGCGCATGCTAAAAATTGAAAAACTTTTGTAGCAAATAGGCGAAATCCAAACAGTAACCAATCCAAAAGAATGAAATTATGTGAAATTAGCTAATAATCCTGCTGATCTTATATCTTGAGATTTGCAAGTGATAGCTATTATTAAATTATGGTGGGAAGGATTCCCCTGGTTGTTGCAAGATGAATCCCAATGGTATCTCTGAACTAAAAAATATCATTCTGAGGAGTTACCAAGAAAAATAACTATTTCTGCCTTTATCACAAACAATGTGAATATCGATATTTTTATTTCTATTTCCACAATGATTAAATCACAAAAGGTTACAGCATATTGTAAACGTATATTTTCAATTCAAGAAAGTCAAAGAACGATCGTCAAAACGGGAAATTGGCATTAAGTAAATTGAAAAATGCATTGAATGTATTAATTAGAATTAACCAACAACAAAGTTTTCCAAACGAATATAATAAGTTATTTCGCAATAAACAAATTGTTAAAAAAAGTCGACTTCTATCTTTGAATCCAATCCTTGGCAGTAAAGCTATATTGAGAGTAGGGAGCAGACTAAAGAACTCTAAATACGATTATGACAAAAAGCATCCAATAATTTTATCCCCAAAACATACATTAACCAATCTCATTTTATCCCATGAACATAAAAGACTTCTGCATTGTGGTCCTCCACAAATGTTGTTTTCTATTAGAGAAATATATTGTGGTCGTAATGTTACGAGGAAGAACTCGTAATTGTGTGATTTGTTTTCGAGCGAAACCTCGCTCTGAACAATATATAATGGATAACCTGCCTGAGGTTCGTATCTTTCAAAGTTTACCTTTTTCTAATGTACGTATCGACTTCGCATTCAAATTAAAAGTATAATTAATTCAAGACCCCTGATGCCTCTATCGTCAGACCCAGACAAATTTATAACCCTAACACCAGCCCGTTTTTTGATTAGCAAGACAATAACAGCCATTCCGGATCCATCCCTACTTTATGCTAAAAAGTCATGTCTGAGCAAATACCAGAGGATGCAACAGGTAATACAACAGTTTAGGAAAAAATAACACCGGGAATATATTTTTATGTTACAAGAGTGAGTGAAATGGAGAACAAATGTTGCAACTCTCCTGAAAATTGGTAGTCTGGTTATTCTGAAGGAAGCAAATCAACCACCATTAAAATGGAAGATGGGACGAATCACTGGTATCCATTCTGGTAACGACAGTGTTGTTCGTGTGGCGAAGATTAGATTATCTAATGGTAATGAAGTGCAGCGAACAGTTTCAAAACTCTGCGTTCTACCAATAGACTGCGTCAGAGAATGAATAACTTTTAAATTTTTTATTTTATTTTATTACTTCTATAATTATAATTTACATTTAAAAGCTCCTTTACTTTTTTAAGGCGGGCCTCCATACCTTTTTGGTTCAAATTACAAAAAAATCAAAAGAAATTTTACAGTCCACTTCAATCAATATTAAACAATCTACGTTACCTAGAAGTAAGGGTAGGTAGGTACATAATTTAAGTTTAAAAAATGAATAATTGAGAATTTGGGGAAGTGAAATAGTTTGTTTATATTTTCAAAAAGTGTGCTATATGTACAGTACATACATATTTCAGATACCCGAGAGTAGGCAACTGTTTCGATTATGCAAAATGAGAAACTCATTTCAATAAAAAATACAAATTTGTTCTTACTTAACTAGTTTAACAGATTTATTGTAAAAGAACAACATACCACATTAAAGTATAATGTACATTATATGTTTATAAAATTTATATACCTACCTAAGCAGGTTTTTAAAATTACAATAAAATTATTACAATAAAAACAATTAAATTAATAATCATTTAAAATCAGTGTGTACAATAACAAACGTTGACTAAATTTAACGCTGAAAAGTTTCTTTTTTTGTCGTTTAAATAATTGTTCATTTCTCATAACCCATTTTCACGTTTGCAAAATGATACAAAATTAGCATTATTTGTATCACCTTGATATCTCACAGCCCCGCGAAGCCTGTAAAATAATGACATTTAAAGAAATTGAAAGCGTTCCTAAAACTTCTAGTATAAAGTTTTTTGCTTTAAGTTAACAGGTTTTAAAGCTGTAACGATTGAAATTTGAATATTTTTAAAAAAATTAAGAGATTTTCAGAAACGGTCTTTTCAATTGAGTGTTTGCTTGACATGCATAACAAAATCGTATCTCAGTTGCACTATAAAAAGTAGTTGCCCACAAATGATTTAGCCTATTAGTAGCTGCTGATATACTTTTTTCTCTTATTTTATTTTTACCAGTGCACAAATTGTATGTTCTTCATTATAAATGAAAGAGTGAAAATCCCGACTATCGCAAAAAAGAGTACAATAATTGTGTAATATTGTCAAAAGCACACGTGTTAAATAAATATACAACTACTTCACTTTTTATTTTAACTTACCTATTGCTGTCGATTGGAAAGATATGATTTTAAAATACTGTTGCGTCACTGTCAAATCCAAAACAGTAAAAGAGATAATACGAGTTTTAAAAAGTTTAGCGAATGATGCGTTTTTTCATCTCAACTAAACTTAAAATCGTTCGTGAACCGTTAAAAAACATATAATTCGCATGAAAAATACCAAGAATGCAAAAGTGAGATTTAAGGTTCTGATGCGAAAAAGGTTTTAAATATATCAGACAAACAAAAACAGGGGCAATCAAAGTAGAGAGTTTGGAAAAAAATTAACAAAATGAAATTGGCGGTGCAGAACAAAGAATCTCAAATAAACGATTCCATGTTTATGATAACAGGCATTGAAAAGAGAATAATGAAGTTGTGAGTGAGCCTGGTTTTACAGTGGCAGACAAAATACATATAAGAGCAAAAAGACAATGTCGTGATCAAATCAAAGAAAATTGGATTCTCCAAGCACCGACTAAAATAGATAAGTGTTTTTTTAGAAAAACGCAAGATATTTTTTGATGTAATAATAGCTTACGTAGTTTTAATCTGGCGATGTGCTACAAATGCTGCATATTTAGCCATATTGCAAAATACTGCTCTGAAAAAGAACTCCGCCTGCAGTGCTGTTGGATGGATTAAGTAGTTTTACAGCTCTGATGCCAGTCCCAAGCCCGGGTAAAGGAGGAGAGTGGAAATAAAACAAACTAAGACTAGCCTGCTGGAATATCACATCTTGGAACAATAGAGATCAGGAAGTTCTCTTGGAACTAGCAACCAACAAGATCGATATTTGCCTTCTCTCCGAAACAAAGAAAAGAGGGAAGGGCAGCATGAGATACGGGGATTAAATCTTGTTCTACAGTGGAGTTGATAAAGATATAAGGGCACAGGCAGGAGTAGGGGTTGCGATAAACGAAAAACTAGAACATTTGGTTGAAGACGTAACCGAAACTAACTAAACTAAACCAAAATATAATGTACATATCAATGAAGCTCCAAAATGAGAAAACACACCTGATAGGTGTATATGCCCCAGACATAACAAAACCAAGAGAGGAAAGAGAACACTTTTTTAATGATCTACAGAGCACACTAGATCAACTACCAAGGAACGAAAAAGTGTTTATAATGGGGGACCTGGGGGAACCCACGTATATGACGTATATATATATATATATATATATATATATATATATATATATATATATATATATCACGTATATATGTTACGATACCCGGCATCATGCAAAGTTTTAACGAGGAAGTGAGAAACGAGAACGGTAACATGCTCATAGAAATGTGTTCATATAATGAGCTAAGGATCAATATTACATACTTCAAATACAAAAACCTACATAAAAACACCTTCCAAAACACAAGAGGACACAAATCAACTATTGACTACGTAATCAGGAACAGCCAAGTAGACCCCCAGCATATTCTCGATATAAGAGCAATAACAGCAGCAAATATAGGAACACAACACAACCTTATTTTATACAAATACCAATCGATAAACCTGCGAAAAAGGAAAAAGACCACTAACTACACCACTAAATTCAACATAGAATCGTTTAAAGATAACAGTACAATAGGATTATACGAACGAAGACTCAAAGAGAAAATCACACACAACCATATAAGAGGGGAAGACGATGTGGAGCTGGCATGGAAAAAAACTAAAAGTAATATAATACAGAGCGCAACAGAGGCTATAGGACTGAGAACAATGGACCCCAATGGTAACAGAAACAGAAAACCATGGTTCACCAACGAAGTAAACGAACTTGCTTAAAAAAAGAAAAAAGCTTACTTAAAATACATTAACAAAACACAGAATGAGTACGAGACATACAAATTAACTAGAAATTAAACAAACAACGATATAAGACAACTAAAAAAAAAACTGGGAGAGATTCTTAGCTGAAATGGAGGGAGATCTGTACGGCGATAAAAAAAAGTGTGGAACATGTTACGAAACAGAAAAAAACAGATTACTAAAGAGGTGAAAGTGAAAGAGAATAAATTGGAGACACTTTAAAAACATGTATAATGCCCCTGATGACATGGATGAAACACTTTAAAAACATGTATAATGCCCCTGATGGAAATACATCAAGAATAGAGATTCTACCAGATGACGATAACATTGAAAATGAAATAACAATAGAGGAAGTTAAAAACCGAAAAACTCCTGGCGTCGATAATATTAATAATGAACTCATCAAATACGGGGGAATGGAACTAAAGAAAGAACTCACCAAACTGTTTAAAAAGATAATTAGATCCGGAAAAAAATAAAGATGAATGTTTAAATGAAGAGGATAACCAACATTTTGACATACAAGGTGAATATCGGATACATATGAAAATAATTCAAGCGATACAGAATGAAGAAAGAAGGGCCGAAGAAAAAATAATTGAGAGAAGTAGAAACGATGAAAGACGATATGAAGATGGAATCAATAAGGAAATGAGTTATGGAGGTAGAAGAACAGAAGAACGAAGATACGGAATCCCAATCTTGTTTAAGGTTCGGTCGAGGCTTTTCAATGAACTTCCGAGATATAGAAGATTCAATTCGACAATTTGATGGTGCTAGTGTATATCCGATTGAAATATGGATAAAAGACATCGAAGACATGTCACTTTATGGATCACTTTAAAGAGAACACTACTAAATGAATTTCATCCAAATTGAATAGTGCTCAGCTGCATAAACTATTAACGGAAAGAAAGATGAAGAAAACTGAGAATATCCAAGAATATTTTTTTGTTATGAAGGAAATTGCTAATTGTGGTAATATTGAAGTAGACGCTCTTATATAATAGGTTATCAATGGTATACAGGATGATTATAGTCATAAAATTACTCTTTACGGAGCAACAAATATAAGTGATTTCAAGAATAAGCTAAAAGTATAAAGTGAGATGAAACAAAAGATGGGATTTCATTCAAGACCGAATCCTCAACAATATTCAGGTAATAGAGACAATTTTTGAAGAACCGAAACAATCATAAGACCCGTGATTAGATGTTTCAATTGCGGTTCTCTTGGACATAAATCGGAGGCTTGTAGAAAGAAAAGTTCGGGATCAAAATGTTTTAAGTGTAATCAATTTGGTCACAAGAGTTTTGAGTGCAGGAATGATACAAATAGTCAAAATTGTTCCAAAAGACGAGCATTAGATTTGTAGATTGTAGATTGTCGTGAAGGCCATGCTGCCTCTCAAGCACTTCGACCTATCAGATCTTTTGTGCATAACCCTTAATCTATTCAAGGTCCGGGATTCCGAGACTTCGAGTAAAGTTTATCAGTTTCCTGGGAGCTAAGTTTCTGATATCAAAGGGCTTTAGGAAGGCCCCTCCCAGAAACTTGAGCCGCTTGCAGAAAAGCGCTGGGCATTCGCAAAGCAAATGTTCTGCAGTTTCAGCGAAGTTCTCGCAGTAGCGGCAACTATCACTTTCTGTTTTGCCCATCTTTTTCAGGTGGTAAAAGACGAGCATTAAAGAATCAGTCGACCCCATCAACCTCTAATAATGATGCCCCAGTACAAAATATTATTTCGCATAATCTTGATGCATAAAATTGTTTATTTTAATGAAACTGCTGTTAATATTCTCATTGATACAGAAAGTCAAGTAAATTTTATAATTTCTAGTATTCATAAAACAATGATGAATTCTGATTTACAAGAAACAACTATTAGTCTTAACGGTTTACGAAAAACAACTATTCAACCTTTAGGCTGTTTTGAATGCAATATTTTCGTAGATAATGAGGAATATAAATCTACTGTGTACGTTGTTCCTGATAAGGTGATATCAGTTAAAGCTATTTTAGGTAATGACCTATTAAATCAAACAGAACATAATTAGTCAAGACGGGATAAGTATTAAACGAATTAATGAAAAAATTAAACTTTTTAACATAAATATTTAGAAACGGAAGACATAGATATTGAACCAGATGTAACGACAGAAATTAAAGACGAAGTTTAAAAAAAGATCACAAATTATGAACCTATACAAACGAAGAGTACCGATATTGAAATATATATTGTCGTTAAGGATAAAATAATAATTAATAAAAAATTATTTAATTGACTGCACCCTTTATACATTCAATCTCAAAGTTATATTCCTTTAAATCTAATCTTATCCTAGTTTATTTTAAAGTTGGATCTTTTATTGAAAATAAATGTTGTATTAGTTTATGATCCGTTTTAACTAAGAATATAGGCGCTCCATACAGATAACACCTGAAATTTTTAATACCCCAATGTATGACTGAAAGTTCTTTTAGAATTATTGGTTTATTAAGTTCGCTTTTTAAAAAGCCCTGTGATGCAAATGCTATAGGCAAATCTATCCCATCAAAATTTTGACTAAGTATGGCAGAACAAGCCGTATTAGAGGCGTCTGTTGTCAAAACAAATTGTTTAGTACAATCTGGATACTGTAAAATTGATGGTTTAATCAATGAATTTTTAAGTGTTTTAAATGCAGTTTGAGTTAAACAAATTTTTGCAAACTGTGGGATAAATATTCTATAGTAATTATAAAATGCTACGAATCGCTTAACCTCATCAGCTATAGTCGGTAACGGGTATCTTTGCACATCATACTTAGATTTGTCTGGCAAGACTCCCTTATCCGATATAAGATGACCAATATAAGTTACTTTTTTTTCTAAAGAATTTACATTTTTGTGTATTTAATTTTAAATTGAATTTACTACAAGTTTCTAATACGTGTTTTATGTTTTTCAAATGATGTTTTTCAGAGCACCCCATAACTATTAAGTCTTCCATGTACAAAAAAGCTTTTTCTGTAGTTAACCCAGTAAATTTCATAGTCATCATTCTTTGAAAACTGTTTGGACTTATATTTAATCCAAAAGGTGATCTGGTAAACCTGTATGACCTAGATTCGGTACTAAATGACGTAAGATCTTTCGAATCCTCGTCCAAAGGTATTTGATGAAACCCCTAGATTAAATCTAGTACTAAAAACAATTTGGCCCCACCTAGTTGATCTACTATAGAATCAATTTTTGGTACCGGAAATTTATCGGGTGTAATTTTCTGATTTAACTGCCTAAAATCTATGCATAGTCTCCATGCCTTATCTCTTGTTTGAGATTTTTTAGGCACTAGCGATACTGGACTGTTATATGGAGATGTTGATGGTTCTATTATGCCATTGTTAATCATTTTTTGTACTTGTGTGTTAATTTCTGCTGTAAGGGCATAAGGTGTTATATAATTTTTAATTTAAACTGGTGTATTATCATTTAATGTTATTTTTTGAGAATCAAATTATTACAAGTTAAAATATCGTTTTTTAAAGCAAATACATAAGAAAAATGATCACATAACTTGAATTTTTTTTTTACATAATCTGGTACGTTTTGATCTAATGACTAAAATAGTTCTTGGCATCTATTGTGCTTTTCTTCACTAATATTGTATATATAAAATTTATCTAATTCTATCGTTTTTAATGATGTTGTTGTAACTGGATTGTTAGGTTCGTAGAAATCTATCACTGTAACTTATTTAAACAAGACAAGTATTACAAAATTAATAATGTATTTGTAGAACTTTGACATCTCAGTATATATAATTTTTTTGATAGTTCTATTTACTTCGTTGACATGGAAAAACATTAAACAACTTGCACCTACTTTCTAAATATGATAAAATCTCATTTCCAACATACTCCCCCCAAAATCAACATTTAAAACGATCTGGTATCTTCACCATTCTGCCACTTCTTGTAAAAACAGTCTCCTCTTGATTTTTATGTCTCTGTTCTTTCCTTTCGTCTTCTTCAGTTCTTTTTTCTTGATCTACCATCTTGCTTCTGCTTTTAGAATTTTCTTCTTGTTAATTTCTTTGTATCAATTTCCCAATCTCTTCTCATGAAGATATTTCTAAGGGGTATAATTATTGGAATGGTCTAATGAGTTCTCCATTCTTGACCCTTGCAACTCTGCATACCTTATCTCTTCCTGGATATATTACTTGGATTTTACCAAGTGGCCAATTAATTCTTTTCGTATTATCAGATCCAATCAAAACGATGTCTCCGATTTTAAAAATTCCATGTATTCTTTTACCAGTATTGACCAGTTCTGCCAGTTTCTAAATCGAGTTCTCATAGTTTTTCTGAGTTTTTGAATGTATCTCATTCGTTTCAAAAGGTGATTTTTGTCGATGATATCTATATCAGGCGTTTCTAAAGTATTTTGTTCACTTATAAACATTGATGGGGTTAGGGGCACCAAATCATTTTGTTCTTCTGACAAATAGGTTAAAGGACGTGAATTTATTACTGCTTCGCAATCACATAATAACGTTTCTAGTTCTTCGTAATTAACTAAAGCTTTTCCCAAGTTTTTACGAAGTAATTCTTTCACAATTCTTACAATTCTTTTCCACCATCCTCCCCACCAAGAATCGGTTGGTGGATTGAAATACCACTTAATTTGCTTTGAAGAAGAATAATTCATGATTTCATTCCAATTAATATTTTTGAATAAATTACTTGCTCCTATGAAATTTGTACCGTTGTCGGAATAAATGACAGATATTCGGCCTCGCCTCGAGACAAATCGTTTTAGTGACATTAGAAATGCATCAGTCGACAAAGAATTTACTAATTTTATATGAACTTCCCGGTAAACAGCACAAATAAATAAAACAATCCATACTTTATTTCCCCCTTTCAGAAAAAGTGGACCTGCTAGATCTATTCCTGTAACTGAAAAAGCTTTATTGCACTGTATCCGATCCACTGGTAGAGGCGCAAAAGGTATATTTATACATTTGCTGCTAAACCTTTTACATTTCACATATTTTCTTATTACTTTCCTCACAAATTTTCTTCCCTTCAAAATCCAAACCTTTTTCCTTAATAAAATCAAAGTTGTTTGTATCCCAGCGTGGCAATTTCTAATATGATACTGCTCGATAAGTTTTCTGATTATTTCATTTTTGTATGGCAGAACTACAGGATATTTGAATCCCTCACTGTCTTCCCCCATTACCAATCTAAGTTCTAATCTTATAAGTCCAAATTTGTCCACAAAAACTTGTAAGTTTTTTAAAGAATTGGGGTTTTTAGCGAAACTCTCCTGCTGAACCGTTTTGAGAAGATGATTTTCAGCTTTAAAAATTTCATCTGAATCGAGTTCGCCACTATTTTTTACATTACCCTTGCAATTAAAAAAGAAACAAATTATCCAAGCAATAATTCTTATTTTATAATAGTTCGAAAGGAAGTTGAATACCCTAGTCGAGTACCATTACTCAAACACCAAATTGCAGACTACCGATCTCCTTATTTCGTTATTGACTTCCTCTTCGTGATCGATTAATTCGCTGTATGGCCAACTATCTTGCTCTTGCATTAACCAGTCTGGACCTCTCCACCACTGTTTCTCCAACAAAATTTTACCGTTGCAACCCCTAGAGACAATATATGCAGGATTTAAGTCACGCGGTACATGATGCCATTTACTAATTTTACTGCAAGACCTTATTTCCTTTACCCTATTTCCAATAAAAGTGTTCTAATTCTGCTTTGTTTTAATCCAAGCCAATAATGGGTTTCTATACTGTGGAATTCATCGACACTTTTTACCATCCTACATAATCGAACCCCAATGAGAGTAGCTAGCAACTCCAACTTCGGTATGGTGATTTTCTTAGAAGCTACTTAGCCTGAATGAGTGTATTTGACGGAATTTCATTTTTCTCTGTCCTCAAGAAAATACAACAAACATAAGCTAACAAACTTGCATCACAGAATACATGAATAGAAGAGTTATCAGTATCTTGCAAATTACAAAACTTATAAAATGGTCTAGAAATTTTACATAAACTCATAAAAGACAATTTTTTTAACCACTCATTGAATAACCTAATAATATCTCCTGGAAGCGTACTGTCCCAATCAATTTTGAGTTTCCAAGTTTCCTGTAGTAATAACTTCGGAACCAATGTGGTTGGACTTGTGAAGCCAATTGGATCGAATACCTTTTGTGCTATTGATAATAAGCATCTTTTTGTCCTAGGAATTTTATTCAAGTCATCAGTTGTCCCAATATCACAATGAAGAGTATCAAGATCATAATCCCATTGCAATCCTAAAACGTAAACAACCTTTTCACCACTTTCAGGATAATCGACGATATATTTACTTTCCATAGAATTATATATCCATTCCCTTAAATTGAAATTTGCCAAGAAAGAAGATATTTAGAATTTCTGATGAAGGTATCTAACTCAGATTTACTTCTAAGACTTGTAATACAATTGTCTACATAGAATGAATTTTTCAGCTTATCTTTAGTCTCCCTGAATTTATCCAGAGCCGTATCTAAATAAAGTCCTAAAGTTGCTGGTAACAAAAATGGACTAGACTTGACTCCAAATACAACTCTGCAATGCCTATAAAATTTTAACTCGTGCGACACCAAATTATTCCACCAAAAGAATCTGAGATATTATCTGTCGTTGGAATTAATACTTATCTGTAAAAATGCCTTCTGTATATCTGCTGTAACTCCTAACACACCTATCCGAAATTTTAGGAGCAGTAAAGGGATTAACTCGATCAAACAGCTATTCAGACAAACTCCTCTCGAATCCTTACACGACGCATCAAAGACTGGTCAAATTTTTGTAGTAACACTATTCTGTTTAATAACTGCATGGTGTTGTGCATGTTTTTCAACCTCTTTTATAATCCCTTACTGTTTTCACTCCTGTAATACATTATTATATTCCTCAAATTTCCCATTACTATTCAATTCATGTGTGGTTGATAGTAGCCGTTTATGCGCTATTTCAAAATTGTTTTCGAGGACTGGATGTCCTTCAATCCACGGAAAATTAACTTCATATCTATTATCCGTGTTGAAAACAGTGGTGTTTTTAAATAACTCCAATATATGTTCCTCAAAAATACCCTTTTCTTCGGTAATTTCTGTCTCTTTTATACCTATTTTAAGTTCCCACAAATTAGGTATAAAAAAATCAGTGAATCCCAAAAAAATATAAGAATTATTGCTTTTATTGTAGTATTTTCCCATTATTGTCCAACCTAGATGAGTTTCTATTGCCACTAAACCGTTGTCTATATATTCTGTCTTACCAGTGAGTAAACTACCAAATACATCAGCTCCTAACAATAGTTCGATTTCAAAAGGAGCATCTATGCAAGAATCTGTGATAAATATGCCTTTTTCATTGAGATGCCTTATTATATTTACATCTTTAATCTTTGGAATGAAATTAGAAATTCTTGTTTTATCCAAAACTGATACTTTACATTTAAATTGTTCATTTAAACTTTAAATATTGATATCATAAATATTATGAGTCCTTGGAGCTGACTGGTGCCCTCCAAAAACACCCTGTGTAATGTTTTCTTCAGAAATTTTTTCAAAACCCAATTGTTTTGCGCAGTTTGAAGAAGTGTACGATCTCTGAGATCCAGAATCTAAGTGTGCACGAGTAACCTTTTTCTTATTACGATTAAAAAGTTGTATCGATATAGTTTTCAATAAAATTTGAGATGAGTTTTTGCTGGTCAAACTTTGCTCTACTTTTATCTCTTTTTTTTCATCATTATTTAACTAAAAGCTTTTTACAGGCAAGTCAGGACATAGTAAAGGGTAATGTTTCCTTGTGCAAATTAAACATCTTATGAAGTTCCTACAATATTTTACACCATGCCCTTTTTTGAGACATGCGAAACATACCTTTTTCTCACTGATTCTTTTCTTTCTATCTACTAATGATAAGTTTTGAGCTTTTAGACAGTCCTGACTGGCATGTGATTTGTCACAAAATATACAAATTGGAAATTTCTTACTCTTAGATCCCTCTCTACTCGTGGAATAAAGTGCTGCAGCGGTATACATTTCTGGATTGCTGTGTTGGTATTTTTCGTCTGCTTAATCTTCTCATTATCTGTCCTGAAGCTTTTTTGTGCTAACTGAATCCTCTCTTCCGATTCTACTTCTCCCTACAAAAATTCTACTAACAAAGAGAGATAATAATTATTTCCTATATTAACCTTTTGAATACCCCGAATATTTCGATTTTTGACAGTATTTCGATGTCTCTACCAAACTTTGAGCAAATCTTCCTGGAAGTGCAGACTCCACTAGTGGAAAAAGCATAGCTGCATATTTATCCTGTGTAACGCATAGAGTCTCTAATGCTCTTAATTGCGTTTCCAATTTGTCGTATAATGTTGCTAAAGACATACCTGATTTATTGTTGTTTGCTTGCTTGAGTACTAAATTCAATAACTCTCTAACATATACCTCTATTAGAAATTCGTCTTTGGCAAACCTGGTTTTCAACTGGTCAATTGCTTTTCAGTAATTAGCCTGCTGGAGGAAAACTTTCGACTAGTTCTCGTGCTGTTAACCTAGGTTCTGTAGCTTGAATTAAGTATTGGAACTTATCATCCAAATCAATTTCGTCATGCTCGTCGATTTTTTTTAATTGTCCCCAGAATCCTAAACAATTCCTCACGTACCCATAAAACTTCCTTTTATTCTTATCTCCACAAGAACTCTGCGATGGACTATATTGGTTTTTCACTATGAAATTGTCTTCTTTCAAAAAAGTTTAACATCTGGAACGGCAGCGAGTAATCTTTTCCCTGTAATTCTCCACACTGTCGAACTCTTTCTCAACATCTTTTTTACTGAGCTTTGCATTGAACAATGCTTGTTCAATATTTTCTAAAACTTTGAGTAGGTCTATGATCAGTTTTTATTTGGGTTTTCAGCCGACAAAACGTCTTCTATTTCTACGAAACTATTGTCGACATGCTCCCTAACTTTGTCTCGTTTAATTTGATAGATTTCTATTTCTACTGTTCACGGTTGCCAAATGTTGTAACTGGATTGTTAGGTTCGTAGAAATCTATCACTGTAACTTATTTAAACAAGACAAGTATTGAAATATTAATGATGTATTTGTAGAACTTTGACAACTCAGTATATATATATATATATATATATATATATATATATATATATATATATATATATATATATATATATATATATATATATATATATATATATATATATATATATATATATAATTTTTTTGATAGTTCTATTTACTTCGTTGACATGGAAAAACATTTAACAACTTGCACCTACTTTCTAAATATGATAAAATCTTATTTCCAGCAGATGTTATTAAAGCTGATACACTTTCGTTTGTTGAATTAAGTACTCTGACATAAGGGTTTTCACTTGAAACGATACCCCTAGCAACAAATATCGCTGAAGTTAATTCTTGTCGTTCAACCACAACATCCCGTCTTAAATTTTTAAATTTATTAATTATTCTTACTCCTTCACATCTAGGTGGTATTACTACTACATCATAGTCCGGACTATTATATATAGGAATTGTTAATTTTTTACTACCCACATTTATGGATAACAACCATCGAAAGTAAACTAAATTACATTTGAATTTTGAAATGAAATCTCTGCCTAAAATTGCGTCAGCTGGAAAAGGCAAGTTATCAGGAACCACATGAAATTTATGTTGTACCAAATAGTCATTTATAAAAAGTAAAGTGTCAATTGTGCCTAGAGATTGAACAGAACCCTCTGTCACTCCTTTAATTTTTAAAGTAGCATTTGTATTAATTATTTGCGAAGAAAACAAATTCCCTATGTTCTTTAAAATTGAAATATCTGCCCCAGTATCTACAATAAAAGTACACATACAGTGCGTTATGTCAGTATACAAAATAACTGTTGTTTATTTGCAGTGGGTTTGGGTTTGGTTGATGAAAAATTGAGTCCAGATTTTTGCAATAACTGAATTTATTAACTTACAATCAAAAATTAGCATGTGGCGACAAACTTTTAAAAGAAAAATACAGTTTTTAATTTTACTGAAAAATGACATACATTTTATTCAATACAATGACACTTGTCATGTTATAAACAAGACTAACGCCAAACAATAGTATGAAGTGAGGATAGGGTCAAGGTTGGGTTGGGTTGGATGAGCTGTCAGTTGATCAATTCTCAACACTCCTCCTTGATCAACTTACAACGAAGTGTCTCGAAAATTCTTCTGTTGAGTGGCTTGGTGAGAATGTCTGCAATCTGTTTGCTGCTCTCGACGTGTTGCAGTGTCACAGTGTCGCCGATGTGCTGCTGGATGTACTTTCGTGGAATCTCAATATGCTTCTTTCCTCTGGTCGTCTTTCCTTCGTGTGCATTCTGTAGCATGTGTATGGCTAACATGTTGTCGGCTTTCAAAGTGATCGGTGGATCAGCTTTCAGGATGCCAAGTTCCAGTGCAATTCTTTTGATCCAGCACACGTCGTCGATCACTGACACGGCGGCTCGGTACTCGGCTTCTGCGGTTGAGGTCGCTACCAGACGCTGCTTCTGTGAGTACCAGATCACTGGTCCACCTCTCATCACCAACACTCCACTCGTCGACTGTCCTGTTTCAGAATCTCCTCCGAAGTCTGAATCAGTGTAGGCGACAAGTTCTTTGTCTCCTCCGAAGTGGATTCCTGCTGTCATTGTTCCCCTCAAGTACTGGAATACACGTTTCACCATTCCCTGGTGACTTTTCATGGGCTTGTTGCAGAATCGACTGAGATAGGTCACAGCGAAGCTGATGTCTGGCCTGGTGATTGTTGCTAAGTACAACAAACTCCCTATCGCCTTGCGATAGTTGTTGTTCGCTGGAAGTGGCTCATCGTTCTTGAAGTCTGTCTTCTTGGTGATCATTCCCAATTCAATTGGTGTGGACGTTGGATTGCACTGTTCGAGTTTCATCTTTCTCAAGATCTTCTCCGTGTACCGAGGCTGATTCACGAAGATACCGTCTTTGTCGATCTTAATTTCCATGCCCAAGTATGTCAACTTGTCCTGTGCTTTCTTGCTGAATGTGATCAGGAATTCCTTGCTTATCTCCCTCAACAGTCTGTAGATTTCATCTTCATCCTTTCCAGCTATCAATCCGTCATCCACAAAGAGTGAGAGCATGATGCTCTTGTCCTTGTTATAGTAGATACACGGGTCATCGTCTGTGCTGATCAGGCCTAACTTCTCTTCAAAGTGCGTTGTGACTCTCCCGTTCCACATCTTTGGGGCTTGTTTGAGCCCGTAGAGGCTCTTATCTAGCTTGCAGACTTTTCCTGATCCGTCATCGAACCCTTCAGGCTGGTTCATGTAGATCACTTGCTCCAATTTTCCATACAAAAATGCCGTTTTTACGTCAAACGACACAAGTTTCATTTTCTCTGACGCTGCGTGGCTCAAGAGTAGGCGGATGGATGCATGGCGGGCTACTGGACTGAATGTCTCTCCGTAGTCCACTCCCTCTTTCTGCTCGAATCCTCTCGCCACTAGTCTGGCCTTGAGTCTTCCGTCTGCCTTTTCTCGAAGTACCCAGCGACACGTGATTGGCTTCACTCCTTCTGGACAGTCCACCAGCTCCCAAGTTTTCATCTCCATAAGCGAGTCGTACTCCTCCTGCATCGCTTGTTTCCACTTTTCATCTTTGAGTGCCTCGCTTACCGGGATGTCCTCTGTTTCACCGATCATGGCTACTTTGCACTCTTTCCTCCACAACGGTCTGTGACGCAGTCTCTGAGTCTCGGTGGTTGTTGCAAAGTTCGACGATCTCGCAAAACTCTTCTTTCTGGTTCCTCTTCTGGCGGTGGAGTATCGTTCTCGTTGTCGCTTGGCTCGTAGTCACTTCCTCCGGTTTTCCACGACTCATCTTCTTCTTCTTCTGTCTCACTGCTGCTTTCTTCTTGCTTCTCAGGTGTGTCCTCTGGTGCCAGTGTCTCTAATTCAGTACCATGCTTCAGTCTTGTCTTTTCCTCGTCGAAGATTACATTAACTGAGCAGACAATTTCTCTTTTGTCACTCATATAAATCCTGTAACAGGGTGAATCAATGTCATAGCCAACCAGAATTCCCTTTTCTGATTTTCTATCAATCTTGCCTCTTTTCTGTGCTTGTGTCAGCACAAAACACTCGCATCCAAAAGATCGCAGCTTCTCGATTTTCATTTTCCTTCCGAACCACAGTTCTGCTGGGCTTTTCCCTGGTACATTGCTGGTTCCAGTCTGGTTGATCGTGAAGATTGCATGGTTCATTGCCTCTGCCCACAACTTCTCGTTTAAACCGTCTGCATGTATTGCTGTCCTGGCTGCCTCGACAATCGTTCTCATTTCTCTCTCAATCCTTCCATTTTGCTCTGGCGTGTGTACATTCGTAAAAGTGTAAAAGATTCCCAGCTTGTCCATCATCTCCTTAGTCTTTGCATTTTTCAGTTCAGTACCATTATCAGATCTCAGACTCTTCACTCGCCTTCCTAGCTGATTTTATACAAGTCTCAAGTAGCTCTCTATCTTCTCTGGAGCCTCACTCTTCGCCTTCATGAAGTAACAGGTTCGGTAGTGCGTGAAGTCATCCTTAAACATCAGCCAGTACTTGGCTCCTCCCAGCGATGGAATGTTCATCTCGCCGGTGTCGACGTGTACGAGATCTAATGGCTGCTGTGCTGTCTTGGGGTTGTTTGGGTGTGAGGTTCGATGAAGCTTGCCGTATGAGCACCCTGTGCACACATAATTGTTCCAGTCATCAATGTAATTTATTCCTTTTTTCTTCAATATGTCCCTCACATACTTCACATTTTGATGGGCGAGTCGCTCATGCCAAACTTTGATCGACTGGACCATCAAACTTGTCTCTTCTGCTCTCCTGAGCATCATCTTGTAAAGATTTCCTTTGCGTTTTGCTATTGCCACAATTTCCCTGTCATCAAGATTGTAGAACGTTGATTTCTTTCCATTTGCCTTCTGTACATGTCCCTTGTCCAACATCTGACTTACTGAGAATAAATTAAAGTTGAGATTTGGCACGTAAATAACATCCTCCAGTACCACTGGATACCACTGTTGACCATCAAAAGCCTCCATCTCAATGTTGCCGACTGCGACGCCATCTAGTCGGGTTAAGTCTCCAATTACAATCGGGATAGGCTCGTCCAGTTCGACAAGTTGAACAAACCATTCTCGATGAGACGTCATGTGCTGGCTTGCTCCACAGTCTTGATACCATGAAGTCGCCCTGTCCTTCGAGATGTCGCTGTCTACCGTTGAGAGTGCTGTGGTCAAAAATGCTTTCTTCTTTTCTAGTGGTTGCTTGTTTCCTTTTTCACGGTCTTCACATTCCCTTGCGAAATGTCCTAGCTTCTTGCAGATGTTACATGGGTACTTGGTCTTGCAGTAAGCAATGTACTTGTCACACGCTTTGCCTTTGCACTCCTTGATCACGTGACCTCTTTTTCCACACTTGAAACATTCGAGCGATGGCTTGCTCTGTGACGACTGTCCTCGTTTCTGATGTCTTGACATGAGAGCGTTGTTGGTGCTGCCCTCTGCGTTTGTCGTCGTTTCCTTCAGCTGCTCGTCCTCGAGTCTCAGACGTTCGATGAGAGTTTCTAGGTTCTTTGCTGCTCCGGTCACGTTGTTCCAGGAAGTTCTGAAATGTGCCAACCTTGGCGGTAACACACTCAATATTCTCGTCATGATCCAACTTTCCCTCATGGGATCATTCTCAGCCGACACTTCTTCAGCCAAGTCCAAAATCTCCATACAATTCTCAACTGCTGACTTGCTCTCATCAAATTGGAAAGTGAAAAATTTGATTCGGGACGTTTCTAAAGTTACATTAGTCTTTGTACCATATAAACTAGTTAACTTATCAATCATATCTTTGGCAGTTTTACAATTTGCAATTTTTTTCGCAATCTTACTGTTTACATTTAGACCTATTAACGCTTGAGCTTCGATATCTTTCTTGATCCAAGCTGAAACGGCGTCCACTGACGCAGCACCTGCTGGTCTGACTTTTAAACCTGTCACTATATCATACAGGTCTTTATTCTTGAGTGCTAAGTTTAATTTAAATCGCCATGAAATGAAATTGACATTGCCCTGACTGTCTTCATTTAACATTTCCAACTGAGACTTTACAGTATCCATTTCGTTTAAAATTTTACAATTCGACTGATTTCTGACAATTTTTAAATAAACAATATGATTTTACAATTTTTCGTGGCGATTTTCTGACTTAAAACGACTTGCGTGTACGTTGCTCAACGTTGACTTACTGTGCGATGGCTGCTCCCTTGTCGGCTCTGACTTTCTGGACTGCTTTTCTCAACTTCCTGTCGCTTTTCTTGCCTGGCTTCTGAAGAAACCCTTTCACAGCTGCCCTGGGCCCATAACCTGTTGTTCATTTGCAGTGGGTTTGGGTTTGGTTGATGAAAAATTGAGTCCAGATTTTTGCAATAACTGAATTTATTAACTTACAATCAAAAATTAGCATGTGGCGACAAACTTTTAAAAAAAAAATACAGTTTATATTTTACTGAAAAATGACATACATTTTATTCAATACAATGACACTTGTCATGTTATAAACAAGACTAACGCCAAACAATAGTATGAAGTGAGGATAGGGTCAAGGTTGGGTTGGGTTGGATGAGCTGTCAGTTGATCAATTCTCAACAATAACAAAGTTCGAAAGAGATAGATCAAAAGTAAAAACATGTTTTAAACCATTTTTTTAGCCATTGTTTAAGCCATAGTTTAAGCCATCGTTTATGCCCTCAGTTCTTGCCAGGGGTGGGGAGAGTTTCCCGACTCCTCCATTGTATTACACATTCTTATGTGTTTTTGTCTAAAATCTGCCCTATACGACTCCCTATTAGAATTACCATTTCCTTTTCTAAAATTAATATTATTATTTGTTATGATAATTACCCCCATACTAATTATTGTTTCTAAAATTATATTGATAACCATTATTTGACTGATTATTTGATCTATGTGTCCTTATTGAATTGCCTGCAAAAATTGTTACCTTTCTTGTTAAAATCGTAACGCCCTCTGTTATTCAATTGATGCTGAAATTGTCTATTACCTACTTGAAATAAAACGCTAGCTTGTGTTTGAGGTGTATCGACTTTAACAAATTTTGTCAGTGTTTTTTGTACCATGCTAAAATTAAATGCTGCCAATATTAATTTTCTGTAGTGTATTTTTCTGCCAGACCAGGTGGCATTCCTTCTCTTAAATACGAGTTTTTAAGTTTCTCTGCCAACTGTTCAACTTCTGTCGCAAAGTTGCCTGTATCCTTACAGTTTTGTCTCAACTTATTCAGTTTGGCTATTATTAAAGTAAAAGGTTTACCTTTTATGCCCTTACTTAAGGTTTCAATTATTTGCTTAACTGTGGTTTCGGTTGTTAACAATGTTCGAGCCTTCCCGGTTAATGCTACCGCATTATCGCCTTGGTCAGCTGCATTGCTCTTTTGTAGGTTTAATGCGTCTTATATTGTTTGAAGCTTGTCTGGTGAGCCATCATATTCTGTTGGTATAATTTGCTGGCTAAATTACAAAATTCTATGGGTGTCAGAGGCATCTTGGTAGTTACGTCTGTCGTGTCACTGTCAGATGTATCGTATTCGTCACTATCTTCCACCAAAATGTTAATATCGATTAATTGTAAATAAGAGGTCGGTACTTTTACTTTATATTTTAAAACTTGAAATTATTGAACTACTTTATCCCTAATTAATTGAAATTTTATGTTACAGTTTGATTTCTGACTACTATCTAAATTGTTCTATACGAGTGCTAAAGTAGGGGTAAAATCGTTAAATAATTTAGTTAGATTATTTCGTGTATCTTTCTTAGAACTTTCCTCTTTTGGAACTCTCTTTTTGATAGTCCTTTTTGCTTGCTCTTTAATATATTCCGTCAAAACGTTTAATTTAATAATTAATCGTTCACAAGAATAAGACATTTACCGTGCTTTCATTACTTAATAGACCAAATTGTGTAAATGTGTAGCAATTAGGACGACAAACAAAGTACAAAAATTTCAATATTCAATAAATCAGTATACATAAGTAATTGAAAAAAATGAGCATAACTGTCGGTTACAAAAATAAAATCTCACCCAAAATTTTTTATTCTCCACATAACACTTTGTTCTTGATCTCACTCTCTCCATATATTCCAAAGAGTCTTCCACAGCAATTTTCAGGATAATAACCATTTTAATGTCTATACATCACAAATCCAAATCCACCAATACTGATACTCGACGGGATTGCTTCTTTATTTCGGGTTTTGGCATATTTTCTAACGCTGCTAAAAGTTCTTCGGTAGTCGGAAGCTTTCCATCCTTGTCCCTTGATAAAAAATTTGGCATATTACCTATATCGCCACTGCTTTCGTCCATTTTTACTTAGTTAATTTGTTCTTTCTCTCGTTGCTATTAAAATAAAACATCACAACTTGTAACTTAAACGTTTTTCGCAGGATCGTTTTTCGGCAGGATCGCCATGTAGTGTTCGTAGGATCGCCATTGGTGGAAGGTTAATTATACGCCATATTTTACCTCTAACTATTTTATTCTAAAGACTAGCTATTAGAAAACTGTATCATGAAGATTGTCATAAAGACTGTTCTTAATTGCTAGCTATACTAATTTATATACAATGGGTTTTATTGACCCGGTTACAGTGCAACAGAAGTAGCTTGGCGGGCGACTAGCCTCTGAAATAACAAATATTCGGCTAAATATACTTCACATTCGTTAACTTTTTCCTCCCATTGTACTTGAGACTCACGATTACTGAAGATTCGCCGATCGGATCGTTATTAGAATGTTTTTGTTGTGCGCAGATTTTGTGTTTTTCGCCCCGCCAGACTATTCTTTTGCAATGTACCTA